>OX424443.1:15129705-15512205 GCA_949152495.1 Lasius fuliginosus | reverse complement strand
ATTGGAAGAGGTAGAACAATTTCGAGTGCATGCGAATTATGTCATACGTGTGTTTCTATCGCTAAGATGCATTTAAAATTTAGGATATAAGAGCATATGGCGAGCACTGTCTATTTATTATTTTTCGTTAAATAATTATTTTTATACGAAAATTATTATCACGCGCATATACTATATAATGAATTAATATATTTATGTTGAAAAGTTTTTTCTCTCTATTAATTTTAATTGTAGGAATTAAATTTTTATGAATAGAGTGTAATTATTTAATAATGTATATAAAGATTTTATTTTTCAAAATATTAATTTAAAATATAAATTTATATATAGTTGATATAAATTTATTATAGTTGATATATAAAATTTAAATTTCTTTAATACGTTTTCAGAACTCGGTTTATTCTGCTGGCATGACTCAAAAATCTCATTTCTTGAGACACGCATTTCGGAGAAAATGACGATACTATGTACCATGCGTTTATACATCGTCATTTTGTGGAGAATCGTCTAAACATCATCTTTGTTACTTAAGATGTGTTCCATGTTATAGCTTTGGATGTGGTTTATATCGGTGTCCTAAACGTCAACTTTTAATACATAGCTAATAACGATTGCCAGATGGAATTTCTAGTTTACAACGGTTTTATGTTAGACGCGCTATAAAACGGGAGAACATAAAAAGTATATGATTTGGGATCCGATTAGAAATCTAAATATTTAATTGGGTTATATCTGAATGTTCTCTTGTGTAGTACAATACAATAGCAATGTATGAAACTATAGATACATAATTTTGATTGACGTTCGCTACCATTTATATAGCCAGAAAATTTAACATATGTATAATCTATTTATCAAAATAAGATAATAAAATAAATAAGGAAATAAAAGTATAGAAAAAAATGAGTAAACAATATGAAAGATAAAAAATATGTCCTTTCGCTACCAAGAAGATAACAATCAAAGAATTGAATTTGTCGACCGTTATCCTGTTATCTTATCAAAGGTAATAAATTGTGTAGAGCACAAAATAAATTTTTTTATCCTATTTTATTCTTATCCTAAAAAATATTACAATAACAATGATCGACGTGAGTATAATTTTATCATTAAGGGAATGAGAATTTTTTTCCGATATTTTCTCGATATACTTATATTAAATCTTACAAACGTTAAAATAAACATAACAGATTGTATTATCGCTCGTTATAACGATCGCCATAAGCGTTCCAAGTCGCATTTATGAATCATTAGAGTAAAATTTAGTTATGCTCTGTTATAGATTTTAAAAGGAAGCAAATTGTCAATCATAATCTGCGTTTTCTCGTTAACTTTATTCTCTAATTTTTTATTAAAAAAAAAGACTAATTGCACGAAGAATTTTGTTGAGCAACTTGGATTAGTTTTTATCGAATTATAATATAACAAATTAACACACATTATATATATATATATATATATATATATATTATTTTATACTATTAGCAAAAAAATTGTCTCTCCAAATACTTAATATTTAAACTAATGCAGCACAGTTTAATTAGAAAAATATCTTAGTTTTCATAGCTCGAAAAAGAATTTAGTTTTTTGCTTAAAATTTATTTAAGCGCAATATGATTGAAATTATTTATGTCATATATTCATTATAATTTGCTTAGCAAATTATTGTCCAATTTAACTGCGCGAAAAAATATTGTCCGTTATTCTTTCGCGAAGATTCGCTTGTTGCAAGTTTCCTCGGAGATAATGTAACTTTGTTCAGGACGCGTTTAACTCTATTCTCTGAACGTCTTGACAAAATATTACGTCACCGAGGGTTTAAATGAATTTACGACGCCTAAGTATTACACTTTGAAAGTTTCTGTATACCCCCTATTCGCGCTACGCGAATATTAGTATGGAACTTTCCTTATCCAATATTCCCTCTTATCTAATATTCATAGCCAATCGTTCGTCTTTTTATCATCGCGTTCATTATTATTCACGTTTCACTTGCCGCTATTTATCGCAAGTCAATTAATATTTAAATAATGATAAAGCATCTCGATTACATTTCGAGTGGACATGCAAAATCATAATCTTGGAACTCGAAATATAAAACACCGAAATCATCATAATTCAAAATTAGTATAGAGAGATATTCTCTCAAATACAATTATGTTAAAATGTTCAAAAAAAATATATATAAAGTCCTATAAAAGAAACCATGATCTAGAGATTAGATTATGGTTTTTCGGAATTGTGCATATTTTCAAATATTTGACATATGATACTCTCTTCTTAAGAAATTGATTTTGTTCTCTCGAGCAGTCATTATTCCATTTTTCAAAATTTTTTTCGGGATTTTGCAAACTCACCGTATATACGATAAAATAAAAATAATATAATGTAAAAAATAGTTCTACTGCTATTGCAAAAAACAAAAGACAGTATTAAAAAATAGAAAATAAATAAATAATGTGATATAATTTAATAAATGATTTAATATATTATATATTATAATTTAATATATTATATATAATTAATATTATTATTATATATAATTAATATTATTATGTAATTTAATATATTATATATTATAATATATAATTTAAGCTACGATACGTAGCTTGATGACTCAAGATAAACGTATACAACTTGACTGATCAAATTTCAATGTAACCAATTATAATGCTCCTTTACATGCTGGTTACAGCGGCAAATGTAACGTAAAGTTAACGTGACTTCCATTCCGACATCAATTTTCATCCGTTCCGACGGCCGAGAGTCTCTTCTGAGAATTATCTTGTCCTTCGTGCTGGCGAGTCACGATGTCACGGGGGAGAACGGATAGTCGTGAGTTAAAGGAAATTAGGGCAATCATAATTTGCCGCGGCCAAAGCGATAAGAAAGCCATGAGAAGTGCATTCGCTTCGCGCATCGGGGGATGATCGAGGGGGGAGGAAGAGGGGGAATCTCGCGACTTCGGGTGGGTGAAATGGAACGAAAAAGTGAACCGGGTTGTGGAGGAGAGGAAGCCGCTGCAAACTCCATTGTTTCGCGAACAATGTTGCATGCAGGTTGTATTTCCAGTGTATCTGTCCGCTTACACAGGCAGAGCCCGAATAATGTGCATCCACGCTGCATTATGCGAATCTCAGATAGGGAAGGACATACAGGGGTGAGGGGAGAGGATGGGATCCTTACGGGCGAACGACAATCGCTTTATTTATATATCGTCACAATTTCGAGATTTAGTCTGAAATTTTGATAACAAAGCGATCGAATCGGGGATCGCGTGCAAAATTCATGGGCTCGCGAATTTCCAGGAGTCCGATCATTTTCATCTCGTTCGGACGATCAGCGTCATCACATAGCGCGTTGGGGATTTAATTAATTTAATTAATTTACAAACAACTTAATTAATCTGCAAATTTACAGAATCGCCGGTAACAACGATTAATTAACGGGTTCTATCCTGGTGCGAGCGTTTAGTCAAGATTGATTCAATAACGTAGGTAATTGTAAAAGAATTTTATATAGTAAAATACAGTAAAATTTTATAAACTATAATATATCACTTTATGTCATTATTACGATCATCTGTAATTTATTAATGACAGAAATGATAGACACTAAATGTAATAAAAAAAAAATAATATATAGAGAATCTTTTTATTACACACACCACAAACTTATACGACAGTAATGGAAATAAAAAAAAATGTCACCTTTTTGTTGAAATTTCTTATCAGTAATTCTATTTAATACAATTAAGACGAGATAATTGCTATTGTTCCTTGAAAATAAAAAAAAAAAACAGAATTTTGTCGTTCGATTCAAAGAAAAGTGTGGTCACAGGAGGAGAGAGATCCTGTTCACACGCGGGCATCCTGTGTATCCTGCGAAAAACTGTTGAAAAGTCCAAGAATCGCCGTAGATGCGTCTCGTCGCTAATTTGGCGGGAAAACGAGAAGCCGGCGAGAGAGGAAGAAAGGAGCGTCATTGCGATAAATCATCCCGGCTCGACAGGCATTGAACACCGCGAGAGAGAGAGAGAGAGAGAGAGAGATTTTTTTCTCACACCGGTTCCGGGCCAATCGGCGAGTCTTATTCCGGGCGCAACCCCGTCAGCGCGACCAATCACGGCGCAGTCGCGCCGATGATCGATGACCGAAGAAATTACCGATTGTCACTGCCGCGACGACGATCCTCGCTCTTCTCCCTGTTCACGCGCGATTTTATTCTACGCATACCTTCTTTCGCAAAGAAGCTACTTTCTCGCTGATAATTATTCGCACCGTCGCGTCGTGACTAGACGGAATCGCGTCGCTCCCTTCCGGAAAACTCCGATTTAGTTTTCGAAGGGATCCTAGAGACGTTTCGATATTTCTTCATTTACAAATAAGCCGCGTGATTAATTTGTACTATGATTCTTAAGATTGCTTAAGACGCGTGATATATAAATCTTTGATGCAAAGCTTTTGAAACTCGATGATATATCGTTAATATATGAGTAGAACTTCTATTTTAAACTTTTCTCAATAATAGTGTTATTTTATGTCATATTATATTTGAACACAGATATAATTCTGTGTGACAAATAGACTCTTTATTTCTAAATCATAAAAAATGGAAACGTGTTTTCGAAGAGAGAATTATAAGACACAGCATTTACCGAAGATATAAATCTAGCACACTCTTTATTTACGTATTAACATAAATTTTTTTATTAATATTGGATAGCAAAAGTAAAAAATAAAGACTTTAAGTTGATTTCTCTCTTAGTATGTGATTTATATATAGTTCGCATAATATGAGAGAGATGAATCTGTTTTAAAAAGTGGATTTAAAATAATTATATTAAAATAATTAGAATCTCTCTCTCTCTCTCTCAGAATAATTTACAATTAATTTACAAGTAAAATTGTTAATAAAATTATAAATTCTTATATATTTTTCGATATAAATAAAAAAAATAAAAAATCTTTTTTGAATAGTTTGAATAGCATTCTTTAATTGCTCTGTCCAAAATCCTCCAAATCGAATATTTTTCCACCAATATTTTATTGTTCTTATTTCTATAGAAAAAGTAATCTATAATATATTTATTCAAAAATAAGCCAATTTGAAAAAGAGATCTATCTCTTTCAAAGCTAGTTCATCTATCTCCATTAAAATTGGTATCTCCAACTCTCCTATTTTTAAAAGATGAAACATTGCAGAATTTTTTATCAAACATAGCTGATGAATGATTTAAAATTAAAAGACTCTTTAATAGACTCTTAATTTAGTGACATTATAGCAAAAAAACATATATTTCTATAATAATTATAAATGCATTTTTAGTTTTCCTCTCCGTTATTATAAAAATTTTTAACCCACTTTATCTAAACTTAAATTGTAATCATGCTTATATAAGCTCGGCGATATTGAAGAATGCTAATCGAACTAAACGTAATTAAAATATCAAATATATCGAGTAACGTTATCTGACTTATATTTAAAGAGAAAAAAAAACCATGATCCACACATAGAGACTAGCGGTTTTTTTTATCCCGGAATCATGTTATATGTCGATATTTTGATTTACGGAACTTTGACGTTAACAAGTTAACAGGATCATAAAATTCCGATCCTTCGCCGTCACTCCACCCTTTAATCGGTGACCCAGAAAAGCGCCGGTCGTCAACTTCAGTCAGGCCGATTACTTCTCTACGCACCGACTACAATCGGCCGGAGCTAATTTTGGTCCTCGAGAGAGTTAGTTTAAAGAGGCCACACCTCTTCGAGTTCCAGGGTCATGAGAACGTTCTTGCGCTATCTGTTCCCGGAGAACACGCAGTACGAGGGTGCATGTCAACGATCCTGATTAAGCTTTCCGGAGCTTTAGTTGCCTCAGAGGGAGACTTGTCGGTCGAATGTGTCACATCGCATGGGTGTATTTTGACATTTTTCTACTACTCCGGATTTGATTCGGATTTGACCCTTCATCGTTTCAAAACAGATTCAAAGGAAGAACGTTTGAATCCTCAATATCGATTAACGGGGTTATTAAAACAACTTATCTACCGTTTCTTTTAGGAACGAAATCATACGAAATACTTTCGATTGATGAACACAAGGCAGCCGTAATAATTAATAGAATTTGCTCTTTATTCGTGACAACGAAGTTTAGTGAAAATTTCTTTCTTCGTCTTCTCTTTGATGCAATTAATAAAATTATAAATTTAATTTAAATTAATTTAAATTTAATTTTAATTTAATGTAATTATATAAAATTTTAGCGCTCAATTATGTCATAAACTGCATATCTTACTAATCAAATTCTCGACGTTGCTTTGTATATTGTAAGAATTGTATTGTCGCGATACTTTAATTATAAGTACATTACATTTCCACGATTAATTCAGAGGCTTATGTGCAATTCCTTAATCAATCTTCTAAATTTGGTAATTATGCATATTAGGGCCGACCTCACAGATTTCAATGGCCTTAATGTATATATATTATCAAGGACACCTGAGTACCTTTCAAAAGGTTTCATATACATATATTCATATATCAAGGCTATTGAAATCTGTGAGGTTGGCCTTAATATGCATAATTACCCTAAATTTAAGTATGCAACTCGATGTACCTGTCCATATGCATGTTAGATTATTCTTGAGTTGATTCGGACATCCGAAAACTGAATTATCAAGTGTCGTCTGGAGGCTCTTTAGATACCGTCCGCAACGAGATTAGATATTGCAAATGGACATGGCTTATCTTCGGACGAAACGACCGATCGGACTTCAACCCCGACGATAAGAAGGCCGGGGGTGAGTTTCGCGCCGCTCCCTTTACGATTCGATAACTGCTACTCGCATTTGCATTTTTTTCGAATTTTCCGTCCCTATCCAATTTCGATAATACGATCCGGCCGGCCATTTCGCGCCTGCCGATCGAAATTTCGGCTTTAGATAAAGTCAAGTATTTTTTTTTTCCACTCGTATATAACATCCGTTTAATAGAATAGTCGAAGGTAAAGCATGAGTACAAGAGAAATAAAAATCACGCGTTACAATCATTTTATATCGAAAATATTTCGAAAAAAATATTCAAAATATGAAAACTTTATTAAAGATTTGATTCGATTATTTGATCAGAGCAATTGTACAAGATATCAACTTAAAACATTTTTACTAACTAGCGATTATTCCTTAGGTTCGCTATTTTTAAAATTTTATTAAACTCTTTTAATATTGACACAAATGCGAAAGAAGTGAAATAACGAACTTTAATCGTTCTTGCATTGCCGCGCGAGCACACAATGCAAAGAGCTTAAAAAGCGAAAAGTGGATCATTTTGACGGAATTATACGAGGGAGAAAAAGATATCGCCGAACGTGAGATACGTAGATATGTATGCGCCTGCGTGAAACTAAACGTGCAGAGCGGGATAAATGAGTCACCCCCATTCGCTCTCCATCCCCTTTTCCTCCCTTCTTTCTATGACAACGTCCGAAAGATTAACATTCTTATTCGTATTCCATTCTGGTACGCGACATGTCGTGCCGCGGTTATCTAACCGCTGCTGGTATTCGGCGTGCAACGCGTTCGCACGTCATCTCGTAATGAACGCGCGAATAAGCTTTCGCTGAAATCTAATGGTACGACCAGTTACATACGTTTTATTTACGTCTTCACGAGCGAATGAATTAAATTTGCCTCGGAGTATTAAAAATAAAAAGTTTCAATGTTGCTATAAAAGAAATGAAATCAGTAACCTGTTACAAGATTACATTCATTACATTCGTAATTAGAATTATGAAATTAATTCTGGCTGGGAATAATTGTGGCGAGACGATTACGAACGTCCTACGTCGAATTTTCATTACAAAGAAATGAACGCTTTCGCTGTGTGTACAAAGAACTTGTGAAGAAGACAAATGTTTGATGTAACAATAAAGAATCGTAAAAAAATCGTCATTAAATGTTGGCGTTGGAAATCGATGACAGTATATCTTCACATCTTACATGTCAACGTCAATCAAGGAGAAGAATGTAAGTGAAAGTTTACAATTGCCCGAGGGAAATTTTATAGAAACTTCGGAAACCATTCTTTAACAATCAGCTTTGTCGCTTTCTTTGTATAAACAAATTTAATTTTTGTGCCAAGTATTTATAATTCTCTCTTTCTCGCTCTTATGCGAAAAAATTTAGAACTAATGTTAATGTTGCAGCTGAAAATATTAAATCTAATAACTCGCAGCTGCCAATAATATCAACCATAAACTACCAACTTCATTTGACAATCATTATTTTTTACATGAGACAGTTCGTTACATTTTTTAGAAGAAAGGGTTTCTTTAAACGTGTCATGTAACCACTTTTAAATAAACAAAAAAACAAGAAAGAGAAACCGAAATTAAACAGAAAAGAATGACGGTAATTTTAAGCCTTCTCACTGGATGTTTTCTACTCCTGTTAATGTTTTAAAATCAATATCAACCTACATATATTAATAAGCAGCCTCATGTTTTTTTTTTTTATCCTCACCATCGTATTTCTGCAAAACAGGATTTTCATTGACGATTTGCAGAGAAGAGTATATCGATTTTCTCTCGGAACGATAATAGAAATAAATCGCCGTCGCATTATCGAGGATAGCGCGAGTATTATTGGCGGTATTTCTGTCTCACGATGGAGTTACCTGCGACAGTTTCCGTCTCTCGAGCGGAACGAGATAAAGAGAGTCTTTAACAAGCAATCTCTCTATACTCTCTTCTTTGCCAATAAAAGAAAACTTTGTCCGATGCGTTTCATCGAGACGGAATGCGCGGCTCAACTTGTATCGCGAAAATCCGCGAACCAACGGACGCTGCTCGAATTGCATTAAAAGCTCGTTATCGAGAATGGAATTTCATTGAAGATAGAAATCTCTCCTCGCACTCTTTATTCAAAATGAAATGACGCATCGACAATTACGATGTTGTTACGGCGCGTAGATAAATATTATCTGAACAATGTATCTCTCTCGCGTTGTAAAATGTTCATCGCGGTTCAATTCTTAGATTTTCAAGTGCTCTTAAAAACGAAATTATTATGTTATTTTATTATACGACAATAAAGTAACATAAATATATATATATATATATAAAATTGCTAATATTATATAAGCGCAGAGAGTAGAGAGATTTCTCTGGCGTCTATGTCCGAGAATATAATAGAAGAATATTTATTCACGATGTTCGCGCGTTAGTTCACAGCAGCAAAAACATTTGACACCCTGCGTTTGACTGGTCCAGATGATGTCTAAGAACATAATGTACATGTATGTACACGCATACACGCGTATACATATATGTATACATCTATATAGAGTCAAGGAACATCGTAAATCCACAGACCGAGGTCGAGCTAATAGCGCTCGGCCCATGCAATGTTATTAATCACGCGAACGGCCTGGCAAGGGTCTCGCGAACTTAATTAATTAAATAATATAATAGCCGGAGAAACTAGGGAGGTATAACCGTTCTCTCTCTCTCTCCCCCCCCCCCTCTCTCTCTCTCTCTCGCCCTCCCTTATCGCCATCCTCGCGCCAGCTCGCTTCTTCAACCCCCCTAATTTGCCCTCTTTCTCGCGTATCGGAAGCGTCCATCAACCCTAGCATCCCTGAGGCATTGTTTCTCCTTGCTGTCCAAACCTCGTGGCGAACGCGTAAGATATCGGTACGACGCAATTGTTACAACTTCTCTCTCTCTCTCTCTCTCTCTCTCTCTCTCTCTCTCTCTCTCTCTCTCTCTCTCTCTCTCTCTCTCTCTCTCTCTCTAATCTTACATCTTATATTATTATTTTATTGTGATAAACTCTCGCATATACATTAATTACGTACAAATATCAATATTATTATAAAAATGTGTAGTTACTATTCTACGGTTCACGTGTGAAGTAAATATAAATTATTTTGTATATACTGGAATCTTAATTTGAATTTTTTAGTTAGAGAGAGAATATGAAAGAGATATTTTGGATTGTAATATATATGCATATATATATATATATATATATATATATATATATATATATACAAAATTTCGTAAATATATACAACTTTTCTATAGATATACACATTGTTGACGATTGACGGTAATTTCACAATTAATGTAAAATAAAGTTTTTCTTTCATACGCATTGAAAACGAGACTTTATCGATTTCAATCACTGGTAAAAAGTCCAAAGATTGTAAAACAAGACAAGCTATATTGCTGAAGAAAAAAGATTCTCCAAATTTTCATCCGGGAGAGAGAGAGAGAGAGAGAACAAACATACATGTATACTATACGCGTCTCTCTGAATTCTTACGCAGATTTTTTCCACGCGTTGCCTCTCTTTCCTCTTCATTATTTCTTCATTAACAAATTATTACTGGACCCGAAGAAAAGAGAGAGAGAGAGAGAGAGAAAGAGAGATCGATTTAAACGTCATCTTTGATAATTCCAGAATACGAAGGACGTTGCGCTAAGCAGAGAAAGGGATTCATGTCATTCCCTCCTCGTCTTTCTCTCCCTCCCCCCTCCCCCTATCATCCCCCTCCTCCCACCGCCTTCAACCTCCTGGTCATCGCTTTATCAGTGGATGCTCGTTTGGCGCCGGCGGCATGCATCATTAAGCTTTCAGCGTGCCGTAACGCCGACGAGGCTTACTAGCACGAAGCCCACATACACGCTTCACCGACACAATCCCTCGTAACCTCCCTCGAAACCGTCCACCCCCGCGCTTTCCGGCACCCTCTGCCACCCTCGTACGTGTCTCTTACCCCCTCCTTCACGCATACACGTGCAAAACGTATACCCGAGCTTTCGCGTGGACTCTCACGTGTCTGTCTGTCTCTCTCTTTCTCTCTCTCTCTCTCTCTCTCTCTCTCTCTCTCTCTCTCTCTCTGTGTCCATGCGGATGTAATAAGGACGTGTATGTATGCACTCGTGCACACGCGTCGATATACAAAATGCGCACACACACACACACACGCACAAGCAGGTACCCTTTCGCGTTCCTCCACCCTCGCGCTCCACAGCCCAATTCCCCTTAACGCTAATTTATCTTAATTACATTCTACGCGCGCGGCATGCGTCCGTGTTCGCGCGCGTGTGAGAGGGCTGCGCGATGCGCGTGTATAAGTACGTTTACACACGTAAACGTACGCCGGTGACACGTCGACGATGTGGTGGCAAACGTGTGGGAGCTTTTCTCCACCGACGCGCAGAATTTTCGAGAAGAATGCGAACGCGCGGGTAAAATTGACTCGTAATAGTCGAGTAATCAAGATATATATATATATATATATTTTGTCGAGAAAAAAATGTTATGTTAAATCTTTATGGGCGCGCACGTATTTAAGTCGGAATGTACACGTATTGAAGGCGATGTAATTTTAATTTTAATCAAATTTTCATAGAGATACGGCCAATGTGTATTATATTTATTCGTGGCCGTAAAAACACGAATATTGTATCTTGCACAATTGGGAATAAAATTCATCAAACTTATACCGATACTTCTCTAACAAAAATAAATTCATTTTGAGAGAGATGGAAATAGAGAGAGATTTTAGTAGAATCTAATGTTTTGCTGCGCGTGTTATTAGTTCTAGATCGATAATAATAACATAACTTTATATTTTAAGACGTTACTATTATTAATAAGAGAAAAATTAAGAAATTAATTTTTCAGTTTTAATTATTTTAGTTTCAAAATAAAAAAATTAATTATATTTCACACACACTGTAAACATACTCTAGTTTTAAAATTATTTATTAGTGATGTGCGTGTTTAATGTTAAACGCATATCTAATAGTACACTTTGTCGCGTATGATGGAATCGCTTACAAACACACACACACACACACACATACAAATATATGTATGTACATGCAAGCGTGTAACGTTCGGAAGTGTGTGGATGCGATTACATGCGAGCTTTAATCTTCGTGTCAGGGAATATCCGCTTCAATGTTTGTCCCAGGGTCGAATTTCGACGGTGCGGTCTCTTTATCTTTCTCTTTCTCTCTCTCTCTCTCTCTCTCTCTCTCTCTCTTTCCCTTTCTTTCTCTTTCTTTCTCTCTTCTACATTGATCGGCGATTCGCCGAAATTTTCTCGGTGACATGTACCATGGCTTCCTCCCCTTTCTTCTTCTCCCACGCCGTCGTAAATTTGTTCGTCCAATTTTGTGTAGTTTGTAGAATCGCGCGACTTTCCCGGATTAACGAATTTTCACAGGGCACCTTCGTCCCCTCGCTTTAACGCGAGCGGGTTTGTTGTGCTTATGTGGCACTAGAATTCCACGCGCGTTAGGATGAAGGCTGCCTGGCAGAGTGTTGATACCGGACGTCGGGAAGGTTACAGCAAACGGTACACGTTGGTTGAATCTAGGAATAACATATAAAAGAGAAATTAAAAACGTATTATTTCATATATATTAAAAACTTGCGGTATGAAGAAAACTGTATTTCTATGTTAAAAAAATGTTCTAAAAAAAAATTATCAATTATTCAAATCATTATTATTCAAATGCAAATTATTATAAAATTTCAAATTTTTTAAAATTTATCTTTGAAAGCTTACAAATTCTTGTAACAATTAATCGTATATTTTCGCGTAATTATTGATCAAGTAATTTTAATTATTTATCAGATAATAAAGTAAATTATGAATCAGAAATGAACAAAAGTGTATTTGAAATAGATGGTAAAAATATTTATGTCAGCTATTTCTTCTAATTATATATAATAAATAATTAAAATAGAAAATAAAAACTTGATTTACACATTTAAATTAATGTTAATTAAAATTCTATTTAAAATATTGATTTCAGGAATAAATCTCACAATCAAATATATAAATCAGGAATAAATATTTCAAATACGTATTTCTCGTTATACATATAGAGACTTCAAGTAATCAATTGAAATAATTATTTTTTAGATTGTACGTGGTACAATTTGAGTATTTTCATACAAATTTGTATTCATTCTATTTCTATTTCACATCTTTCAGATCCGTTCTTATTCATGTTTTATTAAACGTTTTATTCTCACGTCAACTGTTTTTGTAATTATGAAATGAACGATTGTTATTCTTGAAGTAAATGCATTTTATTATTTTTCAGATTATTTTTTCTTACTACATAACATTATTATTTGAGATTATCGATGTAAATTCAAAAACTACAAATATTAATTTAAAGAAAAATTTTTCTAATTATTCTTTCAAGATTATTATTTTAGTCAAGGATTTCAATTATTGCGTTTTAAATAAATATTTTCGCTATGTATTGATATATCTATTTTCTTTACAGAAATTAAATTTTTAACTAATACTTTATTAAAATAAATATAATATAAATACGAATATAAATATAATATAATGCAAATACTATTTAAATGATTATTTGTTATAGTCTCTGAAATGTTTGTCTAATGCTGCTATGAATGTACTGTTCTTCCTATATTTATTCTACGAATAGTTCGCATTCTTCCGGCATTTATTACCCTTTCGATTGTTAGCCTCCCCACGAGCACGGCAATCGAATAAGAAGGTCAGATACGTGAAGCGGCACATAGAGCCCCGCTCGATGGGGTTGGTCCGCTTGCGTTTATCTTGAGATTGAGCATTAGGATTCAGTATATAGCGCCGGCCTTGCCGCGGGAAGATAAGGGGGTAATTTCTGCCCGCCGAGGGGGTCAGAATTGCCCGTAGCTCATCTCCGCGGCGTATATACGTGCCACCCCCCGGTGGCTACTTGGTCGACGAGCATCCCCTGACCGAAAGTCGTTTCCACGATCTTCGATGCAAGGCCTCGGCTTAAGCCCCCCCCCCCTCCCCCATGCAAATTAGATACGGGATCTTATGGCTGTAGATATGCCGCGGTGTGACGGGAAGAGGTAACGATCAAAGCGCCGTTAATAATTACCGTGTTGTAGATAGGTGGTGCACGATATTTATCTTGAATGATTCATCGGCCAAGGCTTATAGAATTTTGTTGATCTATAGCTGATAGCATCTGTTTTTGACCGGAGCCACATAAAATGACAAGCGGCGTCAAGAAAATTTCTACATTCTGCGTAGATAATATCAATATCTTCTTCGCAAAAATATTATATTCGCAATAAATATATGAACTTTGCGGGCAAATTAATTTTTTCGAAACCGTACATATATTTTGTAATTAAATAATGAGCGGTGAATATTTGACGAAATATACTATTTTCACGCATTTATTCTATTTATTTTTCTTTCACGATTTGCGTCTTTTAAATTTATGTTTTATCAAATTATTTAGTTGTTTTTTTGCAAATTAAATAAATAATTATACTTTAGAAACAAATGCATTTTCTTATTATACGATATTTAAAATATATTGTTAATATATGCTTAAAATTTGCAAATATTAATTCGAATAAGAATTTTTGATCATTCTTTTTAAAACTATTATTTTAAGTAATAATTTCATTTATTGCAATAAACATTTCCTATAAATTTGTATGTCATTCTTACGGAAAGTAAATTTGTAATTAATACTTTATTTAAACACAACTATTTAAATGATTATTTTCAATATATAGTGTGCATTAGTTGAAACATGTCCGATGATCGAAATATCTGAATTTTGTGCCACTCTCTCTCTCTCTCTCTCTCTCTCTCTCTCTCTCTCTTTGGAAATAACGTGCGGCTGATTCAAGTATTTGTATGCGTGTTTGGGTTCCTTTAACGATACCGATACCGACGACACGCAGCGTTCCGAGAACTAAATGCGGTGCGTGCACCGAGAAAGCGTATCGTAGCGTTGCGTGACATTCCAAATATTTGAGCGAAAAAGCCGGCTACCGCCCGATAATGACGACGCAGCAAGATCAGAACGATTCCGACTGCCAAGCATCGCCTGTCACGCCTGTTTTCTACACGCCCGGCAAATTACACCGCGACGCATAACGTAACATGGTTGCGAATTCTAATTGAAGTTGCGTGTCGCGAGAGATACTTGGCAATACACGATTGTGAAGAGAACGAGAACCAAGGACGCGAATGAGTTTTGACATCTGCGATTGGATCAATCGCTGACCTTCTTCTTTTGTTCTTCTTCTTCTTCTTGTTTGTTCTCTTTGCGTCGCCGCGATAAATGGAAAAGAAGATTGTCAAAAAACATAAACGATAACTCTAAGAGAACGCAATATCGATAATTGTACATTCGTGCGAAAAATGTTCTTTTCGCACATTTCTCATTTTGTTTCACATTTTTTTCATTTTGTTACACGTCCCGTGTGAGAAAGGTGCTCAAAATATGTAAAGCGCTTGCTATTTCATGGACGAAATAAATAAATTTCTAGAAAATATATACCCCCTCCCCCCCCGTATATAATATGTATTATTTTAAATTTATATATATATATATATATATATTGTTAGTAATTTTTTTTAAACTTTGTTATATTTGTAAAATTTAGATGATGTGTGAAAAAGTGTCGTACATTATTGCTCTATTTCTCATATTTTTTACGACACTTTTCCCGACAAGTCAAACTGCCCGTTTAAGGATTCGACTTTCCAGAACCTCTATCCCTTAAATTCTTTCAAGATCCAACTATTTTCATCATATATCGCTCGTGTGCGAGGATCGATTTTTCTTCAGGAGAGTGAGGGGTTCCTTAGGGCGGCCGAGGTCACCTTCTTGATTATTTACGAAGTCCTCCCAATGTGTTTGTCCGCTCGACGTTTCTTCGATGGGGTGCTGCGCCGTAGAATTTTCTCGTATACTGAGATCCACCAACCCCTTCCGATTTCATGTCCAACCGACACCCTCGAGGCTGTTTCTCGGACCAATCTCGCGGGATAGAGTTAGACTGTATCTAAATGTACTGTAAATACAATGTAAAATTATTAACATTACACTCTCTATGATATACATATCGCAATTTAACGGGAATAGTTTTATTCGTTTAATAAAAATTTAATACCAGTGTTTTCCAAAAAAAAAACGGAAAAATTGAAATAAAATTTTTCTTGGGTTTAAAATAATATTTTTATTAAAAAACTTTTATTGCAAAACATTTATTTAGAGATTGCGCATTTTGACAGCTCTTTTAATGTTGAATTTGCTCGCAGCGTGATGCTTTCGCCGTGAATGGAGAATATTATATATATCTTCTTTTCTTTTCGCTTCGAATATAACTTTTGTTTAAAGTTACTGTTGCCATCTCGATTCGTCGAAGTGCGAAACGGAATATTGGTTCGTTTATCTGTATAAAGTCGCGCGTTAGAAAATAAATCGGCATCCGGTTTTCGAAGACAAACGCTTTGTCGCGTCTTAATTAGTTTAAATTTTGGAACTACCGCGCGTCTGTTTTTATCATGCCGCAGAGACGATCCATCTTGTCTTAATTAATTTGCGAGTGCTGTGCAGTGTCGCGCGATCATCATTTAACGTAGACGCTTTCGCGATTGATTGCGAGTGCAGTACGCGAGTGCAGCAAATCCAAAAGAAAAAAAGAAAAAGGCCAGACAACCTGAGAAGAGAAAGGAGACTTATTGCTAGTTGAAGGATATCGGGCGATCGCGGAGTAATAATCTTGGGATAAATAATTTATTATATGTATATTATTCTTCTTATTAATCGCGCGCATCTATTTCGTTCATCTGGTTCGTTTATTTGAACAAGAATTAAAGAAAGAATTTTTACATTCTATTATTAGCTTATATATACTTAGAAAAAAAAATACTTTTTTTCAGAAATTATATATAATTAGGTATCCTATTAAATTGTTTTTTCTTATTAATGTACGAATTTTATGCTCGATCTGAAAAAATAATAATTTCTAGAAATATTAATTATTTTGGGCGCTATAATTTGGATTCTATATTTGTGACAGATCTTGTTTTACTTTTTTTTTTAAGTTCTTTTTCTTATGTTTATATAATAAAATATAAAACAAATGCTCGAGAAACAAGATTGTATCATCGACCAACATTCTTAAAGCTAAAATTAACCCGAATCCTTTCATCTTCAATCGTTTACACGAGGTTTATCGACACAAACAGCCGTCATTCTTAACAATACGATTCTTGATGACGTGTGAAAAAAAGTATGCAATAATTCTGGGATACTTTCGGCAGATCACACATATTAGTGTCCACGCAGCTTGTTTACGTGAAAGTCCGAAGTATCCTTTCAAGCACATTTAGGGGTATTTCATCGTCAAGAGGAACAGAGAGAGAGAGAGAGAGAGAGAGAGAGAGAGAGAGAGAGAGAGAGAGAGAGAGAAGAATCGAGGGAGGAAGACGGGGCGAAAGGAGACGACGAGAAAACCTCGACGGAGAGAGGACCAGCAACGTTGTAGATTCGAGCAGAGGGTAGGAAAGGGGGTGAAGAGGGGGGGGAGGGGAGGGAGCACGTAAGGCGCGGAAGGGGGGAGGACTGCGGGCGGCAGAGATGAAGGAGCAGAGGAGAGGGTAGCCCTATCTCTCGTGCACTCCTAACTAACATGTATTTTGCATAAAGCTTACATTACTTGAATTACAATGCTCCAGCGCCGTCTCGGGCCACCCCGTCGCCTCAGTCTCCATTCCCTCCCCCTTCCCCCCCCCCCTTCAACCATCCCTCTCTTACCCTCGCGTTCTCCAGCGCCTCGACCAACTCACCCACCCACGAGAGGAGAGAGACGCCG
The DNA here is from genome assembly GCA_949152495.1 of Lasius fuliginosus. Lineage (NCBI taxonomy): Eukaryota > Metazoa > Arthropoda > Insecta > Hymenoptera > Formicidae > Lasius > Lasius fuliginosus. The sequence goes on along the minus strand of OX424443.1, from coordinate 15,494,521 downwards.
GGATGTAAATTGCTTCCAGAGCCGTGCCAAGTTAGCGCGCAAGTGCTCGACACTTGCGTGTGTACGTCGAGTTTGCACGCGTGTATGCGAGGGAAGAGGGAAGAGGAAAGGGGGAGGAAAGGGGGGGGCGAATGTGCGAGGATGTTCCTGGACAGCATAGCTCCGCGCTATTACGTGCACGGTCAGAGAGAGAGAGAGAGAGAGAGAGAGAGAGAGAGAGAGAGAGAGAGAGAGGAGGATGGCGAAGGAACGGGAGGAGGGAAAATTCATTATCTCAGTCATTCCGGAGTGAGAGCGTTATCGGGCGCGATATAATTGATCGTTAAGCGGCCGCTCCGGGAGCGTCGACGTTTTAGATCGCGTCGTCCGATAACGCGGCGAATTATCGCGGCGATTATGGAATTTAGTGGCGCCTAGAATTTAGACGCCCCTACCGAAAATCCTGCGCTCTCTTTCCGCTAAACAGTTAACGTTCAGGTATCGCGGAGGAATCTTCCATTTCTCTCCTCGCATTTTGAGCGAATTAACCGCATTGATTTGTGACACGCGGTTAATGATACGCGTATATCATTTTTCAAAAATATAATTATAGATATTTAAAATTACACTAATTTTTGATAATTGTGAAAATACATATTTGTTAATTATTTCTCGAAATAAGGATTTAATTCGTGGTTTTATTGTCTGTTGAGTAGTTTGCTTTGTGTTTTTCCGATTAAAAACTGAAAAAATTTTTCAAATGTTTCTTTATTATACACGATATTAATAATAAAATTATAAATAGAAATCTGTCAAAAATTACATACTTATCGTATTTGCATACCTTATCATTTATTTGATATTTAATTATACGAATCATCTGAAGTGTGGACTGAGGATTTGAAATTGGACACAACTCGATAAATTGATGAATGAATAAACTGTTCAACATACTTGTCTGGTATATTCGTCGCATCGGGAAAAATCCGCCGCGAATATGCACGAGAGGAGAAGGCGAGAGACGGACTTTCCGTAAGGAAAGTAACTCCGACACCCCCGGGGGAGTATCCTCCCCGTATACCGGACACAGCACTTATTGGCTTTTTCCACGCGTCCCTTTTTTTCTTCCTTCCCTTTCTCGCCCAGCCTCCGCACCTTACATTATTCACGCTTACGTGCCGGCATGAGCGTAACGAGGAGCACCGGCGCCACGAGATAATGGAAACGACGGCGGTCGGCGAAGAGTACGCGGGGGGATAATTACGGTTCCGCATCCTTGATGCGTGATCCTCCGTCCTCTTTTCCGGTCGGGAGACCGCACGCACGCATGCACACGCGCGTATTACGCTAGAGATGGGATCAAGTTCAGTATGTGTGCTTAAAAGTCCGATAAACAAGTTTCATTTTCTACGATTCGAATAGTACTCATGAAAGATTCGAACATACTTGATCAAGGGTCGAGTGTACTTCTTGGACGTATTGCCCTTCGTTTCGTACTTATCTCGTTCGGGATCGAGTCTACTTGAAAGTACTGCTCTTTTTTTTTTTCTTTTTTTTTTTTGGTGAATCAGGGAGTTAGAAACCATGCAAACAAATTCTAACCTACTTAATCCCATCACTAGTACACACTTGGAGCGCGCGCTGCCGCTCACCGGGAGCAGATCGAGCAGCGCGGCTCTTCGTTACAGACAATGATGAAGGGGGGTGGAGGAGAGGCAGGGATAACCCGGGTAACCCGATGACAAGGTGTAAATCATCGGTCGGATTTCGTATCGCAACGATAAGTCGGACATTACCGACGTGTACGCCGCGTGACAAACGGACCTCGCTTGAGTTACGGATGATGCATCGGCTTCTATGTACGATCACGAAGATGATGCATTGGTTCCGCCGCGTGATTCGGAGGTGAGGAGGAAGAGAGGGCTTGATTTATCGCGAACGCGCGATTTGGATTGTGAAGAGGAGCTCGTGTGTTGCCTTAAAGTTTCTTCCGGTCTCTTAACCAGAAAATGAGCTTCCGATAAGTGAGAGAGAGAAAGAGAGAGAGATAATTCATAAAAAAAATGTAGAAAAAATTATCTCAAGACTGAGAGCGTTTGAGAAAAGATCCGGTTATTTAACGAAAATATTACATAGTTCGTCAGACATAATTTCCTTAAATGTTAGATACTTGTTTTCAAATTAACTCGTTAGACTCAAGCGCGTTGCTTAACTCAGCGAGAGATTAAGCGCCAGCTCGCTCTCGATCGCCGATAATTTCGTCTCGCGATATGTCTCCCGTAACGAATTACGGTAACGTGAAATTTAATCTACCCTAAGAAAGACGGCCAACAGCACGAGACGTATTACGCATTTATCGAGCTTTTCGGTGGTGAGGGGGAGAGGGAAAGGGGGGAGGGGCAGGGCGAGAGAAAATACGGGCCAAACCCAATCAATACACACGCGCGACCTAATCCACGTAAAGGAAAGCGTCTCACTCTGGTGAGACCCGCGGGCCTCGTATCATCCAAAAAGTACGACGCAGGTACATTCGGGGGCGGCGAGCCCTCCCCCCCGAGGATAACTTATTTAAGGCGGACAATGTACAAGACTCTCTCTCTCTATCTCTCTCTCTCTCTCTCTCTCGACACGTAACACTGCTGGTAGGACGAGCGCGGTGAGCTACTTTGTATGTACGCACGCTGACATCTTACCCACCCTAGCCACCCTCCTTTTACCGTGGTCGAGGGGAGATTCCTGGGGGAGAGGGTGGACCAAGGAGATCAATACCGGCGCCCCATGGACCGAGAGAACCGCCACCAACCGCCACCCTCCCCCCAACCACCCCCCGTCGCTCCCCTCCGCCCCCCCCCTTTCGTCCGTAAAGCGGACTCATGTGTGCGAGCGCCGGACCTCTTAGAATCACCAACCCTCCTCCCAAAACCCACCCGCGCCCGGCTTCACCACCGCCGTGGCAACCACCCTCGAGGCCATCCACTCTCACCCCTCGCAGCTTTAAAGCGATGTGCCCGTATTAGGGAGGTTCGCAACGCGAAACGGCCAGCGCGAGTTCTCGTCGCTGGACGATTCGTGAATGTTAACGCCGTGCCTGGGACGATTATAATGTGAGGATGGTTGAAGATAATTCCTTCGAAATTAATTCCCGAAATTTTGGGGTATCGAAATTCGAGAGATTTTAATTCTTATTTTATCTAATATTATACGAGTATGAAGGTATTATAAGAGAAAGAGTAATGAAAATACATTTCGATCATTGTGAGACAAGACGGGAAAAATTTTCAGAAGATTATTCCAACAGAAAAAGATAGAGAGAGAATGATTTTAGAGAAATATATATTATTTATGTACATATAAATATAACAATTATATCATATATAAATATAGATATAATATAATATATAAATATAATTATATAATATATAAATATAATATATTGATATTTTTTATGATGATATATAAGCGATAATATTTTAATACTTTGCTCTTTCTTCTCCCTCCTTCTCGTTATTAAAAAAAAAAAAAAAAAAAAAAAAAGGAAAACCGTTTTTCTGAAATTTCTAAAACCTTGATCAATTTCACGAGGAATAAAACTATCCTCTTCATGTTGGAGGGATGAATCCTTCCGCAACTCTTGAAATCCGCCACGTGCAACGTGGCCGGATTGAAAAGACCGTTGCCCGGAGAGCCTCAAAACGCATCAGCGCGATCCCTTGTTTAATCACGCTGATAACTTATGCCGCGCGCTCGCTCTCCTCCTCGACTCGCAGGCCGAGCCGGAACAAAAAGACCCGAGTCCGTTGAAGACGGACACTCCTATCACTCCGTTAGCCACCGTGTGAGTTTTTGCATCACAATTAATCCTACGAGCGTAATGGCCACGATCCCGGCCACCTGGTGTCCCGGGCGTCCTGGCAGGACAACGGACTCCTCTCGTCTCCGATCTCGTCGCGGTCCTTCGCCGCTTCTCTTTCGGCTTTCATTAGCGGGGTGGGATGGGAAGGAACGACGTGAGAGATGATGACCTGCATCTCGCACGCCCGTAATCCTTCGTCTGTCTCTTTCTCTCTCTCTCTCTCTCTTTCTCTCTCCTTCTCTCTCCTTCTCTCTCCTTCTCTCTCGTCGAGAGGAAGCTTTTTCTGCGCCGCGGATAATGCGCGCGTTCTTGCACTCGTCTCGTATACGTTACGGCCGACACTGCGTCGTGTCGCTATAATGGATATTAGTAATATGTTACGTCTCTGTAACATGCGACCGCGGGTGAGACGTCAGTCGAACCGACCCAAAAGATCGTCAGACACGGACAAGTCGTATCACTAATGCTGATCACTCTGTCACTCCGATGCGTCTTTTTATGAAATTTTTAAATAAATTAAATACTCAATTCGATACGAGAAGATGAAAGATGTGAGAGACTGAGAGATTCTTAGAGTAAGGGAAGTGTGTCTAATATCAAACTCATTTTTAAAACCTCATATTTCGACAAGAAAGAAAATAAAAATTAAATAAATCACGTCTTTTTCGATAATATAATCAATTTTTTTTTTATTTTAAATGGAAATGTAAAAAATGGTAATTTACGATATTGGACACACTATGTTTCTAATATCGTACACCTCATTCTTAACTTTTTAAAGGCTAGATTATTGGAAAAAAAAACATTAATTTTAATTCATTAAATTTGTTTATTTAATTATCAATACATATAGGAAAAATTCAAGTAAAAAACCTTTTAGAAAAACGTCAGTCTCATAAAAATAGCACACAAATTTGGTAAATTACATAAAAAATACGAATAAATTATAAAATACAAAATTTAAAATCATAATGACAGATTATACATTTTAAACTGAAGTTACATATTTTTAATCAATATCAGTGGATGTACGAGCAAGTATTCATGAAAAAAATATGACTGTCCGAACGAGAATACAAAAGTCTACAAAACTTAACTTTTATTAATGAAGTTAAAAGACTACAATCTACAGACTGCATATATGTTAAGAAAAATACCTTCACGTATCTTTTCATTTAAAACACATCTGCCTAAACACACGTGCGCAAAAATTATTTTAGATAACCAAAACTGAAATAATTTACAGCGACAAACTGTCTACTTCGTAAACTTCCACAAATATACTAACGTTATATTGCACAAAGGAGAAGCAATTAAGACAGTTTCCAAGAGAGTGCAACATTTACCAATCAGTTCCCTTAATTATTTTATTCGATCAGTTATAGCATAGATTTCATTTATCTATTGTATATTGACGTGGATATAAAAGTACAGCTTTTTTCTTTTGATCGTATTAGGCGTTCTTTTATCGTTCGAGTCGATAATGTGTACCGCTTGCTACTTTGAAAAATCTCGTAAAGTTACATTGCGAGCAGTACTTCCTATAGAAATTCCTTCCTCCAATGCTATTATAGACCGACTAGCTCAGAATTCGATTTCAGTTTGATCGTCGTTTGCCGGACACAAGAGAATTCGCATTCTTCCGCCCGCTGCTCTTCGACAACACATATACCTCATCAAATTGTTGATCTTTCCGAAATGATACGCGAATATATAAATATAACGCATAAAATGTATAATATTTTTTTATATGTCATTTCTTAAACTGTCATTAATCTCGAACGCTATAATTAAGAATCTTATATTACTCTGATTTAACACTTCTACTTTAAGTTTCATTTTTTTTTTTCTTGTAAGACACATTTTTTCTAAATATCATCACATTATGACAGCTTCGTGTTGCAGTGAAAAAAAAAAATCGTAGAACCGTTCAACATCCATCGGAGAAATTATTCAGCGATACTTTTAATATCTCGTTATTTATTTTCTCAGACATAACATGATCCTAAAAACCGATCCCTCTTGCTGCTCGGGAGGGAGCTCAACGTGCCGATGCAATGTTATCCTCTTTCAAGGGACACGCTGGTGTGGTTCGCGCATCCCCTTTCCGGTCCTTATCCAAGGGAAGCGATATACTCCGCGATCTGTCCGACGTGTTTCCCAAACGTCCGAATCGCGGACATGACGGAGGACGACCACGAGCCGGCAACCGCCGTCGACATTTCTCAAGTGCAATCCTCGCCTCTTTCCCTCCCCTTCGAGCAGTTTCGTACTTGAAGGAAAGAAGACACGAGGATCCGCGATTAATCAGGATTAGCCGAAGATCTGACCCTTAACCCGGCACTGTCCACCGGTCGTACGATGACCATCAGTCATCGAGGATCCTCCGCGACCTTCCTCCAAGCTCTCTGTCCCTTTCGAGGAACGATCGCGAGCGCCTATAAACCGGACGATCATTACGGTGTCATTAACTTTGACGAGCATGTAATTCGTGCCGGACAAGAGGTCAAGGGAGCGAGCGATGGTACCTGTCGGAAGGGTCACGTCGCTAAGGTCGCGGCGCACCGCGGTGAAGATCGGCCGATCAAAGTTCTATGAAATTAATCAACCTATGCCGAGATCGAGCCGCGAGAAGAAGGCTCCTCTTGCAGCTCGCTAGAAAGAATCGCGTTAACCTAGTTGACATCCCGCACTGATTAGAGATTTTCTTTATTGTTTGTGTAAAGTATCAGCGATTTTCTTAAACCCAAATAGATGCGATTTAAATTGATTAATCTATCTTAATTAAACCTGATTTGCGTAAAATAATCACATGGTTTTTACGAAGCGTATGGTAAAATAAGCGTTGGACTGAGTTTTTTTTTATAATTTTGATAAAATTTTGAGTCATATTTTTAGTAAATAAAATAATTATAGTACCTAATGAATGTAAATTAATTAATCTAGTCTAATTGAATTTAATTTGTATATGAATATTAATTAATATTTTAAAGTAATGAGACATTTTTCAAAAAGCAGGTATTAATATAATGAGAAGGTTTAAAATTAGTTGCTATTTTGATAGTATTTTTTTAAGAAATATCGTTTATAAAATAACAACAATTTTTTTAAATATAAATTAATTGATTTAGACTGAGTGGATCTGATTTAAAGGGACGTTCTTTTTTTACCCATAATTCCCAGAGAACGATGCTGGCCACGCGCAGGAGAGATCCAACGCCGACATCGTCCAGGGTGGAATTGAATTCCCGACAACCCCCCCTTTTTCGAAGGGGCACATCCAGGAAGGTGTTGCCGGCGCAGGTCACGATCACGGGACGTCAGCCAATCCTATCCGATTTCAGTCGATGACGACGACGACGACGACGACGACGACGACGACGACGACCGGAATTGACCATTGTTTGCCGGACGGACGGTAACGCGCGTGTTGCGTGTGCGTAAGCCTCTCGCAGTCACAAACCCGGGGGTTCGGTTCGGTTGGCAGGCTTTTGACGAGCAATGTAGCGAATCGCGTTCGGCTGGTCAACGTACCGGACCGATTGATGACCGTAAAAAAGAAAGAGGAGAGGAGGGCTGCGGATCCTCCGGAAGGATCCTTCCGTGCCGCGAAGAGAGAGCGCTGAGCAACTGCTTGTAACGGATAATATGCTAATTCGCGGGTGTCTCGGTTGCCGGCCATCGAACTCTTTCCCGCTGAAACGCTCGAGCTCTTTCGGGGGATGCGTAGTCCTCCTCGAGATAGTAATACTGCAGCATTCGAAGCTCTCGTATATTTCGCGATTTTTTTCCTCGGATATAAATTAATCGAGTAAATAATAGCTTAATTATATCTGTTCTCTCGCAGGAGAGAGGATAATCGGCTGTTAGTCTGTCGGCGGCTGTATCTAGCGATGGGATTAAGTATCTTACAAGTAGGCTCGAATTTGTTTGCACGGTTTCGAAGTCTCTATGATTACATCGAAAGGAAAAAAAAAACAGTACTTTCAAGTAGACTCGAACCCGAACGAGATAGGTTCGAACCCTCTATAAGTGCCTCGAAAAACGAGAGCAGTACTTCCAAGTACATTCGAACCTTGATCAAGTATGTTCGAATCTTTTACGAGTATTTATGAGAAATTGTGGAGGTAGATGAATGGAGATGAGGATGGAAATATGTGGATGTGTAGCAAGTATTATAAATAGATTTTTTTTTTTATCTTAGAGTTCGAGTACTGCTTGTAAAAGATATTGAACTTGATCCCATCCCTCAGCTTCTAATTTCTTCAGATCAAGCGCCATTCGGAATAGCGTCTTATTCACCGATCGTCCCTTTCATAAGCGCTGGACCGCGTTGTTTAGCACGTGCTGCCAGGTTCGTCCTGGCAGGTGGCAACCGGTTCTCTTTCCTTTTTGCGTTCCCTCCTGCGACAATGACCAATGGTCACTCGAATCGCCGCGGAGGCAGCATTGAGAAGATCTAGCACGTGCCGCGTCAGCTCGTCTTAATTCAGAGAGACGATCCACGACCAGTGGTCGTCCTAGAACCGACGAACGGGATCCTCTTTTTGCTCCTGCTGCGCGCGCGCGGTCAGTACGATGCTCCCGATCATATATAGATCCTGGCGCGGGACAATATTTGGCGAAGGATAATTTCTCCTCCATCTTGCCGCTAGCCACTCCCGAAGTGCTGAGAAAGCTGACATATTTGCAAGGGAAACACTGGCGAATCGCTTACGTGGTGGCTCTTCACGTTTAATAATGAATAATGATCCCCGAATAAGCGCGTGTTGCAGATACGATATTTATATTAAGAATAAAATATATTTTCTCGGAGAAAGTTTAATGCGATGATTTGCAAAATTTCAAAATATTTCTCTATTGACATATTCCGAGAAAATAATTTTTCCTAATATAAATTTTGTATCTCTTAAATTTTATTAATAAAATTATATAATTTCAAGATAAATAAATCGCTGATGAATCAGTTTGAATTTATAAATATTAAGCAGATAGCGTTATTCCTATGTTTGACAGTGAATAATAATAATTTGTTCTTGCACAGAAATTTGTTTGTATATTTAAAAACAATTTTTTATCATTTTATGAAAAATTTTAATCCACCCTTTCTTTCAAAAATTGTTTTAAATTCAATTTGCGAAACATAATTTATTTATTTCTCTAAACTCAACCGTATATTAAGGGAGACGTGTAAGTTTAACCTCTTGTTTATTACTTTCCACCCCTCATAAAGAAGTTTATATCAAACATAATTAAAGAGCGTGTCAGATATTTTAAGTATCTGTTAAAGTAATTTGCGATTTAAGACACCCTTGATTCTCTATGCTTCTTGGAAAAAGTGGTTCATCTAGCCTGAAAATTATCCTATATACGTATTTTAATGTCGGGCAAATTTTTTTTTTCTAATAGCTATATTACTATCTATCCATCTCGTATGCCTGAACAAGGTGATTTTAGAGATAATAGAGCGACAGTCTATCACATCAGCAGCGCCGGGACGCACAATTGCATCGTAAATGCAAATCGCTCGTCGACGGACCCTTTGTCGACGCAATCGCGCTGACCGATGTGTTGTGTTTCTCCTCTTGTCAGTATTCCATCAAGCTACCCCGAGAAAGCTCCCCAGCTACTCGTCACTTTGATGGGCGGTCAAGGAGCTGCACTTCTACACCTTGTAAAATAAATCGCATGCCGGACCGCAGCGTCGTACGTCATCTCTATTCTACCACGTTTGTTATTCCCTTCCCCTTCTTTTCCCCTCCCGAATGCCAACCGATGACATGCGTCATGTAAATCATTAATCACGAAGCTTTCCTCGCACGACATTCCTCAATCCTTTCGCGTCGCATGTTTGTCGGGTCAAATGAAAAAAATCAGTTCGCCGCTGTTTATTATAATACAATAATTAAAATAGTAAGAGCTTTTAAATTCGACAAAAATATCGAAATAAAGGAGAAACATTTCAAAGTTTTTTTAACAAAAGCTCTGAGATCGATATAATCCAAAGTTTGCATAATAAATTAAATATACTAATATTTGTCAAGAATTTTATATAAAATAGGCTGGTATTTTTCAAGAACAGAGATTTGCCTTTAAACTTCTTCGTACAAATACAGTATAATTTTCTGAGACAATGCAATAGTCACGAATTTTAATTAATTGCTTTATTATAATTTTGTTGATATATTAAACAAGATGAATTACGCGTAAAATGTTACAAGTCAATATTTCTTAACTGAAATAAGATATCGAGAAGCTATTTGCTTGATATATTGTTTGCGGCATTCAAAATTCTTTTATAAAGTATATTTTAGGTTTCAAGATCACTTTTGTTTCTTTAAATGGAACCATACGTTTTTTCTTACATATATCGATTTTTCTACTTGTAAAAATATTAAAGTAGAATAATTAAAAAATTAATATTTTATGAAATATATTTCGAATTTATTTTATGATATAAAATATTTCGTAAAGTATCTCGTAAAATAACTTTTTTATGATTATATCTTTATACTTCTATAAACAGAATAATGAGATAAATTAATTGTAAAAAAATATGTAATTATACATTTTTCTGCATATAATGCAGCACTTGTATAAAGAGATCATTAATCATTTCTACTAATTAGTTTGTGACAAACTTAGCTAATATTTTAATATAAGAATAAATACTTTACAGATATCTCATATTTCATGTATCAAAATACATCAATAAACCAAAATAAATTATGAAATATCTCGAAAACTTTTACTGATTTTTTATAGTGTTTATATTGTACATTGTATTCTTTGATATATAATTATTTAATATGATTTATTCATACACAGGGTGTCCGGTAATAATCGCCTCATTGTGTGCAGGTAGAGCAGATTAAACCGAGTAGGAAAGTCCTCTACCGTTTTGCGATCCTCGCAATAATTAATGAGAAACTAATTTAAAAAGATCGGCCAAATCCACGCGAATATAAGCGCGGGGCGAGAAATGATGTATATACATTTATTTTCTACGCTCGTAGAAATGAATGGAACTACACCGACGTTATAATCGCGTGTGTGAGTAAATAAAATGTATGAAATAAATTTGTGTGAGTAACTACAAATTGAGACATAAATCACATGCGATAAGAAACTCGATGACAGCTGGACATGCGGCTAAACGATTATTATGACATCTTCGAGGTGATGTGCGACACCGAAACAATTGAAGGTCGTCGAAAAAAGTATCAACAGTATTTTGTTTGTTTTTTTCTACGCGTACCGAGTTCGAGTGGTGCTCGCCGAGCATGCCTTATTAGAGTGAGAAGGATGCGAGGAGGATAAAGAAGGATACGAGCAGAGCTCGCTCGAGCGTGCCTTTTAAAAACAATTAGAGATAACGCGAGAAGGATGCGAGGAGGATAAAGAAGGATACGAGAAGAAAATCGAGAACGCCAGTGAGACACGAATCTCTCTTTTCTACTGGATCAGAGAATCGAGCGACTTTGATTATTGGTCATCGCCCGAGGAGTCCGCGTGGAGTATTTAAGTCAGGAAATTCGGCATGCCACCGATAAACCGTGAGACGTGTGTCAATGCATCTCCCAAACTACGATTTTTTTATTGAACTATAATAATAGAATGACTATGATTTGGCTACCAAGCGATGACTCCGCGCGGATTAATTAATACACATTAATACATATGCTAAGAAAACTCTTGCTTGCATCTTACTATCTCTATTCCCTTTCATTCTAAAATAGCAATTTTAATATTCATACAACTATTTGTCGATTAAATTTTATATAATTATATGACAAATTGCGATGTTAACAAGTTTTGCGATGTTAAAGAGTTTTGCGCTGCGAATCGATTGCGTGTGAATGCGCGTTTAATCGGCATTGTAAACTTTACGCAACGCATCGTCTTTATTTCAATCAAATAATCAAAATTACTTCGAGAAATGATCGCAACTTTATCGCATCGTGTCCAGATTGACAAGTGACAGAATCGCTTTCATTCTCTGAGCATACTGCACATAATGTAGCATGTTCGTTAGCAATTAAACGAATTGTACTTGTTATATCAAAATCATTCAATTAATTAAATTGATGAGATTGACATTGTGTTGCAATATTTATGATATTTGGCAATGATTTTCGTATTATACACGCTTATGTTTCTTCTTGCCCCGCGCTTATATATTCGCGCGAATTGGCCGACCTTTTATAATTAATTTGTCATTAATTATTGCGAAGATCGCAAAACGGTAGAGGACTTTTCTACTCGGTTTAACCCGCTCCACCTGCACACGATGGGTGGGGCGATTATTATCAGACACCCTGTATTTAATGATATAGAATTATGATATTATTATTTAATATTTATTTCACAAGAGAAAAAAGCAAGATTCTATCTTTCTATTCATTTCAAAAAAAAATTTTAACAAAAAATTTCTGGTGATACTCAGATTATTACAATATGCTACTTAAATTGTTTATACTTAATTATTAAAATATAATACTTAATGCAAAACTTTGAAATATTCTCTCTGACAAAGAAATCTCGGATCAAATTTTCTTTCAGGAGAGGTGTGTATTTCTAAATGTATTCTTATAATTATATGCCGACAGGAGAGAGTTTATAAAAGAGGTTTTTTCGCTTGGCGTACAACACTTTGCTTCGATTTCAATTACGCGACCTCGGGGAAAAGGAGAAGCTTAACATTTACACAGAGAGCACTGTAATCGGATAACACTTTCAACCGTCGGAAACGCGACATTCCATCGATACGAGAATCCTTTCTTCGATGGAACAGAAAGACTTCCGTTGCGCGCGTTGCATCCGAATACAATTCCATTGTGTTCCCGCAACAATTGCGCCGTAAGGACGCACGTATGCAAAGTCCCCGCGAATAATTCTGGCACTTTAATCCAGTTTCTGTCGCCGCTGCTTATATATGCCGATTACACACGCGCGCTTGAATCTCTTTCTCTCTCTCTCTCTCTCTCTCTTTTTCTCGCATAACCGATAGATTTTCGGCTACTCGATAATCCGAACGAGCGATCGTTTCCAACGGTTTCTTTGATTCCGCTTTGACAGGGGATGGAAAGAAATGCATATGCTTAGAAACAAGACGATCAACGTGAGAAAAAAATATTGTATACACACGATAGGAATTTAGATTCAATAAAATATTTTTATATTTCTTTCCGCATAAATCTCTCGGATAAAAATTTCAAGCTCGGCGAGAGCAAAAGTTTTTTAAAATTAATAATTCTAGAGGATCGATGGAATTTATACTATAAAACTTTTACAACGTCAAGAATTTTAAAGTTCGCTGGTATTTGCTCTTCGCACTTTTTTGAAGCATATTTTTTGCAATGTTGCTGTCTTAGAAGAATGTATTGATAGTAACTCTAACGAATTAATTAAAATATATAATTATATATATATATATATATTATTTATATTTTATTTTATTTTATATATAATTTCTCTCTTTTTCCAAAAATATATATATATTTTTTTCGGAAAAAGGGAGAAAGCGTCTATTTAAGCTAGAGAACACGACACGCACGCGATATTGCACTTCAGAGGCCGCGCTCCGCCGGCTTCAACGGTTTTCGCATTGATTCCAGGTCGATGGCATAACATTTCCTTACATTTCGCTTGCTAACCCATAAATCGGTACGTTACACTGCCACTGAAGGGGTAGGAAAAAAAATCGAGAGAAGCAGAGGCGGCAAAGGAAGAGGGAAAGAGAGTGAGAAGGAGAGAGAGAGAGAGAGCGGGCGACTTAGGAGGCACCAGCGCACACACAGGGAGGGAACATTATAATGTTAAAGGGATGCGCTACCTTAGCCCTGGAAGGGCGAGAAGAAGACGGAAGACGCTTCGGAAAGCCGGCGCAAAAGGGGAGAAATTAAAATGTAAAAGGGATGATGTGCGTGGAAAACCGGAGCCTGTGCGGCTCCTCTCTCTCCTGCGCCGCTTCCCTATCTTTCTTTCCCTTCTCCCGTCCAACTCCATTTCTCTCTCTCTCTCTCTCTCTCTCTCTCTCTCTCTCTCTCTCTCTCTCTCTCTCTGTCACTCTCTCCGCTGATGGTCCCGTCATCCTCTTCACGCTCGCGTCGGCCCCGTTTTCTCTCCGGTAATCGGCTGGCCCGCTCGCTCTACTTACAAAGAAGGGAAAATTTTGCCAGGAAATTAAAATTAAAAGGGGCGGCCTCTTTCTCTCTCTCTCTCTCTCTCTCTCTCTCTCTCTCTCTCTCTCTCTCTCTCTTCGTCGTTGGCCGAAGGGTTGTACGTGTTTCTCGGTGCGCGAGAAAGGAGAGATACGAGAGAGAGAGAGAACTTCTCGTAACACGCCAGATATATTTTCGCCACGCATCGCGAAGGAAATTCCCGTGAACTCGCGTCATCACACCAGGACGATTAATTCTACTCTCGCGAGAGAGCGAACGCCAAATATTTGAGCGAGTAGATTGCGAGCGCTATCAACCGCTTCACATCGAGAACGAGAAAGGCCTGTTTGCTTCGACAGTAAAAATTCAGGAAGCGAACGTATGGACGCGAAATGGCCAACGCGAGAAGACTCGCTGCAATTTTCCCTTTTTCTTTCACGCGACGAAAAATGCAAGGCAAATTCCCTTTCGTTGCGAATTTAATATTAAATGTGCGTGATCACTTCGAATTTTCTTGGTGACAAAATAGCATTCGTTTAAAGCGATATAAATAACGGCATCGAATATTTACTTTCTACAACGTAATATTTGATGAGGAAAAGAACGATTTATTATATAATATAATAATTGCATAAAAATATAATTATATAAGAATTATATGTTATAGATACAAGGTATGATTTTTTTTAAATTTATTTTTTCTTAATGCAATTTTTAATATCAGATAAGATTATACAATCTTGGTTTAATTGAAAGTTGGGATGAAATGAGCAATAAATCAGAGGATCACACGATAGATATTTCTACATATTTCTAACTTTTAGAAAAAAATTTCTTCCGATATTCCTCAAGCTTCCCGAAGCTCGTTGCTGAGAGTCAAAGGGATAAACTTCTTGGCTCGAAGAGAAACACGAACGAAAATCGCGCCTTCTCGATCGTGCCCGATTATCTCGGTTGCGGATGAGAGCGATCGCTGGGGGTAAGTGTATTCCATCGAGAGAGAGAGAGAGAGAGAGAGAGAGAGAGAGAGAGAGAGAGAGAGAGAGAGAGAGAGAGAGTAAAACGTCGCGCGTTTACAATAGTTACAGGTGATCTCCTCGCGTCTGTGAGAACATTCCCACAGCATCCCTGCGACTTGTCACCCCTTCTTCTCCTGTCCTCTCCACCGCGTCCCGGACAGTAAACTCCGTTCTTTTTGTCGATGACTCTCAGCCCTCCCCCCCCCCTCTCCTCTCACCCTGTCTTTCTCCCGTCGTAGAGCATCCACGGAACGGAAGGTGCTATAGTTGCACCCCTTCCGGGATCGACGCCGCGGCCTAAATAAGTTCGCCCCTCGATCGGGGAGCGCATAATGGGAGACGGTTAAGGGCATATATCCTCTCTTCCGGGTGCATCGCTTGCGAGATATATACCGAGTGTGCGTATCGTACACACGTGTGTGCACGATACGCGATTTGAAAGCGGGGAAATATTGGACGGTATAATGCGCCCTCTCGCACGGCGGGACGCCATTGTGCCGCGAATAGGAGCGACCGGAGCAACAGGAGCTCATCCTTACCTAGGAGAATCGTAAAGCGAGGAACACCGCGAGAGAACGTCGCGTCGTCCTAATAAGAGAATTAGCAATGTTTTTTTAACAATCGACGTGACTCGCTCATTCGCGAATTAATCAACGATCTTCCAATCGAGAGACTATTAGAAGTGGAATTATTAAAATTTCACGGCTAAACTTGTTTTCGTCAGTTTAGCAAAAGAAAAAGATAGATATCGATATTTCATTGACAATGAGTATAAATTAAGAATAAATCACGATTAATGATATCAGTTTCGCCATCGTTTTGGGAAATATATGTTTACAAAATATTTGTTCCGATACGTATTTTATATTTCAAATATTCGTTCTTTTCTCTCCCTTTCTCTCTCGTTTGCGTATATAAATATATGTTTGTCGATGGAACACGATGCCGGATTTATAACGAAATAAATGCAAATTGCAACAAGTACAGTTCCAACACTTTCAATCTCTCATCGAGGATTATTCGAGGACCTGTTTTCGTATAAATAAACGCGCGGACGTTTCAACGTCAGGATGGAACAGGTGTTGCTAGATTTTCCCTTTCATTGGTCAGGGTGAATTGATCCCTTCTACGTGGCACAAAGGTCGATCGTCGCGTAGAATTGACTCGTTTTCAAACTAGAACTCGAATTGACGACCACTGACTCACTGGCTCTGACCCCTGGCGTTCGACTTCCGGTTTCTCATCTGGACCTCTGACCATCGAACAGGTCCCTGTCAAAGTCCCATTAGGGTATCGTTTCACAGACGACCCTACGAAGAAGCGAGGAAAATTGACGCGAATCTACCCCGTTCTTTAAAAAAAAAAAAAAAACGAAACTGCACGTTTTCAGTTTGAATAATTTTTCGCTTTAAATAGGTTGACGCGTAGAGAGGATCTCGATGAATATTTAAACTTATTTAAAATAATGAGGGAAACCTCCTAAAATATATAAATAATTGTATATAAAATAATTATATAAAAACCTTCTAATATATATAAAGAATGTTCGATGTCCAGCAGTTGCTATAAAAAAATTGTCGCAATGCAATGTGTCGAAAACACACGCGGTTGGTACCAGAATATTCATACTTTGACGAAAAGGTGAAAAATTATGCATTGACAGAAGAGTTACGTCAAAATTTAGTGAAAGCTAGGTCAGAAATTTTGTTACTTTTAGAATAAACGACCGAGCACAAACATATAAATTCTTGCGTCACAATCTTTGCCTATGAATCAAATATTCGATCTGCGACGGAAACGGCGACACAGCTCTCTCGATACTCATTCCTCCCGATGCAATCTTATCTATCGTTGCTCATCTCTCTCAACGCTTTATCCGACCAAGTTATACAGAAATCGATCGCTCGCAATGAAGACGCCGGCCGCGTCGTGCTCGAAATGCCCATAAATACCGCGTCGCAAAAAAAAAAAAAAAAAAAAAAAAAAGGGGGGAACCCCTTTCGTAATATAACCGGACTAATTACCCCACCGAATCTCCGATCGTCCTCCGATCGTGAGCCCCGATCCTCGTCGCGGTTACACGAGATACACTTTGCGATAGAGACGGTTACCGTGAATTAAAAGCGCGGCCGCGACGATAATCGGCGGGGTCGCCCCGTGAGACCCACGAGGGTCATCGCAATCGAGGTTAGTCCGATCGGTCGAGGTCCGCGAGACAGAAAGAGAGAGAGAGAGAGAGAGAGAGAGAGAGAGAGAGAGAGAGAGAGAGAGAGAGAGAGAAAGAAAGCTGGTCCCCTTCCCGGAGACTCGTCCTCGGACCGGACCAAGAGTTATCGCGCTTCACTTCGCGAGCGATCGGCGTCCAGCACGCGCGCGTGCAGGTTGTTTTCCAGCAAGGAATATGGAGTCCCGGAACCAGATCCTTCAACGACCGAGAGGATAACTCCGTCAACGGTCGCTTTTCCGGGATCGAGCGGGATCGCAGTTCGGGGTCGAGCACGTGGTAAGGTTTCGACGAAAGGTTTTTCAGGATCCTCTGGCCCGGGATGGATAAACAGGATCTCGGCACGTACCGGTGAGCTCTTCATTTCGAGCTAGTTAGAACCGACTGACAGTTCCATCGTCGCTCCGGGTCAACGTGTCGACGAGCTGCCGGTCGGCGAGACTTTTGTCGCTAATAAACGAGGGAGATCGTAGATAGCGGGATTTGATAAAGCGGAGTGACCTGTCATGTAAATTATATATTTTTCGTTGTTCAATCACTCGTGAGTGTAACACGCAATCGCTACGTGTTGTAACATTACGCTCTCTTAACGTTAGGATTTGGCTTTCCGTTTGAGAAAAGACGTTCCATCTTCTCATCCATAATTACACGTCTTGCATTTAGAAAAATTGTAATGTTATTTTCGCGTGACATGTAAATTTGTAAATTCTCTCTTTACATATAGTAGAAAAAATGCGTAATAAAGTAATGACGTAAAGGAACGAAATAAAGAGATAATGTAAATGTAATAAAGATAGCAACTAGCTGATTATGTATAATACAAAAAGATTATAGTTTTAAAAAATTTTCTCAAACACACTTTTTGGTATTATATACATCACATTTTATAGTATTATGTATATAAAAATTATATCGTGCGCTAGACAAATGCTAATCAAATAACATAAGATTGCAATGATTTGTATTTTGTCGGCTGTTTTAGCGCGGGAATTTTATTGCATCTAGTGACGTATGAGTTGAACATGACTGATGTCGCAGGACTGTTGTACAGGACTGGATCGTTACCGGACAGGATCGGCACGTTCCTCGTTCGACATCCGGCGATCTGGTCTTCCGGCCGGAGACGGGCGGTCCTTCCGGGTGTCTTTCCGGTCAGTCAGGGTCATGTGTCGACGGATTATGAGGTGGCGAGCTCTGCTAATGGCCGTACGATGATCTTGACCCGTGAGACACGAGCGTGTAATCCGGCCAGGGTTGTAGGTCACTGCGACGGGGTCTCTCGTTCTCCAAACAAGTAATAAAAGCGAAGACGCGACTGCAAATACGACGTAAATTAACGGTACCAAGTTGACAAGCAACTCGAAATTTACGACAGTCGTAATATTTTCGTCGAGAGACATCTAAGCGCGATTCACTTCTTTGATACTCGGATTAAAACTGTAAAACTATGCAAAAAAGGGGAGATAAAATGATGATTTTTTAATTAGAGAGGCTTTTCTATTGAAATTAAAAAATTATAAAATGAACATTTTATATAGACCTAATTAATATAATTTATATAGTATTCGTATAGTATTTTTGTAAATAAAGATTAAATTTTTATTATATATTAGAATATCAGAATATGCCGTAGGATATATTACATATACAAGTATGTATTGGAAAGGTCAAGAATTTAGATTTTTTCGTAAGATAATGGATCTCGATCAAGTAAACAGAGTCATTTCCTCGCCGGCGCGATACGAACGATTAAAGAGTAAGCAGCTGTTTCGGATGGCAGACAAGGTGGTGCCGTCAGCTGACTGGGATGGGAAAATAGGAACGAAGAGTCGCCCTCAGTCGTTTACTCCGAACCGGGATGCTGCAAGGGAGTGATCTTTCGCATTCACTGACGTCATCGACTCCGACGTGGCAGCTGTTGCCTTCTGACCGTGCCTACTTCAAGATTGATTGCGAGATTAGTCCAAGTATCTTCCCTAACGAAGGGGTTCCGGCTTGGTATCCGTATCGGCGGACCTGTCTTGCGATCACACTTCCGCAAACGTGAGATCCTGATCCTGATAGTTATTTAAACCGTGCAGTTTTTCAACTGATACTTTGAATGTGCTGCCTCAAAAAATTTAGCATTAAAATCATCAATGACGGAAGATTAAAAAATTGTCGATCGTGAAAAATAATTACATTATGAATTTAATTAGAGAATCTGAAATTATTAAAATTATTAGAAGATTCAATTATGATCCAGGGTGTCTACTCTCTGGAAAAAGCGGGGATTGTCAGGGATTTCTATTTACTTTGAAAAATCCGGAAATTCTCATGGAATTTTATTGAAACTCGGAGAATTTTTTTAAAAATTGTATCTTTGATAATTTTACTCTTATATTGCAAGCGGTCGATAAACCACTGATTGGGCAAGTTAGAAAACTAGAGCTCAAGCGCTTGAGAATTTTAAAAAATGCTCAAAAAAATAGATGTACTTAACGAACAAATCCAAGCTTTAAAAAAAATAGATATCAAGTATTTTGAGTTCTTTAAAGTATTTGATTTTATAAATGATATTTAGCTATTATTTTGTTTTTTAGAATAGAAAAGATGCATTTATTATTAAACTATAAACAGGCTGTGTTTAGTTTTAAATGGACATAAGACTATTTTTTTTAAGACCTTGTATTAAATATTTTTAATAGCACTTAAGAAACATATGTCTAACATATCTCTGCAATATTTAAGTTTTTATTAAAATCTCATGATTTTATTGACGATCTCTTTTTAGTATCAAGGTCTTATGTAAGTTTCATAGAAAATTGTTCAATATTTTAATAATATTTAAATAAATTACTTAGTAATCCTACGTTTATAATAAATTATTTTTTGTTTTATGTTTTTATTTTATATGTTGCATATATCTTTAACGTTTAGATTATAGTGATATATTGCAATTTGTTATTGTCCTACTTAATGTTACGATTAATAAATCAATATTAAATGCTAGAAAAACTGTATTCTTGGTAGCTTTCTTTGTAATCGTATAAAGAAAACATTAGAAAGCGCATGCAATAATTAAACTTATTTTAAAAAGCTCCATTTACAAATTTTTTTATTTCACCCGAAATTTTAAACGAAAATATCTGGAAAATCAGGGAATTTTTTGACAAGATTTAAGGAGACACCCTATGATCTCAATATAAGTAGAAAATTTAAAGCGCATTATATTCTCTCTTCCTTTAAATGCAGATCAAGATTGCATTTATAACTGAAAAAAATAGCAAGACCCAAAAATTTTGGATATAAAAATCTCGAAAACTTTCAGCTTGCCCGACAAGCGCACGGAAACCTTCTGGAAACGACTCCGCCGTTCGGAGACGACGTTGTCGCTCGTTAAAGAAGACGATCCCGCGGCCGCGTACGAGACTACGCGCGATTTCGTAAGATTTTTCAAATGTCCAGATGACAAACGGCGCGTCGTACGTGCGGGCGCATCTCCCCATGGATTTTCGCGAGTGTCGCGTCGCACGGAGAAATGAACCTGTTGCGAAGCTTTATGAGCGGCATTAACATACTTCGTCGTGTTTCGCGCAGCCGCCCCGCGAGCTTAACTGCATCACGGACGGCGGAAATATTTCATTACATTAGCGCGCGAATGTAAAGAACGTGAGAGAAAAAAAGGTGGAAAGAAGCGCTTACTGTTGTCACTTCGCGAATCGTCCCTCTCTGAAGATGTAACACACACACACACACACACACACACACACATAACTAAGGGATCCAATTTATAAAATTATCTAAAAATAATTGCAATTATATATTTTGCTAACGATTAAAACTTTTACCCAAAAGTTATGTCGAAAGTATCCATATATTATTATTTCGAGTATAATTCCGGACTTTTACAATTTTATTTTTTAAAAAGAAGCCAATATACAAATGAATCTTTCCAAAAGTTGCAGTTGTGTAATTTTTCTGATGCCATCTATAATCATAATTACATCGTTATATAAAAGTTTGTGAAATATTTCTCTAAATATAATCTCTCCTCTCTCTCTCTCTCTCTCTCTCTCTCTCTCTCTCTCTCTCTCTCTCTCTCTCTCTCTCTCTCTCTCTCTCTCTCTCTCTCTCTCTCTATTTTTTTAACTGTTGAAAATACAAAAAAAAAGCAGTTGACTTATACAGTTAGCTTATTATAAAAGTTTTCTTATACACGTGTAGATTAATTTAGCTGGAAAACTAATTACATAACTTAACAAACAAATCAAATGCAACGTGTAGCTACGTCACCAACGAATCCCTCGACTTTTCGAAAATGCAAATGATTCGGTTTTAGCCTGATTCCTTCCCGTTAAAGAGAACGATCCCGTCGGGGTAAACTTCGTTGATGCCTCAAACTGACGCCATCGTTCTCGCCACGCTTCGTCCGAGACGTCCTGCGGGACTTTCCCTCGTTAAGCCTCGCGATAACGCCGACGTCACGTTTTCGGCGGCTGGTTTCGGCGAGTTCCGGTGCATCATCTCGCGCTTCCGCGCGAGCATTGTTCGTGGATACCAAGCTGTGAAAATAATTGCGAGTCGAGACGAAAGACAGAGATGAGGAGGCGAGCAGAGAGGGAGGAAGGGAGGAGAAAACAGTTCCCAGGGATTCGAATGGCTTCGTATGTCTCTTATAAAAGGAAGATTGTTCTGCCTCCATTCTCCTGTTTGTGGGACGGGGAGGGAGGGGGAGGGGGGAATAGAGGGGATCATCTCGTCGTGGCTTCGCGAAGGGTAACTGAGAGGGATGCTGCTGCTGCATCTGCCCCTTCAGTGTAATGATATCTGAAAAAAGGACCGCCGCATTCAGCAAGACTCTAGGCCATCAATTTGCCTCGTAAATAGAATTCGACGGAGCATGTCTCTCCTTTTTTTGTCTGTCTCTTTCTCCCTGTCTCTCTCTTCTTCTTCTTCTTCTTCTTCTTCTTCTTCGATTGATAGTGACTTTTCGCTATTTTGCGACAGAATATTAAAATCTGACGAATTTTTGTGGCGACGGTGGCCCCGTCTTCTAGTGTTTCATCAGCATTTATTTCGAGTAGGTGGATTGCAATTTTGGATAAGATGCACGATTTTTTTTAATACGTGTGTAATATATATTTGTATATCTTGATTTTACAATAATGTTATTATTGCGAAAATGTTTTCTCAATGTAAAAGCGCGGAAAAGTTCTTTGAATATACCTAAGGTTTGAGCTACATTTTAGCTTGAATATTTAAATACCTTTTAAAATAGGAAATATATGTACAATATAATATGCATTTGCGCGATAAAATTCTTTTCATTAAGCTATATGACCTATATATTTTTTCTTTTAAAATTCTTTGAATTATTCCTACATGAAAGAAATCGTACATACGAGCAGATAATGAATTCTTGAAATGAAAGAGATTACCACTATCTCTTCGTCTTAGAAGCTATTTTCTATTCATGAGATAACAGACGAGCCTTGAATCTGTTGGAGGTCGACCGAAGAAAGCTTCGACGTCAGAAGAACAAGAACAAACAATGCTGACAGTTGAAAGAGGGTAGACAGTGCGTTTCGAAAGAGGATTTTCTGGCCCTCAAATTGCACCGGGATACCGAGAAGAAAGAATGCTTCTCAAAGGTGCTCAATCGTGTGATGTATCTAATATCAAACGGAATATAATTAAATAAATAAGAAAAAAAAAGAATAGATGCACACTGTCACATGAAGAAAAATTTGAATACATGCTACAGAAAAAATGCTTTGCAACTTCTGGAAAAAATTTTTGCTTTCATTAAAATAATATATAGGAACATTAATTATTGTCGGGAATGTCTCAAGGCTTTTGTCTCAATTTCCTTGAAATATAACAAAGATGATAAATGGTATGTACAAGAAAACTTTGTCACGGTTAAATGTATTTCCGTAGGTATACAGAACCTACTTTTAAAATCTTGCAATATTTTACTTGAAAAATTCTCTTCATTATCCAAAATTTGTCACAAAACTTGTAACAATACTGTGTAACAATGCCAAAATATATGCTTGATATTATACAGGATTGGCAAACGTAGTATACAATACAGAAATGATGAGCGCAATTACAGCAACTTCGATTCCGATCGGAGTTCGCAGAGGAACAATCGTTTTTCGTGTGTAATGTCGAATGAATGAGACGAAATGCTCATTTCAAGGACATTTCACATAATTCACATGACAAGAACAAAATTGTGCGTTCGTCATGTTGAAATGCAGGGGGCAGAGCGAGAGAGAAAGAGAGAGAGAGAGAGAGAAAGGAGGGGGAGGGGGTGCGGTGCAATTCTCGACACCCTATATTTTGGTCTCATTTTACTAAAAGCCGATCGTATTTCACAATTCCACTCGTCGCGAGGACAATGCGCCTGCGTGCCCATTTTCCATTTCTCTCCCTCCTTCCCTTTCACTCTTTTCCTCCTCTCCCTCTCTTTCTCTTTCCAATTCGTTTTCACGAGATGTGCGTAACCTGACTTAGGGAACAACAATCTCTTTTTCTCTCGTTTTTCTGTTTCTCTTTTTTTTTTCACCACCGAAAAACCGCGCATTGAGACGCGGTCATTTGTCCGCAATTCGCCCCATAAATGGAGCCCTCGACGGGGACGTTTACTCGCCGCGCCGAGTTCTTCCCTCCAGGATCTCTCTTCCTCCCGTTTCTCGAGCGCGCTCGTTTCTTTTTTTTTTTACGCGTTCCGCTGCTCATTTCGGTGACACTCCGCTTCGCGAGCGTACGATATATCGTCGGCGGGTTCAAACGGCACGCACCGTGGAAATGTCGGAAAGCCGGAGGATTCGCAACGGGCCACGACCCCTCTCGCGAAAATACGCCGCTTTTAATGGAATAAAAGAGGCCTGAGAAGCGCAAATACGCCGAATTTTGTGATGCGGTTTACGCCGTTGAAGAGCGAAACTGGAATGGAAAGCACAGGAAAGAGGTTCTATTCAACATATAATTAATTCTAATGCAAAAAGTAATTTAAAAAATAATAATTTCTCCTTCTGTATTACAAAAATTCTCTAGCTCTAATTAAGATTGAGAGTTAATAAGAGTTGATGAAAGATTATTCCCTGATTATGATTAAATTAACTCACTTTTATATATTCTACGATTTAGGAGCTTAGAATATCTCATTTTATTCAGCGATTGTGGATAGTTTGTCACTAAACAGTTTGCTTTTTCATTAAAAAAATGGGACTTATTTGCATTGCTTATTTTCTTCTTTTTACGAACATGATTGATTACGATTTTATTCAATATTCTTTAATCTTTTTTCTGAATTTTATTTCATTTTTTCGTAAACTACTATTATTCCGAATTATTATACTGATAACATTTCTTTATATTATATTATATTTACTTTATTATTCTTTAACTTTAATTTCTTAGATTTTCTGATCTTCTAATGTTCTGAATTTTATTTTAGAAAATTTCCAATAGGTCTCGTGATCTTCAAATTATGATTGATTTTGAATCAATTCACTTATCCTACAATTTAGGAGTTTGAGATGTCTCTTTTTATTCAGCAATTGTACAGGTTTTTTTTTTTTTTTTACTCAACAGAGTTTACTTTGTACATTCAAATCAAACACAGAAACTGATTAAAATTCATAAATATAGCTTCATAGAACGGCGCGCACAATTCTTGTAAAACCTTACAATGACCAATCGACGGGCCGCGCGTCTTTTCGAGACGAGAAACTTTCTCATAGAATCTAGAATTACATCGATCGCAGCAACGAGATAATCGTACGACCAGGATACGCGAACGGATACGATAATTGGATCGTTCGCCACCGTCGACCGGCGCAGGTCGACCAATAGGAGACGACCGACGCTTCGTTACAAAAAAAAAAAAAAAAAGAACTCTACAATGATCCTGCGGAAGGACCTCGGCCAGCAGGGCATCGCGCAAGGGGGAAAATCGCGAGCGGAGAAGGGGGCAGAGGAAAAAGGAATCGAATCAGACGTACCTATCGTAGGACGAGCCGGACGAGGACACTTGAGGACACGCACGAGGAGGACACTGACAATGGTGTCCGTCCGTTAGGAGAATCCTCGTCCACAAGCCGACGCGTGGAGAACCGTTTGTACAGATTTGAATATTAATTTAGGGTCGCCGACGAGAACGAGAGAGAGACGGAACGACGTTAGGATATTGCCTCGGGGTCAGTGGCAGGTCCGATGGATGGATGGTAGAAAGGAAGGAAGGAAGGAAGGAAGGAAGGATCCCCGCGTGTCCTCGTTATCCGTTGCTGCGGCCTGTTAATAAAGCGCCGCCACCCCTGTTTCTCTCTCTCTCTCTCTCTCTCTCTCTTCGCGCCAGCCCGGAATAGCGATACCGTGTAACGGACCATGCGTGGCGATATTGTCGTTACGTGTCCACGTATGTATGTATGTACGTGGACGAAGAAATTGCGTAACGGACGAAGGCGATGCTTCCTCGTGGCCGGGGCTTCCACGAGCCGTCAGGTAAAATTACGTAACGGGCGGTAAAACACGGTCGTTACTTTGTCAGAGGCGTCCTGGCGCTGAGGTAAGATGCGATGGCCGGGCTGCTGAAAGGGTTAGTCAAGAATTTAAGGCCCGAGAAACGCTCGTTTTAAAATCCCGTATTTTAAAGTACTGCGCTGTAGAGATGCTCTCGCCAACAAGAACACACATCACGTTTATCTCAATACTGCAATATTAAATTATATATACACACACACACACATATATATATATACACATATATATATGTATATAATTTAATATAAAAAGTAATTTTTAAAAATAATTTTTTTTGTATCATAAAAATTCTAACTCTAATTAAGATTGAGAGTTAATGAAAGATTTGATGAAAGATTATTCTCTGATTATGATTAAATTGACTAACTTATATATTCTATCCTTTAGAAGCTTAAAATATCTCATTTTATTCAGCGATAATTTTTTACTTAACAGTTTGCTTTTTTTATAGAGAAAACTGGACTTTATCTCTGTTTGTATTGCTTCTTTTTCTTCCAACATGCGATGATTACATGATTTTTCAGATATATATATATAAATATTTCAATAAAATATATATAGCTTTACACAAAAATAACTCTCTTAAAAACTATTACAAGCTGTCTACATAATAAATGTCTCTAATAAATTACTTTCTCGAATACAAAATTCTACATTTCTACTTTTCGAAGAAACGTTGTAAATCAGATACTTTAAACGTTTTCGATATTTTTTAAAAATGCTTTTTAGAATCCTTTACGATATAAAATTTACAGCTTTCAATAAAATATGATATATAATGATAGATTGAGAATTTTTCGAAGGATTTCTTCTACAATTATGACATCTTTTGTCTAGCCGTAGAATGTAAATTAATGTGCTAATATTATTAATTTCAACACGTGTTTTATATAATATACGTTGCTATATAATATACGATTTTTTTTTTATATATATAAAACAAAAAGGACCGATTGAGAGAGAAGGAGATAGCGTAATGTACTCGATGAGGAAAAAGGGTCTACTGGCTTCCAAACGTTGCTGGATATTATCTGGTCATCATTCCTGCGAAAGATTTATACAAGTGAAATCAACTAGAAATCACGATTTCTTCGGATTATAGATAGGATAATAAGTATGATTAGTATCTAAGTAAAAGCCTCCTTTAAACTATTACTACGCTCCGGTGAGAATATACATTATAGCCCATTTGCGATATTAATAATTCATTCTCGTATATATTTTATCGCAACTTGAGACGAGTTCGGATATCTCAAAATGCGATAATAGTCGCATAATAACTGTATAGTAATTGCATCGGAAATTGCTTTCTGATGAGTTTAGGTTCTCGCCAAATCAAAGTATAAATGAAATTTCTTAATTTCTCTCACTAGAATTGTTGTAGATAATCGAATTCGTATCGTTTTAAAAGCTTAAAAAAAATTCACAGATCTCTTCTCTCTATAATCTCTCAATATAATTTCAAAAATATTTTATTTTTTGAATAATTCTCCAAAAAGCTACATCTTTATCACGGCATTTAGCGTCGTATTTTCCGCGCAAGAGCATGCAAATCGAGGAGACTGCAGTACGTGACGTCACGTTCGAAGAGTCCGTAGAGAGAATCCGAAGTCGCGCATTACATTGTGCAGCCATTAATTACTCCCGGATGTCTGACCACCGTGATCGTTAAAGCGGCGAATATCTGATATACTAATGATCAATGATCCATCGCGCGCCTATAAATAGTAACTTAGTATTAAACTGCGGCCGGCGCGCCGGTGCCTTTCGTCGATCTCTCTCAAGGCGACCGAACGCGGCAGATCTCTGATTGCTCTCGGTTCTCGGAAAGGCGAATTAAGGATTCCGCTTTCGAGCATATACCGTACCATGCGGAGGTATATATCGGCGCGATCGGCGCGATTGGTATCGCGGTGTCGTAATAACGACGTCTAAAACTAGAGATGAGATCAAGTTCAATGTGTACTTAAAAATCCGAGTAATCCGATAATCAAGCTTCATTTTCTAGGAGTTCGAATAATACTCAGAAGAAATAATATTTCATATATTGTATAATTGCGAAATAATCGAATCTAGAGCAGTTATATTCGTATTTTAGATCGAGTACCCGCAAGGTTCTAAATGGTACTTATTAAGAATCGAATCTTTTACAAGTAGTATACTCGAACACTAAGATAAAAAAAATTTATTCAATACTTGCTTTACCCAAACACCCATTCACCTACCTCCACAATTTCTCATAAATACTAGTAAAAGATTCGAACATACTTGATCAAGGTTCGAATGTACTTGGAAGTACTGCTCTTGTTTTTCGAGATACTTAAAGAGGGTTCGAACCTATCTCGTTCGGGCTTGAGTCTACTTGAAAGTACTGTTTTTTTTCTTTTAGATGTAATCATAGAGAGAGTTCGAAACCGTGCAAACAAATTCGAGCCTACTTGTAAGACACTTAATCCCATCACTATCTAAAATCGACTCTCCTAGAGCGACAGAGAGCGGGGAAAATTAACGTTCTCGAAATTTTGATTGAGTCGGGAATTATGCCCCTTCCCCCTCCTCTTCTTGCGTCCTCCTTTCCTGCCGTTACGCCTTTTATTCTATGTCGCCGCTTTTACAAAAGAACCGACACGAGCGCGTGGTCGATTCACCGACCTGTCGCCCTCCCCCTTCCCCTTCCTCGCTCTCACGACTACAAATCGAATAAATCAAATTATCATATTAATACAGACGCGTCGTCGCGTTTCACATTATTCATTTACGCCGAAGCTAATATCTCATAAATGTCCGGCGCGAGGATCATAAATCTGCGATTTCGCAGCGCGAGGCAAAATTTCGCGTCACGCGGCCGATTTCCAGAAATCGATGACATTTAAACTTTACTTGTGGGATTCGTAGAAGCAACTTTACCCGGGCATATTTTTGCAATTTTTATGCACCGCGTTGAAAATATGGAGAGACGTACGTATGTATCTTTTCTTGAATATTCCTCTTGCATTTCTTCTCGAAAGAGGTCGGCGATAAACTCCGAAAAAAAAGAAAGAGAAAAAAAATGGCGAACCACGCAAGACTAGATATTAAACCTTCAATTTTCTCTTACAACTGCTTCTCCGGAATGCGACTCCGGCTCAGTGTTGTAGTTAGCGTTATTCCCTCGGAAGCGTATAGCCGGAATGCTCGGAAGAGAGCCGAATCGAGGGATAACCCCAATTTGGGCGAGTTCGATCTTCGAATTCGAGCTCACCTCCGGGCGCGAGAGTTGAGTCTCACACGCACTCGAAATTATTTCCCGGAAATTCACGCCGTTGAGAGATCATTCCCGCGAGCGAGGGCCGGAAAAGAGAGAGAAAAGAGAGAAAAAGAGAGAGAGAGGGGGGGGGGACGAAGGAGAAAGGAAGATCGAAGGGAGGGGGGGGGCAAGAAAGAGAAGCTCACTTTTTTTTTCTTTCTGCCTTTTTCGCAAGGCGAACATCGCGTCGTGATTCGAGCAATAATTCAATTAGCCCGGAGGATTTAGTGGCGTTGTCGCCATAATTCAAGGCGCGCCGCGCGCAAAGAGAAGCAAAAATAGAAAGAGAAAGGGCGGAAGGGCGGAGAGGGGTGAGAGGGTGAGAGAGAGAGAGAGAGAGAGAGAGAGAGAGAGAGAGAGAGAGAGAGAGAGAGAGAGAGAGAGAGAGAGAGAGAGCGGTGGCGCGAAGCTAGTGCGCCGGCTAGAAGGACCCACCTTGGCATAAATTAGAAGAACAATGCGCGGGACACCAAGGTGGACGAGCGTAATGGCGTCGGACAAGGGTACCCGCGAAGGACGCTAATAATATAAGCCGCCGGTGGTGGTGCCCGGCCGGAAGAAACGGACACGTCCGAAATTCATGCGCGTTACATATCACGTGTCCGCGCCGGTATGCGCGCAGTAATTGGACCTCTGGTCTCTCTTCCTACCTGAAGGGCTGGCGCGCTTTAATTCCG
Organism: Lasius fuliginosus; assembly: GCA_949152495.1. Taxonomy (NCBI): domain Eukaryota; kingdom Metazoa; phylum Arthropoda; class Insecta; order Hymenoptera; family Formicidae; genus Lasius; species Lasius fuliginosus. The sequence continues at coordinate 15,464,785 of OX424443.1, read as the reverse complement.
CGCGCTCTACGTGCGCGGCATCCGAGTCGTCTCCCTCTCTCTCTCTCTCTCTCTCTCTCTTTCTCGATAAATGGAACCGAAAGAAAAGCGTCAAGTGACAATCTGAGTAATGCTCGCGAAGGGGATGAAAACGGTGGACGGACAGTCATCGAAATCTCGAAGAAGCGAACGCGAAATGGCATCGTTAACCCTTCGGTCAATGAACGGGTACTCGGGAACCCGACTTTAAATTGTAATAAATCGAAAAGGCTCTGATATACAAATATGAAATTAGTATAAAAATGGCTAATAAGAGAAACAAACTTGTTTTTAAATTCTTCCTTAATTATTTCGAACGTTTCGATGGACCTTTTTCTTTGGACCGTCTTCAGCAGATTGACTAACGGAACTTCGGCAACTAAATTTAAATGTTAAAAATGTGTGGAAACTGTTCTCCGCCCGAAACAAAATACAAAGGGCCTTTGTATTCAGAAACCTCCTAAAATATAACGGGAAAGAATGTTCGATGTCTAGCAGCTGCTATAGAAGAAATTGTCGCAGTGCAATGTGTCAAAAACACGCGGTTGGTATCCGGATATCCAATACATTGATGAAAAGGTGAAAAATTATCCATTGACAGAAGGGTCAATTAAAAAATTATATCAACTACGGAATATTATTTACTTTCTGTTAAAAATAAGTAGAATAAATTTTGTTTTTGAAAAGATTTTTTTTTTTTCTTTTATTTATTCGATTCTTATATACATCGTAAAATTGTAGAATCTAGAAAAGTTCGCAATTTGACTACGGTAGGCAAACGAACACCGGAGCAGAACGTAATACATGCGCCGACCTTCCATCAGTGTTGCCCTCTCGGGCAATTAAAAGGGGGTCGTCGCCGCCTGAAGAAGCCGCTGACGGCAGGACACAAACGTCAGGATACCCGGGATGACCGGGGGCTCGCGATTCTATTTCACCGGGAACCGTTATATTGCAACGTCTTCCGAAATTAAAACGCTTGGACTGTTTCCAATGCGCGCGGATGGATGGTCGTTTCGTTTCTCATGAGACACCCGAACGATGGTCGACGATTGTGGTTCAATTTCCCACATGGTTCAGTTTTCGATCTTTTTAAAAATTGTTCATCAGTCATTCAAGCAACGCAAAAATATAAAAGACAGTCGAAGCGTGTCAAATAGATCTTTGTAAAAAAAAATTCTTTCAAACTGTTCTCGAGATTTTTCAAACATTTTCAAAATTCGTTTTGAGATACATCTTCCCTAAATCTAAAGCGTTTTATAATACAAATGGCAAGGTAAAAATATATAGAATAAGAATTTTGCACCACTCATCATCACTGATTATATTAACTCTGGAGTGGTCGCGCGGATGACATTAGTCATCCACGCGCACAAATCTGTAATTTTTTCAAAACAATTAAATATATATATTTTAAAATATTTCCAAAGATAAGTTGATCTCAAAGAAATTTTATAGTTCCTTTATTGCTTTTTTATATAAATTTTATAAAAAAACATGTAATAATGTTAATTTTAATTAATATAAATTTAAGTTTAATGGTTAATACATGTATTTAAATAAATAATATGCTCATATTAACATATGTCTTTATATTTTAATTTGTCCTTTAGAAATGGATGACAGATGTCATCCATGCGACCTCCAACGTCCCATTTAACAGCGCGATCGCTCTAGGGTTAATCTGTAAAATTTCATCGAATATAACACACAATCCCAAGACGTAAAGAGAGTTACATTTCTAAAAGTTGCACGAGGAAACTGGACGCGTTGATTCGGCGGGGCCCGACGGGGCCCGACGGGGCCCCGATCGAGAAAGCCGGGACCCTTCGTGACCGTGCGCAGAGATGTTAGACCGAAAGGGGACGCGCGGTAAAACCAGTAGGGCCCGTGCCCTAGATTTCGGTCGATCGACTCGGCAGTTTCCGAGTGAAGTGTCCGAGAGAGAGAGAGAGAGAGAGAGAAGAGAGAAGACAGAAAAGGGGAAAGAAAAAAAAAAAAAAGATTACAAGCCCGAGGTGGACGATGACCCCGGGGTCAGCTGGAAGGGTCAGTGATGTCCGACCGATGACCCGGGGCCCGCCCTTACATTCCCGTGTACAATTATAAATGCATTAAATCCATCCCCCATACAAGATAATATTTAAATCGCGCCGAAAGTGAGAGAGAGAGACGGGTTAAAGGACACCCTGCGCGCGCCGCTCTTTTCACGAAAGGGTTGTCTCCGATTTTATTGCGTGCGTATTGGTGTCGCGCGCGATTTTATTACGTGTATTTTCTGTTATAAATATTCCCCCGGCGCCCCCTTGTCTACCCCCTCCCCCCCCCCCCCGGTCTACGGACAGTATCCTTGTTCTCAAACGAGGTGCAACCCGGGAAGAGCCGATGCGACTGGCTATTACGACCGCAATACTTATTTACGCGCTTTCTGTCAATTATTTATGTGCGCAAAGTGCAAAGTATGAGAGAATGCGCGTGAGATCGCTCGTTGGGAATTTAGATTGCGATAACTGAATTCACGTCGAATTTTGTATCTGAAAGCAGGCATTTGCGGGGAAATGATTCGAGACTGTAATTCAAAATCATGCGTATTTAATCGACGATATTTCACTTAATAAGGCTATCGAAACTAATTCAGATTCAAGCTCAACTTGTGTCTTTTCAACAAGCATCTTTTCACATTCCACATGCACATATTTCTAACAATAAAAATATGTATCACGGTATCTATATATAATAATTTATAATTTTTATTTAATAATTTATATTTTTTAATTGTAATTTATTTTAATTATACATAATGCAATAATAAACTAATTTTTATGAAATATTTATTGACAATGCAGAATGTTCCGTTTTGTGTGAATGTAACTTTACAAGGAAAACTCGATAACACAAAAATTAAAAAAAAATGTGGAACTTTATAAAAATGTAGGCTATTATATAACTTACAATTAGTCGCATAACTACTTTCTGTTTTGGCAAAGAACTATTTTAGAAATTAAAAACACTCCTTTAAATGGAATTTAACTTTTCACATTTTTATTAAAATCTTCGAAATTATAAGAGATAAAACGATAAATTATAATTTAAAAAATATAAAATTCTTTTTATAATCTATTGCAAACACTATAATAAATCTGAAGAAAAAAGAAAAAAATCGGCTTAAAAAATGAAAAAAGATTTTGTATAATTATTCTTTTATATTTCCTTAATTAATAACTTAATAAATATATAAAATAATTAATAAAAATATCGTGCTTATACAATTCGAAACAACAAAAATAACATCGTGCCTACATAATTATGAAATGTATAATCGTGGCGTAAGCGATAAGACCTTGCGTTGCGTTTTTTTGTGTTTTGATGCAATAAGTACAATGTAACAAATGTGATAACGTTGTTTATCTATACTTGTGTTCATTAATCTAACGTTTGCTTTGTCATTAAGCGATAAATATGCTGATTGAAAAAATGGCACAGCCTTAATCCTCGGGGCGCGTGCGTTTAGCGTCATATATCATATCATATCACATTTTCAGAATTGTTACTTATCTACATGATTGTTATCTCATTACTGCAACTCCAATTTTTTCAAAAAACTTTCACATGTTTACGCAGAATAAACATAAGTGACGAAGGGTATTATTTTGCAAAGTAATCATGAAGCAACAAATGTGATAAACAATGCACTTGAATTGCGAAAACAACGAACTCGAGCTGCAGCATTTGATTCTTTTCGTCTTTATCTATCTGTAGAATTTTTCTTCAGACTATCATTGGAATAAATAATTCCATCTAGCTAATCTGTATACATATAATCCTCTATTTAATCTCCCTAATTTTTATTTATCTACCTCAATTAACTTATGCATGTATCTAATCCTCTTGATACTAAATATATTTTTAGTATACAATTTAAACACTATCTCTATCACTCTTGTCATTCTGAAACTATCGTTGTTTGATTATGTGATTCGCAGTTATTCTTTACTTTCACAGGCCCAGCAATGTAACATTATCGTATACCTCGAGAGAACCGACACGTCCCGGGATACTCGACAAACTCCATATGTATGCGTATATGTATATATCTACCTGCAGGTACGAGCGGTCAGTTTTGTAACGTAACGGCAACAATAAGAACTTGTCAGAGGCGAAACTGAAGAATCGTTAACGGCATTTACCGTTTTATTGCGTGTGTTTTCCCTTATAAATCCTCCGGGGCAATCTAACCCTTTCTACCCGGACGGAAGGTCCGAAGACCCCAGAAGGATCTCGCATTACAATAAGGCCGAGAAAAGGAGAGATATGGAGCGTCGGGCGAAATTATTTCTTTACGTGCACCCAGGTACGCGGAAGAACGGAGGAGAGACGAAAGGACACAGGTCGGAGAATCGGACAATGAGATATATCGCGGCTACGCGTTGCGTCTCACCACGAGTTTACGGTGCGTGCTTAAACACGGTCTGCTCGGGTCAAGCCTCGTTGCAAGCGCATTGCGGACATAGACGCGCTATTTGCATTTGCCGGTCTGTTTTTTTCCCCGGGCGGGATTTTCGGCTCGCGAAAGAACGCCGGGGAAATCGTTTCGAATTTATCCCTTCCAACATTAGACATAAAATCGTACATCCTTTATTTAGTAATATCTTTCAATTTAGATGGAGAACGGCTTTGAAAATTTTTCGAGATGTTTTGTTAGATATTGCTTTATTTTAAAATCGTTTTTCATTAAAATCGTAAGAAGCGTTTTTTTTTTTATAGGCGAAAAAGTTGACATCCTATTATAAACCATGCGGTGTATAAAATTCAAAAGCCATTATCTCCTGTCCTATGTGGTCAATAATTTTTTAAATTTTTGCCATTGTCTTCAGAAAACTTTAAATAATAATTACTCAAAGTTTCAAAAATATTGCAAGAAAGTGCCTGTTGTACAACTATATTAAAACAGCGCGTCAGCTGTTTCTTCATTTCTTTTATCGTAGTATTACAACGAATAGTTTTGATCATCATTTTCTTTACTATTCCTTGTGGGTCTATCGAGATTACGATTTTTGGGCAGGAATCCTATAATCAAGTAGAAATTTAACCCTTCTGTCAATGCATAATTTTTCACCTTTTTATCAATGTATGGATATCGGAGTACCAACTGTATGTTTTCGATACATTGCACTGTGACAATTTCTTTATAGCAGCTACTGGGCATCGAACACTCTTTCTCGTTATATTTTTTGAGGTTTTCTAAAGAAAGGCCCTTTGTATTTCATTTTCGGGCGGAGAAAAGTTCCGACACGTACATTCTTAACATTTAAAGTTGCTTGCTTACCCGTTCGTTGACAGAAGGGTTAAACGAATATTCTGCTAATAAAGGGAAAACAATTTTCTCATCGATACAACAAACGCTTCTGCATTCAATTCGTCCAAGATTGGTTCGAGATGAGAATCATGGATTTGGCATTAAATGGCGCGACGAGAGAATGGCACGACGTTGTCTCTTCGCGTATAGTTTGCTGAGGAGACGGACGGATCGATCGAAGGAATCGGTCGTTCCTATTCGAGGCAACAACACGGTTTCGGGGCCCGGGCAGCGGCAGATAAGCGAACATCTCCACCGTCGCGTCTCGGAATATCGATCCGAATTTCCGATTCAATTTTCCACGCCCCCGACGTAGCGCAACGGCGAAACGGCATGCATTAAACATCGTGCATCACGCATGCCGGCGCACTTGATCCATCGGCGCGACGTCAGGCATAAATGCGTCCGTCAGTCAGGACGTGATATATCAGGGGGTGTACTTATGATATACTTCTGATATATTATCGGTCGATCGGCACATTTCACCTTCTCGATATTAACGATCGTCATTCTAGAAGAGTACTGAAACGCTGCTCTCGCATAGACGAAAGTTTGCGGGAAAAATGTTCGGTTAATTTTTCTTTGATAAGAGAAAATTAATTATTGATATTAGCTATGTATTGAATCAGAAATTTCAATTAATTATACAAAGGAAAAGACTAGAGATATCTACCTAATTAATTCCCTCTCGCTTTTTGCGGCAAGTTTGATTTTAAATGCGATTTACGGGCGCAACTTGTTATCTTCTGAATTTTATAGTTACCCTGATTAGTCATTTTTTATTGAGAAATAAAGTTACAGAAGCGACAAAGCTCGCGCTCTCTAATGGAAATTTCTTTTCATTAATATAACATAAATATAATATAATTAATTATTATAATAATTAATATAATTTCATTAATATATATAATAACACAAACATTTCCCGCGTAATAAAATAAAAATTAGTCGTTTTAAAAAAATCGATTACGATTATGCTGTTCTTGTAGATCTTGCGTGAGTTTAGGGCTCCTAGTAGTAGCCGTCTCTTGATCGATTCCGCAATCAGTTCGTATTATTATACCGGACACATATTCGCGGACGCGAACATTTACGCGCGCGCGCACACACACACACACACACATATGCGCATCCGTTTTCTATCTTCGTCGAGAGGCGCGGCGGTCTGCTCTATTATTACACGAAATTGCCTGGGAAAACTTTCATTAACTTGTCCGATGCCTAATTCATGAGAGACGGACCGACGCGATACCGTATAATCCGCGCCCGAGGCGCCGTGAACAGGGGGTTGGAGAGGGGGAGGGGGAGGGGGAGGAGGAGAGGGAGGAGAGGCTGAGGAGGATGCGCGCGCGGAGATGAGAGAAGAGGACACAATCGGCGAAATGATTTCGGTGGTACCGAAATGAAATAAAGATGATCTCTCGCGCCCGGCGGCCTCTTCTACGGATGCGAGATGCGACGGATGCTGCGGATGGAATTGAAAATCGATCCGCGCGCGCGTATGTAAAAACGCTCCGCGTATTCTGCGAATCATTTTCTGCACTTTGACGTATCTGTCACTTCGCGTGCGCTATCATCGCGGAATCATGAATCGTGAATTTTACTCGTGCGAGATGCGTCAAAGTGTCTGTGTTCGGGTTAAAAGTTTATAAATCGCGCGTCTCGAAAGTCGATTTTTACCCTTCTGTCAATGAACGGGTATCCAAAGCACAAATTTGAAATGTTAAAAATGTGGCGGAACTTTTCTCCGCCCGAAATAAAATACAAAGGGCCTTTTAGAAAACTTTCTAAGATATAACGGGAAAGAATGTTCGATGCTCAGCAGCTGCTATAAAGAAATTGTCACATTGTCATTCTCAATTGACTTGCGAGTTTGAAATTGAAGGAATACTTATGCAATTTTTTTATTTCCAAGACAATAGATTATTATTATTAACAGTGCTTTACAAATATAAGTCTACTAATTTTATCATTTATTCTTTATTATTGATTTTACTTACCCTCTCTCAATTTTTCTGAGGAAGCAACTTATTACGCAAAAATATCGACGAAGGAACTCTATACAGCTTCATCATCTACTTAATTGCAAATAATAAGATTTGTCGATTAAACAATCTGTTCAAATCGAGGAACGCCGGGTTTGACAGCGATTTAAATCACCTCTTTCCTGCCACCTAACTAACGTGACGTCAACCATCAGCTGTTTGCTCGACCCGTCAAACCAAGACCCGATCGAGGCTTCGGTATATCCATTGAGATTCCTTACCGGCATCTTGCCGACAAATACCGACAACAATCTCGATGTCGACACCATAATCGTCGGTTTTCGTTACATCGTGTAAAAATCACAGTCGGTGCAACATGCGCGTACGCAGACGGTAATTTTACCGGCACCCTGTACATATAGAAGATAGTCGGGAGAAGGAACTAAAATATCGATTTGCAATCATTATCGCGAAACGACGGTCGTTAGCGAATTCATTCGAGCTGCCATATGCAATTTCCTCATCCTCTTCCCACCCTTTGTCTCTCCTTGTGGCTTTTCATGCAACTCTGTCTTTGTTTTTCTTTTTTTTTTTTTTTGCATCTCTCCCTCGTCAGAAACGCATCACAACTGCAATTTCATCCTCTCGCAACGAGATGCCTGCGCATATCATCGGGAAACAATGTATGAGCCTCATTATCACGAGGATGAAGAGGGATGAAGAGGGAGGAAAAGAGGAAGAGCGAGAGAAGGAGAGAGCCCGCCGGACATGTATGGTCGCTCGCGTGTGCGAGTTTGCGCGAGAAAAATTCCTCAGCGCAAATCCTTCTCGCCCTTCCACCCTCCGTTTCATCCCTTCCCCTCACGAGGTTTCGAGAAGGGATATTTGATAAACGTGGATCCGCAGCAGGGTTCGAGAGGGAAAGAGACTCGTAAACGCTACTTTGTTGGCCGCGATGTGCCGGGAGCTCGATCTTCGACGAAGAGTCGCGTCTGGCGCTAAAAAGGGGTGAGGGGGGGGGCAATTCTTCTCGCGCGGGGGCCCCCTTGCACGCGATTGCGTGCGCGGAAACGATAGTCGAAGAATCCCTCTCGTGACCTCACGCGACTCGCGGATACCGCGAGTAGTTTCACGGTGACTGATTGCCCCCTTTCTCCCCCCCCCCCTTTTTCTTTTTTCTCTCCCTCGCAATCGTTTTAGAGGTCATGTTATATCGCTGTTCGCATATTATACATATGAGATGATCGCGCTGCGATCGAAGAGAGAGAGAGAGAGAGAGAGAGAGAAAGGGAGAGATGGTTGCAATCTTCAATATTGCACTATCATTATACTTATCATCATCCGTCTGGATCCTAATAATTTTGTCGATTGTTATTTATTTTTAACAGTTCAATGATGAATGCGCGATCTTAAGATCCGACTAGTTTCGATGATCATCGGCAAAACCAGTCGCCGGAAATTTCGATGCAGGGACACGCATGTTCGGTGGCCGGAATTTGTACGAAAAGAGGATGAACGTCCTCCGCGTATTTGACGCATTGCATCTGACGCGACAGTAGAGATGTTTGATTTTCATAAAAAAATTGATTCCTGATTCGATTTTGAATCGGAATAATTAATCGATTCACTAAAAAAACGGACTAAAAGGATCGATTTCTCAAAAATCAATTTTAAAAAATTGTGCGCAATTTAAAAAATAAGTATGTATATATATTAACACAACAACTTTTTATACATTTAATATACAGAATAAACTATTTTGTCTTTCTTTATGATTATCTTTAGAAAAATAATTATTATTAAGAAACATATTTAATATCAGAGTTACGTTGCTTCAAATAAAAGGGTTAATTTTATTCTAGATAGTACCTATCATTTTCATTTAAAGATTACCTTATTTTTTAGGGCAACACCTTATTTTTTTAAATAAAAACATCTTGTTTTAGAATTAATAAATCTACAATTAGAAGGTGTAAAGATAATCCATGATTAAAATGCGCTAACAAAATTGTCAACATAAAAATTAAAATAATTTGTTATTAGGTTAAAGTCAGTGCCTAAAAACATTTTTATTAACAAATCGAAAATCGATTCTCTATTAAAATAATCAATTTGTATCAAAATCGAATATTGTAAAAAAATTGATTTAAACATTTATTTTTTGATAAGAAAAGATTGATTCTTTAAAAAATCGATTCAGAATCGAACATCCCTATGCGAGAGTACACTCGTGCGAATAGAAATCGCGCGACGACGTGCGATTACGTTTAACAGAGAATCACAGAATTACCGGACAACGGAAAGATCTCTTCGGTTCTGTATTTGCGCGGATAAGTAGCCGGCGAGATAAAAAGACGCGAAACACTTGTTGCAATTCTTGGTTTGCTGCCGGCAAACCTTTGGAAAATTGATATTTGCGCATTAAAAATCGGTAGGTTTGCAGAGGATTCTCATTCTGTTTAGTTGAAGAACATAAGAATGCTGCGGAAGATCAATAAAATCATTGTTCGATCTAAATTTTTCAAACAGAATGATAAGATCAATTTAAAATTAAATAATTGAGTTAAAATAAATTTATGTTAAAATTTAAAAAATAAAAATATTGTAAAAAATTGAAGAGAAAGAAAGAAACAAAAAGAAAGAAAAAAATTACAAAATCATGTTTACAGAAATTAGAAAAAATTATAAATATATATGTGATAGAAACAGGACGATTGAAAATTTCTTGACGTAATTTTTTAAATATACGCTGTTTTTATAAAACGAAACGGAGTTATGACAATACGAATATGTGTACGTAAATGTGTCTTAAATTCAAGATAAAACCGGATGTCACATAATCATTAAAAATCGAATCTCTCATTTTTATTCGAGCTTCACACAGATGTATAATTATCTTTCCATATCTATGTAAAACTGTTTTAATATCAAAGTTATGCCAAATGTTAAACATCTATCTAAGTGTATTTGATTTTGCCTGCTTTCCGCCAAAAGTACCGTCTCAGATTCTTATAAATTATTATCAATCAGCTCGTAATTTCGCAAAATACAGCGCTGCTCGACGTCGGCGATATTTTCCGTCAATCATCGTGTTTACTATATTGCAGTCGAGGCATTACTTCCCATCAATTACTTCATCATCAATTTACCTTCTGCCTTGAAATTAACTAGATGCGTGTCTAGCTTTTTCACGATTTACAACACGGCACGTTACATACCATACGATAAGAGTATATTTTACTTTACTTGGTAACAGAGATTACAAATACCTGCTAGTACGTTACATCTCTCTAATATGTGTATCCGAGTTTGTCCTCCCGCGGCAATATATCTATGTACAGAGTGTCTCAAAACTATCGCGTTTGCTTTTAGCTATTTAACCCTCGTGTGTTTGAAATTGTTTCTTTCTTAGATAATAATCGTGGCTTTCGAAAGAGAGAAATTGCACTCTTTTCATTTTTCATTTCTTAAAAAGTCATGGATATATATAGAATTGTGACACACACTGAAAATATCGGTCAGTTTTATTTCGTTCATCACTCGATGAACTCTAATAAACATCAATATCAAGAATGAACTGTGTAATTTCGCGATTATTTTAGAAGAGGCTACGATTTATTGAATATCGAAGTTTAAATGCAAACAATCTTGAATATCGAAAGCTATTAAACTTTTGTCGAAAAATCGGATTTATTCTTGGCATCAGTTGAAGAAATAATTTCATGTGTATTCTTTGAGACAGCTTTGTTACTGTGTCCATTAGTCTAGTGGAAAAATACGGCATTCTCGGGACACCCCGTATACTGATTCGTGTGCGCCAAACTTACTTGCATGTCGGTTTGGAAAATGTAATCTCTCACGAATGGCAATTTAGCAAGTCACGTCAACATTTAAACCGATATGCTTTAGAGCTATCGTGAATTGAAACCTATTTCGTTTTTGGAAAGATGCGAAAGGAACAGCATATAATATGCACGCCGAGAACTTGTTGCGAGCGTCACGAGTGCATCCCGATAAATCATTTCAATATGGATTAAGAATCAATCTAAATTTGCTTTTAAAAAATTTCCCCGAAAGATATCAATAATTATCTGCGACATCCATCTCAAATTTGTATGCAGTTTTGCAAATTTTGCATGAGAAATTTTGCACATGTGTGTTGACCGCGGACTTTTGTAAATTATTATCAGACAAATCGTGCACATGTATCAGGTAAATATTAAATAATTTCGCAATGTTATGCAGCAACGTGACATTCTACTTTGTCCTATGGAATCAAACGCAATTTATTCTTAATGTCTTTCGTTTATATAAAATAATCAATAATGCAGCATTTAATGATAGATAATTATATAGCAGAAACTCATAGTTAATGAAACGCCGCTTATCTATTTCTGCATAAAATAGCCCACAAAATAGATGCAAATACAAGATAATTAATGGAAATCATCATAGTTACAAAAAATATATGTATTGCATATTATTTGCATTGTAACAGTTACAATGCAGAAAATGATTTACGCGTACGTAAAGATTTATACATATATATTGTGTGTGTGTGTGTGTGTATAAGTTACATCATCGACAATGTAACATCAGGTATTAATATAAGAACCGATGCTTAAACGTGAAATATTCTCCACGAAAATATTTTGACATGATGTTTTATTTGATATCGTGTGCCTTCCCAACTGTCGAAGGTCAGTCTCTTGTTAACATTCGATCTGGATAATCTAATCTCTTTCTTTTACTGTTTAATTAATCAGTTTAATGCACACACATAACGAGGATTTTAGAAATCATGTATCTATTCTTCTTATGACATTCCAAGCAAAATCTTTCTTTTTGTTCAGAATTATTGCTACAACTTATGTTTAAATTCCAAAAATATTTTAATATTAAAAGAGAGAAAACGCAATATTTTGCTCAAATTAGATTAAAAATAAATGGATTAAATTAAGATGGCAAAGATAATGACCGTCAATTGACGCTTCAATTGAACGTCAATGCATCGTCAAATTGTTTCTTTATATACAATCTGTATATCAATTGATATACAATCACTGTTATCATTTTCACCATCTCAATTTAACCTAGTATTAATTTCAATCTGAGTAAGATTGTGTTCTCTTGTTTTTAGTAGTAAAATGTTGTTGGCGGAATTTAAATAAGCTGGCAATAACGGAGTAATTCTGAAGAGGAAGGAAAAAACGAAAAAGAGATTGCTAAAAATCTTCAACGGAAAGATAAATACTGCAAAGTCTCAAAAATCCTTTAATTAATTAAAGAATGTAAAACAATATTAAATTATGTAAGCATAATTAAAAATCAACAACGGGCTGAAATATGTGTAACAAACGAAACGTATGTCAAAATATTTTTACTGACAATGTATGACATTGATGAATGTCGGCGATAGTTTGTTGCTATAATAGCTAATATGTATTGCTTCATTTGAGACTTACATAAAAATATTTGATATGACGATAGAACGTGACAATATTATCGGCAATATAATGACAATAGATAATGCAACTACAAAAGTCATCGTAGAGAAATCCTTATCACATAAAAAAATATGTTAATGTGACATGATTAGACGAGACATCTCGATAAATAACGCGAAATAGTTATCGTAAATCAAACACGCGAAGATACTTCTCTTAATTCTAATATTTACATTTTGTAAGACGAGATATCACATTGTACCTTGATCTATCTCTTATCAAACATTATATGCAATGTGCGACGCTACGCTTATCATGATAGATTAAACATACGCTGCAATAAACTTTCGTAATCAATTTATTATTGGATATATAATTGATAAAATAAAATCGACGAACGTTGGACTTGTTTTTTACATAATCGCGTCTATACATAATTGTAATTATTAATTTTTTTTTTTCTTAATGGACAAGAAGTTCTGACAATTGTATCCACGATCCATATGAAAGAACGCTCGACTTCTGAAGATCCGTCTTTGTCGCGTACCATTACGTCGATTTTTCGCGGAGTTATTGTCGCTCGATTATTCATTAATTCTACTTGAGTAGAATTAATGAATAATCTTTTTATTAAGACTAATAATTAAATAATTTGCATGTATAATATCTAGCAATAAAATTTGCTATTACTAATACACTTATCATATCAGCTGTTTTTGACAGAACGGTTGTGTATTAACAATAGCACTTTATATATGCTGCAAAAAGCGAGAGCCAAATACCGTTAATTATAAGGCTGATAATAAAACAATTAATTTATTGCTGCTTCAAATATTTTATATTTTATAATTTAAATTTACGTTACATTCAAGATTTATAAGAGAAGTAGTACTCATAAAAAAACAATAAAATATAAGTCGGAAGTTTCTCTTCCGATTTTAATAAACTTTAGTCTTATATTGTAATTTAGGTAAAAACAAAAAACTACTTATATTTTTTTATAAATTCTTAAGCGCGCACTAAGAAAGTAGAATACATTTTTGAAAAAAAATTGACTGCTTTTTTAAACTTTGAGCGAATATAGTCGAAATGATGAGAGATATAAAAAAATACTTTAAATCAAAGTTTTATTTTTCATTTGAGATGTATTTTAATAATAATGCATATAAATTTTGCTAAAATGTATGCAACGAATATTTTTCAAGATAATTCCCTCTTTTCATCATTTTTGAGAAAATTTACAAACGTGGGGGCATCCCTTGTGATCTCCTACGATAAAAAAAAATAATTTGAAGAGAAGCAAAGCCCGGAACAGATCCGTTTATCAAGTTATTTCAGAATATTCGGGTTTAAACTCATTTAAATATACATCCCGTTTGTTTCTACGTTTTGTGCCAAAATTTGCAAACGTGGTTTCATGCGATCTCCTTGTGATCTCCTACGATAGGAAAGAAATAATTTATCGAGAAGCAAAGCCCGGAACAGTTTTGTTTATCAAGATATTATTGAATATACGGGTTTAAACTCATTAAAAAATTTATCACGTTTGTCTCTGCGTTTGGTGCCAAAAATTTGGGCATGGTCGCATGCCTAGGAATCATTTACGATAGAACAAAATAATTTGTCAAAAAACAAGGCCCGGAAAAGTTCCGCTTATCACGATATTTTTGCATAGGCGCGTGAATACCCGTTTAGATAAAAAATATAATTTCTATATATTCTTTAGTAAATACTTAAAAATGTGATAAACGATATATCCAAGTATATTAATTGCTAATAAAAATATTATTTACTGTACCAATTGTTACAATTGAAAGAACTGTTAATTAAACTTTTTCAATTAAAACTTTTTTGAATAGCAATGCGCAATATAAAAGTACTTTATATAAAAATACTATAACAAATAAATTAAGAGGCTGTATAAAATGTTTAAAGAAATATAAAAAAAAGTTATATATACGTACATATTTCTGAAAAAAAACGCACGTTGTTCTAAAAAAAAATTAAAATCGACAAGAACGAGAAGCCTGAGAACTTATTATTCTGTTATTTCAATAATAATTGCAAATCAAGTTTTTTTCAGTTTGTATGTGAAAAGATGATATAAATGTTAAAAAATATATCCGTTTTTTATCGATGAATTGTGATGTTAATTATATTCACATTTATGACATGTATGCAATAAAATGAGAGATAAATAATACTTATTTCTTTACATATTACTAGAAAGAATACTAATCTTCTATCAAGTGAATGAAATATAATGGATATAAATAGAAAGAGAGAGAGAGAGAGAGAGAGAGAGAGAGAAACTATAAAAGTAAATATAAATAAAAATAATCTTATTATTGAAAGATGGAGTAACATGGAATATTCTGTGTGAGTGATCTATCAGCAATATTATCAAAAAATAAATAGAAACTCGAGATACTGAAGTACATAAATACAATGGCGTATATCGTACGTAAGTTTATTCTGCGACTGGTGACTATGTTGTTTAATATAATTCAATAACCTAATAAATTAAAACTTTATTTAAAAAAGTAGCAGCAAGTGACTAATTTTATTACTCGTATTAATTCTTTTTGCGCAGTAAGTCCATAAATTCAACTTTCTATTTTGTAGATAAATGAAATATTTTATTTATAGACATAAGTTATAAAATGGTGTTCATTTCGGTATATTGGAGTTCGGACGGCATGATAGCTCACCTACATTCTTTCTTTACACGATTCGAAAATTCAATTACTGAAAGAAACGAGGCATTTTGGAAATACCAGTCTTAAGCAATTTCATGGATTGCATGTTTCTAAAAAAATCATCCAATTATCTCAAACAGGATCTTTACGATCGTGCAAAGGGATTACTCAACACCAGTTTCTACGTTTTAGATCTAGACAATCCTTTTTGTTGGTTCGCGATCAAGAATATTGTAGAGAACTTTAATCACTTTTCCGATCGATATGGCTTACCAGATCCGAATAATCGTCTTATACTGTCAATTTCTTCTTTATAAAAATTCCGGCCTGGAAGATCTCACGAACAAAGTTGATGCTATTGATGTTATTGATTACTTCAATAACAATACATTTTAAAAAATGTTACATTTTTCAAAATACTCTCCCTTTCTTTATATTATTTTAGAAAATTGGAAAATTTTTCCAATAACAAAATATTAAACAAAATTAAAATGTCTCAATTAATTAATTATTCAGTCGCTAGTGGATAACTAATCAGAGTTTTAAAATAATTGACCAAAACTAGCTTCAAAAGATTTATTAAAAATTCACGACGTTTCGACCATGTGGTTGTGGTCCTTATCAAGTGAATATACTAAAAGTACATATATACAATTAGATGAGGTTGTTTTTACAAATTAGAATAATTTTTAAGAAGAATCTTCGCTATAGTACCACGCACTAATGTTAATGAAATACTAACTACGTTTAATAAGTACCACGAACGTTTACAGTTTACACATGAGATTGAGTGCAATTCTTCAATCACTTTCTTAAATACTATCATTATACGTCAGGATAATATATAATCTTGTTGACCACGCTCTATTATTATCGGACGACTGCTTCCACAGAGATAATATCAAAATGGTTAAAGAAATTTTATTAAATAATGGTTTCCCTAAACAAATTATTAAGCGGTTTATACATAAGAGAATCAATTTTTTGAAACATAATGATAATACAAGTAACACCACTAATTGTGAACCATCCGATAAAATTCCATATATTTCGCTACCATACGTCAAAGATGTTACTGACAATGTTGCTTATTCCTTAAAAAATAGTGGCTTGAGAGTGGTTTATAGTCTACCTAAAAAACTTAATACTATAATAAAGTGTGGCAAAGACGTACTAACTAAAGACCGAAATACGAATGTGGTTTACCAAATAAAATGCAATGATTGTAATGCCTCATATATAGGCCAGACTAAACGACACCTCAGCACACGTGTCAAAGAACATTGCAACAATATTAAATTGCATCCTTCATCTCATTCGGTCATTAGTAAGCATAGATCGGAATTTGCGCATGATTTTGATTGGAAAACTTATAATATTTTACATAGCGAGAAACATGTAAGAAAGAGAGAGTTAGCAGAGATGTTCTTTATTAAAAAATTTGACAACACGATCAACTCACAAAAAGACACAGAATGTTTGAATAGTATATATGACAAAATAATAAAGGTCGTCTAAATATCTTTATCTTAATTTTAAACAGAAACTGACGATCCTTAGTTGTGACATGTTGCTGGCTCGGTTTAACTTTTTAATCTGTAACTCAACTCATATGAAATGTGACACGGTCGAATATTAATTGTCTATCAACGTTTATTTGTAAGTGGCTACCTTCTTCTTAAAAATTATTCTAATTTGTAAAAACAACCTCATCTAATTGTATATATGTACTTTTAGTATATTCACTTGATAAGTACCACAACCACATGGTCGAAACGTCGTGAATTTTTAATAAATCTTTTGAAGCTAGTTTTGGTCAATTATTTTAAAATTAAAATGCTGTTTAGATCAAATTTACAACTATGTAAGACAATATTATTCGTTGAAATAGTAATTTGTAATTCTTTACCAAAACTTATATAATACGAATCATCTTGATCTTGAAATATATTGTAAAGGATTTCAAAATTCAATAATTTTTGAGCTACATTTCAAATATGTAGAAAAACAGGAAGAAGATATGTCAGCAGAAAATATATTTTGATCTTTGATACATGTTGTCAAGATAATGATTCTGAATAATCTTGAAAAGATTTTGATTAACGAGTTATTACTCATTATTTATTATAAAAATTATTAAAAAATGTTAATGATACGAACGAACATTAAATGTGATAATTTGAACTTTACTGAGCATGAATTCCACATTAATTGCATTTTTAATTTTATTTTTTTATTGAAGTTAATGCGTAAACGAAAAAGGGGCCTTGTCTCTACCCCTGCACCTCTACCCCGAGCAAGAGAAGAACTTTTCCTTTTTTTTTTATACCTATGCATTTATTTTGTAATAAATATACCAAGTGTAACAAATAATAATTTAATGCTTATAATTAATACATAGATGTGTATATAGAATTGAAAAAATAGAACATAATAAGAAAAATAAATAAGAGAAAATCTCAGAATATATTTATTTTTTTACAAATTACTATGAACGAGATATATTTATGCCATTAAATTGAATAATTGTTTAATAGGCTCGTGAAAAGAAAATCGATGCTTAAGCAAAACTCCTGCAAGATAACTTGCATTTTATTTACGCGTGTCAACAACATATTGCATCGCATATTTCTCGCCATATATGCTCAATGCTCCGTGTATGAGTGTTACTTTCTGAATCGATAACATTCTAAGACGTTCTACAATTCTCAATTTTGGTTTTCTATATATGTGTACATATACAATATATAGCCATATGTTTTATATATATACCCATGTATTTTTAATTTGAAATATCTCAGAAACTATAAGAGAGAAAGAGACAGAGAGAGAGAGAGAGAGAGAAAGAGAAAAAAAATGAAAATTTCGAAAATCTGGAAAACGTTTAAAGATATTTTATTCAAATTTTGTATGCGTGGTATTAATGTGATATTATTACATACGTTTATTACATATTATTATATTATATTATTACATTTTTTTTATTATTACATACATTATTATTACATACATTATGTGGTACAAATATGATATTAAGAACCGATGAAACATTACCAATAAAATTTTTTTTTTTGCACAACTTTGACACCCTGTATTTTGAAAACGAAGCAGTTTAGGACACATGTTTATAGGACCTTTTCTTCTTAAAATAAGCCAAGGAATATCCCCTTCAAGTTTGTGTACTTACTTAGGAAACACCCTGTATACTGTCAAGGTTAAGATAATCTGTGTAAGTTTTTGTAAAGAATTATCAAATATTTTTTGTAAAGAATTATCAAATACTTTTGAAAAATAAAGTATAAATCTTCTATATGCGCGAAATCAGTGTATTTTATCCGATATTTGACAAAGACTTTTTTTTCTTAATTTCTCTTAATACAAAATAACAATTAAGACAAGTATTCAGTGTATCTAATTATAAATTGATTTAAAATTTAACGATAGCATCGTTACAGAAGTAAAGAAAAAATCAAACAGATCTTTGAGATGTGAATAATAATTATCCACAATATAACCAGTAAAATATACTGATGCAGAAATATTATTTTATAGATGAGTTCATTATTATATAAGTGTGAGTATAAAAGCGCTTATCGCATTGCAACAAGTTAGCAGAGAGAATACTCTTTTTAGTAAGAGAGTTTCTATCAATAAGTATTACTTAGTGAATTAATAAGTGCGTATTAATATTTTTATTATAGTGAGCACTATCTTTTTACAAGAGCGCAGAATTTTTTTATACCCGTTCTACGCGTCGTGCTTTATGCTAATGTTTGCTGCCATCGTTTTGCATATATTTGCGTGAAATTAATCGTGACTGTATATATTGATTAAGATTGAAAATAATATTTATCAATGACAACTTCATAATTCTATACTCGTGATATCGAGTCAAGGAGAAGTAGAAAATCGAGATATTGCAGTATATAAATATAATGAGACGTATATTGTACATTAGTTTATTCTGTCATTCTGTGACTAGTGAAAGTCGTTGCGGTTTGCGTGATACCTAACTTCGGTTTTTAAACATTATATTCGACGGTGAGAACTAGTTATACTTGTTATACTTTGATGCCGTACAGGAAAGATACTAAAATCGACAGATGATTTTGTTTTAAAATTTTAACTGAAACTTATATTATATATATAATTTTTATTCATACATATTTATTACTACGAGCCGTTACTAATATAGACTGTTTTTATTATACTGTAGCAATTTTGATAATATTGTTTCAAACTTTTGAGAAAGGTTTTATTAAAAAAACCAAAAATTTATGTTTGATAAATTTGTTTTCGGAAATTGACATAGTCATTGAAAACTAGAGAAATGTGATTAACAGTATGATAGGGAGATAAAAATAAAAATGGAAAATATTTAGAAATCCTCGAAAGCATGTAGAATAAATTAATATTATCAAAAAGATGCTCGCTGAGCAATAGATAATAATCAACATTTAGATTAATTCGCCGAGAAAAAAAAATCAGAAAAAAAACTTTCGAGAAATCTCGATACAATTTAGTATATAAATAAGCATCGAGTACTAAAACTATGTGCTTCTGTTGTAGTTAAAGAGTTGTAATTAACGTTATAATTAACTGATAAATTGTAATTAAAGAAAATAATAATTTTTTTCCGATAAAAAGATACGTATCTTTCTGATAAAGAAATAAAAATATGTGGATTCAAGAGGCTTATGTCGGCTTTAGTGCCTTGTTCAATCAAACGTGTTAAATGTTAAATGTTACTAAACTTACATTTAATTCAATTATCTACTAAATTAATGTAGTAATGTAAAAGAAATAGTGGCACGTAATAATACCAATGATATATATTATCACTAGTATATTATTATTAAAAATTATTTTACCCTGCAATTGAATTAAATTTAACGTCTTCTATTTTGTAGATAAAGGGAATAAATAATTTTTTTATAAACACAAGCGCTGTAAAATGGCATTCATTACGGCTTACTGGGGTCTGGACGGCATGATAGCTCTAACGGCTCTCATCATAGCCGCTTATTTTTACATGACTCGCAAATTCAACTACTGGAAGAGTCGTGGCGTTTCAGAAATAACGCCGACGCCATTCTTGGGCAATTTTAAGGAATGCTTGTTGTTAAAGAAATCTCCCGGCTATCTAATGAAAGATTTTTACAATCGAGCGAAGGGGCTACCTTACGTCGGCTTCTACGTTTTGGACAAACCCTTCTTGTTGGTTCGCGATCGAGAAGTCGTCAAGAATGTCTTAATAAAGGACTTTAATTACTTCTCTGATCGATACAGCTCGCCCGATCCGAATGATCGTTTGGGTTACGCCAATCTCTTCTTTATAAAAAATCCGGCCTGGAAGATCTTACGGACAAAGTTGACGCCGATCTTCACGTCCGGCAAGCTAAAGAAAATGTTCGAGTTGATGATTGAGTGCGCCAAGAATCTGGACACGCATCTAAAATCTTTGACAGTGGACGGTATGTTCAAAAAGATTTATCAAATATTATACGTATTGTCGAGACATAAGAAATTTTACGAGAAAAACTGCTGACTGATATTTGAAAAAAATATGTGAGATTTTCTTTCTCATTAAAAAGAATATTATATATATATATATATATACTATATATATATATATATATATATATATATATAATATTCTTTTTAATGAGAAAGAAAATCTCACATATTTTTTTCCAATATCTACTTTTTTATCGTATAAGTATACCCCGTATATAAGTAATATATATAAAGGTTGATTCACAAAATGTATTGCCGACAGATGCAAGAAAGGAGATAGACATGAAAGACTTAACCGCCAAATTCGCCACGGATATGATTGGCTGCACCGCATACGGACTCAATGTAAACTCGTTGAACAATCCGAACGCCGAATTCCGAAAACACGGTAGAAAGATCTTCGAGTATGGCTATATCCGCGGTTTTGAAATGGTCGCGACGTTCTTCTTTCCATATGTAGTTCGTTTGGCCGGAATAAAAACGTTCGGCAAGGATTCCAGCGTCTTCCTACGCAGAGTCTTCTGGGAGACGATCACTCAACGCATGGAGTCAGGCGTGAAGAAGAACGATCTTATAGATATTCTTATCGAACTGAAGAAAAATCACAGTCATCAGAATATCGAAGGATTCGGTAAGCATAATATACTATTTATATGAAACAATGATGACTCGTTATAAAAAGAACGCGTTCGAAACACATCTTTAATTATATTTTAATAAGGAGAAAATATTAATTTAAATATTAATTTAAAAAGAAAGAAAAAGAGAGAGAGAGAGAGAGAAGGAAAGAGAGAGAGAGAGAGAGAGAGAGTGAGCAATAATCCAAAAGTTTAAAGGATGAATTAAATTTTAGAATTTGATGGTGACGATCTAGTAGCGCAAGCAGCCGTTTTTTTCACCGCCGGTTTTGAGACCTCTTCGACAACAATGGGCTTCACTTTATACGAACTCGCGGTACAGACGGAGATTCAGGATAAACTTAGGAGAGAAATTCTTGACGCGCTCGACGAAACCGATGGCAACATCACATACGACATGGTACGTGAATGCGATACATATCGCATTCACTAGAAGAATACTGTCACAACTCAAAAAATTTAGCCCAAAAATTAAGCCCTCAGGAGGTATGCCTGAAACGATATCTACGTGGAGAAATAAAAATCATAAAAATTTGTATTTTTTTAGTTGTGACAGTATTCTTCTACGGGTGCGATATGTCATTGCCTACTATCAAAGAATTATTATAACGAACGAGACGAAAATAATATATCAATACAATTATCACGTTATTCTTTCCCTTAAAACATTCACTTTATTCATGAATTTTACATTAGATTTACGCATCTAAAGATCGCGGTTTATCTGATTTATTTTTATTGAATGCGTAATTGATATAGGTACAGGGTGGGGCATTTAAATTGAGACGCCTAAATATATAAAAAATAAAGCAAAATAAGAAAAAATGCTTCAGACAAGAATTATAGGATTCCGAGAGGGACATAATATCGAGATTTAGAATTGCCCTTGAGTGGCGTTTTTCAAGATTATTTAAAGGTCAACCTAATTTCTTTAAATGAAACTACCCTAATTTTTCTTCGCAAAATTTGGCATAAAAGGTAGTAAGAGTAAAATGATCAAAAAGTGATTAATTTATGAGATATTTTATACTTTAATTTGATATAATTTAATATAAACTAATGTAAAACGTCTTGTAAAATATATTCATTTTTCAGTGATTTTATCTTAATGCTTTTATGAATAATGAGAGGAATCAAGTGGTATAAAGAAAATACATGGTTGTTTAAAAAAAAAAAATATGTAGCGGCTAGTTGCATATTACATACTTTTTTCACCTTACCCTGTATATGTGATGTGTGTTGATATATGTGTATGAAAATGACATTTGTTGTATCAGTTATTGTCGCTACCATATCTGGACATGGTGGTGTCTGAGACATTGAGGATGTATCCGACGTTACCGTTCTTGGATCGCGTGACGACGGAGACCTACAAGATGCCGAATTCCGATCTGGTTCTCGAAAAGGATACTCCGATTTTTATATCGATGCTCGGCATGCACTACGATCCGGAATACTTTCCCGATCCGAATAAGTTCGATCCGGAGCGATTCAACAAAGAGAACGAACATAATATACCGTCGTGCGCCTACTTCCCATTCGGGGAAGGTCCGCACGCATGCATAGGTAAGGGGATCGATTTAATAATAATCAATAATATAATCAATTAAAATGTAATAAAATACAATCAATTAATTTTATTATTGACGTATTCTCAGACGCATATCAAGTCAGACTGTGCCGTCAATTGCAGCTTTGCATTTCATAATTCTTCAAATTTACATTTTTTCCATATGAGTGTAAACAGAAGTATTTTTCTTCAGAATTTTTGTTATCGTTCGTGCATTCCGTAGGTACTCGTTTGGGATTATTGCAATCGAAACTTGGGATTGTTAAAATTATCAGCAAATACGAAGTGACACCGTGCGAAAAAACTTTGATACCGATGGTAATTAATCCAAAAGGTTCTACGACGTCACCATTAAATGGCAGTCTATATCTCAACATCCGAAAAATTAACACCAGTGCTAATTAAAGTTTGATAAAAGAATCATTTCATTACTTTCAAGCCACAAGATTCGACTGATACTCAGCATGATTTTCTTTAGAATAAGAGAACGCGACTCGATTAATACGTTAAATATAAAACTCGAGATATTAGAATGTATTAGAGATTATGAAAATGTATTTAAAAATATAAAAGATGTAAAATGCTATTTAACACTAAGAGAATCGCCTTTATCATCTCTTTGATCATTAAAATATTTGTATTTTAGTAAGTGAATATATATATATATATACATAAGTCTAAATATATCTCAATATCTTGCCTGTTGTTAATCATAAAAAAAAAATACTTTTTATAAGGAGATCTTCTGAAATACACATGTCATCCACAAATTATTTTTCCTTTAAACATCGATAAATGTATATATAAAATATATATGTGTGTGTGTGTGTGTGTGTGTGTGTGTTATTATAAATATGCGTAATATAATATACGAAAACACGTAACCGGAACAGCTAAGGAATAATAAACTGTAATCAATTACTTTTTATGCAAAGCTATTTTCATTATAATAAATAATTATTTTTCTAAATAAAAAATTTCTATTTACATGTGCGTATGATCGGATATAATAATTATCTTTGCATTAACGCAGCTGCGTCAATGGTATCATACATCACGGCATTCAAAAATTCAAGTATTTATTTAATACCATTTTTTATCACGTCATTTAAATGAAAATCCTTAATCATTTTCAAATTATATCCGAAAAAGCATTTCTCTCCTTTTGTTGTATCGCTATATATACTTTGCGCGCGAGATACTATCGAAAATCTTTTAATTAGGGAAAATTAATTAAGATAATTATGTTCAGAGAATTGGCCTCAATGATACAAATAAAGATAAACAATCAGTATATATACTACATGCAGAACGAATAACCAGAGTTAACTGAATAGTTAATAAGTGATTCGTAATTGTTGATATAATCATTATCACCTCGACAACTCACATAGCAATATACTCTAGCCGACTTTCTGTTGTATACACAATATATTTATTTTAATTGTTTTAACTTAACTAATAATTATTTCTTCACTAGTAGTGTTCGAGAAATTCGCTGATTAATACATGTATAGGTACAACATCGACTTATTCCGGCATTTCGAATAAAGTAAGTACAATAGTTATCTTGCGCTTTGAATATAGCCAATGAGTTCCGCGCTGAAATTACCGAAAAAACAATTATTTATCGTAATTCAAGACTTCGATTATCAAGTTTCTTATTGTCCTCGTCTCCGTACTGACAATCACACAAAATCTTTAATCTGGCTGTGAAATAGAAGCCGCGTCTATAAGTAGGGAATATGCTAAATCTCTTCTAATACATTACTTTATTATAACAATGAGATGTCTATGTAGCGATGTAAATTTAAATTTAAGATCTATTTACTTTTAGGATTTTTATTTGCATGACAATACGTATTTATTATGATATTAGATATCAATATCTTTGTTAAACTTTTGACAATTTATTAAAATAGTAAGATACAACAATTTACTGATATACACATACTCTCAGTATTAAGAATTTCTGTTGATGATGCATATTCTATAATTTTTAGCATATAAGATTAATATATAATCAAATAAACTTTCATATTACAAATAATTTTCTTTTCGAAGACTTGTGTAATCAGACAAACAGATATTTTACATCCTCATGTTGAGAGAAAAGTAGATGAATTAATGTGCAGTAATATAATTTTGCAACTACGTACATCGTTATGCATTAATATAAAAGCATTAATTGTTTTGCGATGACTTGGTAGTTTAATATAAAAACTCGTTCTATCGATAATTATTGTTCGCTTTTTATGCGAGGTATTAAAAATATGAATTATTATAAAAGCTCTCTATTTTATTACTATTTATATATGCTTCTTACTCGCATTTACTTTTAAGTTAATAATATAAAATTTTTATGTTTTTGTTAGACTTTTTTGTTAGACTTTTTAGTTTAAAATAATTTATTGTATTTGTCATTGTTGTTTTATAACATACATTTTACGACATATATATCATTGTCGTTGTTCGAAATTATCTCTCACGAAAAATTTAATCTGAATTTATGACGTAGAGAACATTCAAAAGGTATTAGTTTGCTAATTTTTTCAGGTAAACAACAGATAATAGTAGATAAATGCTATTTAATATACTTATTTGTCAGCCATTCTCTATAATTTTTCAAATCAGCAATTAACGCAAATAATGCGTCATTCGTATAAGAAGCAGTTGTAATAAGTGACAGAAAAAAGATAGCAAAAACACAGTAAAAAATTAAACGGCGATTTTTAATTTTTTTATGTATAACTATCAATATTTTATAATTAATTGATAGACTTAAATTCGACTTAACTAGCAGAAGTTTATTTAATCGAATTCACAACGTTTCGACCATTTGGTTGTGGTCCTTATCGAGTGAGATACACTACAACAATGTGATTAACAAATAGAATTTTAACATTGTAATGTACATTATAATGTACATCGTTTATTTGATAAGTATGTTCGTTTTTTAAATTGTATTTTTATTTTTATATGCGTATCAAACAATGTTAAAATTCTATTTGTTAATCACATTGTTGTAGTGTATCTCACTCGATAAGGACCACAACCAAATGGTCGAAACGTTGTGAATTCGATTAAATAAACTTCTGCTAGTTAAGTCGAATTTAAGTCTATCAATTTATATTTACCACTAGCGACTTTGAAGATTTTTGTTGATTTTATAATTAAGTTATATTGTAAACTCCAAAAAAAAAAATAACTCGATTATTTAACATAAAGGAGAGATTTAGATAGAATAAAATTGTACCGGTATTCCTGTGTTTGTCATTAATTCAATTAAAAAGATTTTGAAACAAATTCTGTGAAAGATTCAAGATTTTTCGAAGAATGAAAAAGAAGACCTTAAAAACGATAATAGCTTCGAGGAAAGTTTTTTTCTCTCTATTTGTACCGTATCAATATCCAATTGCAAAGAGTTCTTTCACCCAATTAAAAAGAAATTACAAGCTCTGAAATATCGGCAAGCATTTTTAATAAATAAATTGTAGATTTATCAAGACGTTAATTAAATTGTTTATACTATTTGTTACTATGAGAAGGTAATTATAGTCAGGGCCGGCAACTTAGCAGAATTCCGAGTGTGGATGGTTCTACTATCGGTTAGGTGGGAAGGGGGGATAGCCAGAAAAACTGTAACAAATTTTTACAAAATGGGGCCTAAAATTTGTTGAGAAACGTAAAATACAAGTTTGTTTGTATTTTGTTTATCCTTGTTTTGAAGATATTTTGTTTATGCTTGTTTTGAAGATTTTGAAACAAATTCCGAGTGTGGAATTTCCACACTCGGATTAATCCGAGTGTGGAGTTCTCCACATACTCCATATATAAGTTGCCGGTCATGATTATAGTATTCAAGGATAATTAATGAAGAAACACTGATCTCCTCTCCTCTCTCTGACATGCGGCTGTAATAACAGGATGCAATACAAGAAACTCTCAGAGATCGCGAAAATAGTCATTAGAAGTTTGCGTGCATGTGCAATCTCTCTCGCGATCTTACACTATAACGTCAGCAGGCGGGAAAAAAAAAAAGGGATCGAGACGCATAAATGCAGTCGCCAACATGACGCAGGAGTTTATTCTGTCACTGCAGCTTGTGATCGTGTGTTCTCACTGAAAAACATTTTAGCGTTCTGTGTTTTATATTCGACGGTAAGAGTTATATGTTGAAAAAAGATTTTGTCATTATAGTATCGGGAAAAAGTGTTCCATTATATCACATAAGAAAGATATCAAAACCGGCACATCACTTCGTTTGTAAACTCCGGGTAAAAAAAATTAAAATTTATACTCGCAGATATATTTATTAAAGAGTACTTTCTATCATATTGCATGACAATTTTGATAATATTGTTTCAAATTTTTGAGCACACACAGCCCTTTTCTATAACAAACTAAAACGAAATTAAGAAATTAAAAAATTTGTTCCAAAAACCGATATACTTATTAAAAGTTACAGAAACATAATAAAAATAGCGGTAAAAAAATAAAGAGAAGAATGGAACATTTAAAAAGAATATTCACACTGCTATTATTGAAATTTAGATTAAGAAAATTTCGTCAAAAAGATTTGTTAAGAAAATTCATCAAGAAAAATCAGGAAAGAAGCCTTGAAATTTCAAGAATTCTCGATACAAGTTAATTTAAGATATAATATAAATAATTATTAAATGTACAAATTATAGATTTCTACTGAATTAACTATAAAAGCTGACAAATTTTCTCTGATAAAGGCAGCGATATAGTTACTGAAATGGAGGCATATTAGTTTTTTAGAAGAGGCATATGTCGGTTTTAGTAATTTTGCTCAAACAAGCGTCATTAATCTACATTCAAATTTAAAAATAGAATGAAATATTTAATAATTCGTAAATTTATCCACTAAATCCTCCTCCCATCCCCTCCCGTAAGGAAACCTACTTCCTGGTCTCATGTCGGGGCCCCGGAAACTGCTATCGCATTACTTCCGGGGCAATGTAATATCTACCTAAGCGCAACAAAATAGTTATTAAAACTTGCGTGTCTCACTGTTACGCTAAAATGATAACCGCTTGCCGATGAAGGACAGAAGAGAAAGAGCAAGGTATAATTGCAATCGCGTGTGTGGTACAAAAGTTCATTTTGTTTCTGCAAATCATACACTGTCGCGTTCTGAATCGCTATGCTGAAATTTTGAAACGTTTTGTGTTCCTCTATGCCAGTAATTATCTGTAATTCAATCTAATATTTTATGTAGTTGCGATTTTTTATTTTCGACGCTCGATTATTTAAAAAAAAATAATATTGTTCTGAAGAATATTTTAGACACAAAAAAATTGGTTTCAAAAGGAACGTACGATGCTGGTTTTAATTAATTTAATTTTGCATTATTCTTTCAAGGTTATTTTTTTATTGAAAACTACCACTATTTATTGCACATTCTTAAAGTTGACGTTAAAACGTTTTTAAAACGCTATAGTAAAACTTTTTATGTTTAGTATTTTTCGATTTTTCAATCTTGTATCTTCAGTATTTAAAAGATCACGCGGTTGAATAATGCTTCATTCTCCTTCTCTTTCACTCTGTTATTATATATTATTAACTTAAGCACAACACAAATTAATTGCATAACATAAATTAATAATTAATTAAGAAGATAAATATGATACAACATTCTGATTATTGAAATTGTGTTGTTACTGAAATTAAATCTCAAAAATATCTCAATTAATTAATTATTCAGTCGCTAGTGGATAACTAATTAATTAATAATTGGAGTTTTAAAATAATTGATCAGAACTAGCTTCAAACGATTGCTTCCACAGAGAAAATATTAAAATAGTTAAAGAAATTTTATTAAATAATGGTTTCCCTAAACAAATTATTAAACGGTTTATACATAAGAGAATCAATTTTTTGAAACATAACGATAATATAAGTAACATCACTAATTTTGAACCTTCTGAAAAAATTCCATATATTTCGTTACCATACATCAAGGATGTTACTGACAATGTTGCTTATTCCTTGAAAAATAGTGGCTTGAGAGTGGTTTATAGTTTACCTAAAAAACTTAATACTATAATAAAGTGTGGGAAAGACGTACTAACTAAAGATCGAAATACTAATGTGGTTTACCAAATAAAATGCAATGATTGTAATGCCTCATATATAGGCCAGACTAAACGACACCTCAGCACACGTTTCAAAAAACATTGTAACAATATTAAATTGCATCCGTCATCTCATTCCGTCATTAGTAAACACAGATCGGAATTTGCGCATGATTTTGATTGGAAAATTTATAATATTTTACATAGCGAGAAACATGTAAGAAAGAGAGAGTTAGCAGAGATGTTCTTTATTAAAAAATTTGACAACACGATCAACTCGCAAAAGGACACAGAATGTTTGAATAATATATATGACAAAATAATAAAGGTCGTTTAAATGGCTTTATCTTAATTTAAACAGAAACTGACGATCCTTAGTTGTGACATGTTGCTGACTTGTTTTTAACTTTTTAATCTGTAACTCAACTTATATGATATGTGATACGCTTGAATATTAATTGTCTATCAACGTTTATTTGTAAGTGGCTACCTTCTTCTTAAAAATTATTCTAATTTGTAAAAATAACCTCATTTAATTGTATATATTTACTTTTAGTATATTCACTTGATAAGGACCACAATCACATGGTCGAAACGTCGTGAATTTTTAATAAATCTTTGAAGCTAGTTCTGGTCAATTATTTTAAAACTCCAATTAAAATCTTAAAAATGATTATTTTTGGATTAATATAAATGCTTGCTGATAATAAATTATATAATACTTTTCTAAATTTGTGTATGTTTCTTGCTATCTCTGATATTATAAAATAAAAGTATTATTTAAACCGAACGTCATGGTCGACTCTTTTGTGTGTGTGTGTGTGTGTGTTTGTGTGTGTGTGAAATAAAATAGTTTTTATTTTCTTGATATTAGATAAAGGTCCACATTAAAATTATCATACAACAATTAGACTGCATCCAATGGTTTCATAATCGGTGTCATTCGTTCTTCCAAACGATTCATGTGATTGAAAGACAAGTTCATGATGATCATGATGACCCTCGTGTGTTTCCAGTTTTAGCAATCATTAATTTCAATTCACATATTAGCACCTGAAAAGTTAAACAGGGATATCAATTTTTATATAATAGCACATAAAATTTTAAGTTCACAGTAACTACTTTATATTATATCATATCTATGTTCAAGTCTTAAGCGAAAAGAGAACAGAAGGCATCGAGTTGAATTTTCCCGATGAGTTTTAGAACAAAATCTTAATTGTCTTTAGTGATATAGCAATATTTTAGAGCAACGGAACATTAATCATCATAAATGAAAGTGAGAATAAAAAAAGGAGAATAAAACATAATGCGAATATTCTAAATAGTACCGTAAATTAGTAATCAGAAAATACTAAATAAAAAAAATTTTATTATAGCAATTCGTAAGTGACTCATTAGCTTTAAGAATATGGTCACTATCAGAAATGTCTCAATATCAACTTTAAGTATATATAATAAAAAGGAAAGATTTCTATTTTTTAAAATCTAAGTAATCTTGAAATAAGTTTGGAAAGGTATCATGCAAGATTAACTTAAGATCAGCATCGTACGTTCGAGTACGTTAATACAACGATATTGTCGAGAGCAGATATATGATAAAAGATATGCAAAAATTCAGATTCAATTATAATTCTCTCTGTCGGATATAAAAGTAATATTTTTATATTACTTTAAGAGAAAAGAGACCAGAAAGCGTCGAAAAGTATTATACATTTAAATTATTTATATGTAAACAAACTTGAAAACAATAATAAGTAATAATTTGTTATATTTATAAAAAGTAACACGTATAAGTTTTTATATATTAACAAATTTAAAAATGATATATGTATTAGCAGTTTAAAAATTAGCAGAATCGAATATGTTAACAAATATAAAAATGATATACATATGTATAAGAAATTTAAAAATTAATAGAATCGAGTAAACAACTTACATTGGCTGCATCTAGAAAGCAATTGCGCCTTATTGTGCAATTGTTAAATAAATTATTTGTCTAAGATCGATGTATGTGTCTTTCAGATTTATCAATCAAATTCATTTTTCAAATGCCGATCTCGTTCTGTCATTTTTTAAACGCAGCCAATGATAAATTCAAAATCATATCGTAAATCAAGATCATAATATTATTTTGTCAATCATAATATTATTTTTTCCGCAATGTATATCATTAAAGTATAATATCTACTTTTACATAAATTAAAATATAATATCTACTTTTATATAAATGCAAATAATATATTTTTTATAGATAATCTAAAATGGCATTCATAACTGCTTACTGGGGCTTGGACGGCATCATAGTTTTAACAGCTCTTATGATAACCGCTTACCTCTACATGACACGCAAGTTTAAATACTGGAAGAAACGGGGCATCACGGAAATCTTTCCACCAACACCTTTCTTAGGCAATTTCACGGAATGCCTATTACTTAGAAAAGCACCGGCGTATTTTCTAAAAGAACTCTACGAACAAGCAAAGGGTCTACCTTACGTCGGTTTTTACATCTTCGACAAGCCCTTCTTGTTAGTTCGTGATCGAGAACTCGCCAAAAACATCTTAGTAAAGGATTTTAATACCTTTTCCGACCGATACAGTACGGCAGATCCGGACGATCGTCTGGGTTGCAACAATCTATTTTTTCTAAGAAATCCAGCCTGGAAGATGGTAAGAATGAAATTAACGCCATTCTTCTCATCCGGCAAACTGAAGAAAATGTTCGAACTGATGTTACAATGCGGAAGAAATCTAGACACGCATCTCGAATCGTTGAAATCAGAAGGTAAGTGTCGAACGAGTCATATGTGAAATATGTATAAAATTGGGAAGTATATATGAGAAATTTGTAATTATAAATAGTTGAAAAACATTAATAATATATTATATATAAATAATTTGCATATATATATATATATATATTATATATAAAAAAAGCATTTATTATATATTTATTATATATTATATATTTATATATTAAGTATTATATATCTATAATTATGTATATATATATATATATATATATATATATATATATTATAAATGAATAAATATATATACTTTTGACAAAATTTTAAAAATATAAATAATATGATGTTTTTTTAATCTATATAATTTTGGCCTAATAATATATCGAGTAAATTATAATCAGAAAAAGATATATAATCAAAAATGTTCAAAAGTTTATTATAAAAGCAGACTCGTTCAATTAAATCATAGAATCATTAAGACAGATTCTAAAATTGTTTAAGAAACAAAAAAAATTCGCAAATGTTATATGAAAAATACAGAGCATTATCAAAAATGTTGCGCTCACATGTTGTAACGACAATTAGTATAATTCTTGCAGAAGATAAGTTCTCAAATATACAGAAGAGCGCGGAGAAAAGATTTCTAAATATCATAAAAATTAAACTTGTATAAGAATGAAAACTAATATGAGATACTTATAGCAAAATGGATTAAATCAGCTGGTAACATTACTGACAGGTGAAACGATTGAAGTGAGAGAGTTAACTGCCAAATTTACCACTGATGTCATCGGCAGCACCGCTTACGGACTGGATTTGAATTCGTTTAAGGATCCGAACGCTGAGTTTCGAAAATACGGCAAGATGATCTTTCAATACGACACTATCCGCGGTCTGGAGATGCTCGCGATATTTTTCCTTCCAAGTATTGTTCGTTTGACCCGTATAAAGATGTTTGGCACAGAGCCCACCATCTTCATGCGCAAAGTTTTCTGGGAGACACTCACTCATCGTATGGAGTCTGGCATAAAAAGGAACGATCTCATCGATATTCTTCTCGAATTAAAAAAAAGTCAGGGCAATCAGGATTACTACGGATTCAGTAAGCAAAACATCGATAAATGATGGTTATTTTTCATGGTTATTTTATTTTATTTCAATACTTGTGTAAAAATTGTCTTAATGATAGTTAACAAAAATATATAGAGAGATAATTTGTAATAACGTACGTGTAGTAATACGTAATGACATTATTAGAGTAATCGATAGAGCGAATAATCCCGACAATTGATGTTAATTATGGCGCAAATAATGGGAGTCTTCAAAAGTCTTCTTCAAATAAATTGAATTTTAGAATTCGACGGGGATGATCTTATGGCGCAAGCAGCCAGTTTCTTCAGCGCTGGTTTCGAAACCTCCTCAACATCAACGGCGTTCACATTGTACGAGCTTGCACTGCAACCTGATCTTCAAAATACTTTGAGGAAAGAAATTGTCGAGGCTCTCGACAAGTCCGGTGGAAAAATTACATACGATATGGTATAACAATATTAATTATTATATATTTATTATTTATTTATGTATAAATGGGAAAAGAGATCTCTTTAGTACAAATATAATTACAATTATTAACATGAGTAAAAGTCACATTAGAATAACAATTTAACAAATTACAATAAAGAAAAATTTGACTAACAATAAGACAAATACATAATGAACGTTTAAAAAAAGCTGAGAGACATATGAAAGAAATCAACGCGATCGGAGAATTTGATGATATATTTGACGACATATAGACGACATATTTGACGAAGAATTTGACGAAGATATTTGACAACATTTGTCTGATATCGAAAAATTATTATAATAAATGTCACGCAAGCATCGTTGACATCATTGCCGGAAAAATTCTTTAATTTGACTTTTTTATCTTTTACTCTTGAGTAAATTTTAAGTCTGACATATAATGAGATGACATTATATTTTATTACCCAGACTATGTCACTACCGTATCTTGACATGGTGGTCTCCGAAACTTTGAGAATGTATCCGCCCTTGGGATACATAAATCGTATGCCGAATGAGACTTATAAAATGCCGAACTTCGACCTCGTAATTGAAAAAGGTACACCGGTGTACATCCCGATGCTCGGTCTACATTACGATCCAGAATACTTTCCCAATCCGGATAAGTTCGATCCGCAGAGATTCAATGAGGAGAATAAACGTAACAGACCTTCATGCGTCTACTTTCCCTTCGGAGAGGGTCCACATGCGTGCATAGGTGAGGAAATCAATTTCGATTGATAAAGTGATATTGATATGATATACGTGATTAAAAGAACATACTCTAAAGCTGCAAATTTCACAAGTATTTAAATAGATAAATATAAATAGATAATATAAATAAATATAATAATAGATAAATGTGTAACTAAATAAATTATAAATATATAAATTTATAATTTTTATATCCATATAAATATTATAAATACACGATGTTAAATTTAGCTTATAAAATTAAATATTGAAAGACATACGAAGTAACATAAACATTTAACTTTTCTTCCGTTATTAAATACAATAATAATGTTTTATAATCCAATAAATTTTATAATTGTCAAATTTATAGCTTTAGTTGTATAAATGCAAAATAACGCAACAAAATTACGAATAATTTTTAATTATAGTAATAATGTATAAATTTTATTTTTTATTTTTTCTTGGTTAGCACAATATTATATAATTACTTATATATAGTTTATATGTACTTGTGCAGGTATTCGTCTAGGGCTTCTGCAAATAAAACTGGCGCTCATAATAATCTTAAGTAAGTGCGAAGTGACACCGTGCGAGAAAACATTGATACCAATGATAATTGATCCGAGGGGTGCGATGACAGTACCTTTAAACGGCGTAATACATCTCAACATCCGAAAAATTAAATCCAGCGCTCTTTAAAACACAATAGTGTATTTATTTTATTATTTTTAATTTAATTTTAGAAAATATGTATGACTTGTGTTTTTGTTTAAAAGATGTGTAAAACATTGAATATATTGCGCATGATAGCGTAAGGTATTTAAAAATTTTTAAATTTTAACGGACTAGAAAGAGGCAGACGCGAATGATGGTACGTCGGTTTCAGAGAAAACTTTATTATTTAATTATTTATTTTATTTAATTAATTATTTAAACTGATTGATTGTGCACAGGAAAAATTCTTCTTGTTATGATACCAATTAAATAAATAAATCTCAATTTGAAATTTTATTTTTAATAAACCTCTCTCTCCCCCTCCACCCCCACACCCCTCTAAAGAAGCATAGGCGAGAGAAATATCGGGGCGAAGTTGCTGAATCGGGAATCAAACCCGATATTTTCGCTTGCCTGGCTCCGTGATACATTAATCGTCTAATAAATAGCTATATTAATAAACAATATTTTAACAAGATAAAAAAATTTGCGCACTGCTTACCGCGCTAGGCTCTTAATTAACCCGCTACCTTTTACTTGTGACAATAAATAACTAATCTATATTTTAAAATACTTATATAATTTAATATTCTGCATATGTATATATATATCATAATGCGTAAAATATTTTGATAACGAATTAATAACATGCTATTCGGCTTTGGTAGCTCTATTATTAGCTCTCTATTGTTTACGTTCTTCGATTCTGTTATCATTCGCGCGCTGATACTCGAACAGGGAAGTGATTCGAGACGCTCCGTCGAATTCCTTTTCTATATGCGATCACGATTAGTACAGGAAAACTAGTTACTATGATAATAAATGATTAATGAGTAATTGACTTCTATAATTAGTGTGTAACTACATATATCGCGGCGATAGGTCTCGAAACGCATTTATTGCGTAACTTATTTATGTAATTAAGTAAGAATCGAAATGACAGTAATCCAAATTATAAGTTATCCAATTATCAAGTTATAAGTTTCGATCTTTACGAACGCTAATTATTCTTTTAATGATACTTAGAGTCGCAAATATATTTCATCCGATACTTTATTGTTCCACTTTTCAACAATCTAAATATATAATTTGGATTGAGGACGCGCAATAAAACAATCGAATCGCAAGATCGAGTAATAAATAAAATAAGGTTAAGCTCTGTGATACATTAATCGTCTAATAAATAATTAATCTATAAGACTTCTCTTTATGTATTATACTAAGAATCGTCACAAATAAAATAAAGTTTCGTGTATGTAAAAATGTCAACGTAAAAATTTAAATATACATATGTCAGATGATAATAATTTACTATCGACATATATATTGTCAAAGTTATGATCCTGAGTAAAGATCGATCCTTCAAAGGATTTAGCTGTCGTTCATTGTTTTATAAAAAAGTTAATGACAAATAAAGATTCATGCAAATGAGTTTGCAACTTCGTGCATATAATTATAGCACGAAATGCTATATTCATAAATAATTATTATGACATTTACATATAAGTAAGAAAGGAACTGAAACCAATTGAAAAACTGTTCTAGCAAAGGAACAAGGAATCACGCTTAAGTATAAGTTCACAAAAAAAGGTGGTGAAAAGGGTCCTCCCCACCCCCTCACTCACTCATTCACTCACACACCACACACACCACACCACACACACACGCGCGCGCGCATACACACGCACGCACGCACGCACACTCTCTCACTCTCACTCTCTCTCTCTCTCCGATTTTGATCTATAACATGTAATTTATATATTACAATTTTTATATTATATTTATATATTATAGCAAATGTAGCAATAAATAATTCACACATCTAAAAAGAATAATATGTTTTTATGCACTAAAAATAAAAAGCTAGCCGAACGAGAAAAAATCTATTTGACGAGATATCACTCGATTAATAGATACAATGCAATAAAAAAACATATATGCGTGTGCAACCGCAAAATCTGATGATTAAGATGACATTTACGCAATATCTTAATTTTATTTAAACTGCTTGCAATAAAAACCTAGCACGTGCGCATTATTATGAAGACATCGTGAATCGAGATTAAGGTTCAGTATACTATTTCGTTCTGTTAGTAGTTGCGAATAACTAACATATGTGCATGTATTATGTATGTATTAATTTTTTTAAAATTTGTATTATTGCTTATGTTTTTATATACCTAAGTTTTTTTTTAATTTAAGTGTTTGTTTTTTTACTAAATTATAAACTATTATATTTGATAAAATAGTGTGCGTGCTATTTTTCACGAATAAAATATCTTTACGCGATATAAAATATGACAATTCACACACGGTACTTCTATGTTGTTGAAAAAGAAATATATGCGATGTATTTGTAAGGTATTAATATGTCTTTGTCACAAGTATTTTTCAAGTTTCATGAAAAATAGCATACACTATTTTATCAAATAATTTATAATTCAATGAAAAAACGCATTTAAATTTTTGGTGAGTTTCATCCTCTTAACGACAATGTCAGCACAAATAAAAAAATCCATGTCTCTTATTTAGAAATTACAACATACTTAAAACTTGTCAAAATCGAAGAGGGACATTTTATCACCTTTCCTTGTCAAAAAAAAAAAAAGGAATTTTTGCAATGTATATACGTCAGTATACATTGCAAAATTTTCGATGAATATTCTATACATTTCCCACGTGTATCAAACAAGGTCGACCATAACCAGGAACCTGTATCTACTCAGACACTTCTTCCGGTATTATTTATCAAAAACTGCAAATATAAAGAGGACTATCACGAATGAGCGGCAGCCAGTCGTGAATAAATCTATCTACCAATATGGTTGCGATTTAATCTCTCTGTCGTTTGTCGGGAGAATCAGCTTTTGCAGAAATTATTTATTTGTATCAAATTATTTATTGTGAAATACAAGACGTTCAAACGAATACCCTGATTATTGGAGCCTAAATTCCTAATTGACAGGTATGAATCCTAAAAATTCTCATTGTATCTATACGAGATACAACATGATAGAGGTTTACTATATAAACCCATATTAAACCATATAATTATAAATATAAGTTTAATTATAAATTTAAATATTAATATAAATATAATATAAATATTACATTTATAAATATATATATAATTATAAATTTTATTTTGCACTGAAAACGCCGGACAAAGTGGGATGAACTTTTTTTCATATTGGAAATTGCAAAACTATATATGAAATTATATGATTATACTATATAATAGAATAAAAAATTTATTTGTTTATATTTTCTCTTCACATTTTAAAAATTAATGATATATTTATTAAAATTCATGGAATATTATTGAATAAAGTAAACATTTATATAAATATCTTTAAAACTATGCGAGATCATCGATTAAGACGCAAGCAAATGTTAATAAGTACCCTCTTAAATTGAATTAAATAAATAATGTTTATATATATGTATATATAAATTGAATTATATATATGTATATGTGTATATATTTGATCATTGATTCACTTAAATATAGAGGAAAGGAAGCAAATTCGGAATACTGTTTGAAATATCGAGGTATAAAAGAAACTAGTGATCTGTTTACGAATCAGAGGCGTAATATCTATCTAAGCGCAACACACAAAATAGTCATTAAAACTTGCGTGTCTCGCCATTTCGCTATAATGATAAAGTTCCCGATGAAGAACAGAAGAGAAAGAGCAATGTATAATTGCAATTGCATGTGTGGTACGAAAGTTTATTTTGTTTCTGCAAATCGTACACTGTCACGTTCTGAATCGCTATGATGAAATTTTTAAATATTTTGTGTTCCTTTTTGCCAGCAATTATCTGTAATTCAATCTAACAATTTATGTAGATGCGATTTTATTTTCGACGCTCAATTATTTTAAAAAAAAATAGTATTGTTCTGAAGAAAATTTTAGACACAAAAAAATTGGTTTCAAGAGGAATGTACGATGCTGGTTTTATTTAATTTAATTTTGCATGATTCTTTCAAGGTGACAAAAGAAATGCAAAAATCTAAATTCAATTATAATTCTCTCTGTCAGATATAAAAGTATTATAAAAGTAATATGCTTTTAAATTTATTATATGTAAACAAGTTTGAAAACAATATTAAGTGGTATGTGGTTAAATTTATAGAAAGTAACAGCTATTAGTTTTTATATATTAACAAATATAAAAATGATATATGTATTAGCAGTTTAAAAATTAGTAGAATCACATATACATATTAACAAATATAAAAATGATATATGTATAAGCAGTTTAAAAATTAATAGAATCGAATAAACAACTTTACATTGGCTGCATCTAGAAAGCAATTGCGCCTTATTGTGCAATTGTTAAATAAATTATTTGTCTAAGACGATGTGTGTGTCTTTCAGATTTATCAATCAAGTTCATTTTTCAAATGCCGATCTCGTTCTGTCATTTTTTAAACGCAGCCAATGACAAATTCAAAATCATATCGTAAATCAAGATCATAATATTATTTTGTCAATCATAATATTATTTTTTCCGCAATGTATATCATTTAAATATAATATCTACTTTTACATAAATTAGAATATAATATCTACTTTTATATAAATGCAAATAAAATATATTTTATAGATAATCTAAAATGGCATTCATAACTGCTTACTGGGGCTTGGACGGCATCATAGTTTTAACAGCTCTTATGATAACCGCTTACCTCTACATGACACGCAAGTTTAAATACTGGAAGAAACGGGGCATCTCGGAAATCTTTCCACCAATACCTTTCTTAGGCAATTTCACGGAATGCCTATTACTTAGAAAAGCACCGGGGTATTTTCTAAAGGAACTCTACGAGCAAGCAAAGGGTCTACCTTACGTCGGTTTTTACATCTTCGACAAGCCCTTCTTGCTAGTTCGTGATCGAGAACTCGCCAAAAACATCTTAGTAAAGGATTTTAATACCTTTTCCGACCGATACAATACGGCAGATCCGGACGATCGTCTGGGTTGCAACAATCTATTTTTTCTAAGAAATCCAGCCTGGAAGATGGTAAGAATGAAATTAACGCCATTCTTCTCATCCGGCAAACTGAAGAAAATGTTCGAACTGATGTTACAATGCGGAAGAAATCTAGACACGCATCTCGAATCGTTGAAATCAGAAGGTAAGTGTCGAACGAGTCATATGTGAAATATGTATAAAATTGGGAAGTATATATGAGAAATTTGTAATTATAAATAGTTGAAAAACATTAATAATATATTATATATATAAATAAATTATATATAAAAATAAAATTTTTATTATTATATTTTTATTATATGTTATATATTTATATATTAAGTATTATACATATATTTAATAATGTATACAGGATGTACTGTAAAGACCGGACCAACGCTTAAAGGTAGATTCCTGAAGTTATTTGGAAACGATTTTTCCTCAACGAAAATGTCGAGGCACCAATCATTTTCGAGATATAAGTGAATGAAAATGAAAGGCTTTTTGCAAACTAAACTTTATCAAATTAAAATATTAACAAAACTAAATTCTTCAGTTAATTTCAGGTCGAGTTTAATTTATTAGAATTTTAATTTAAGACTTAGTTACAAAGATATATGATGGCAAAAATTGGGAACTTGCAAAAATGATGACTTCCCTCGACATTTTGTCAAAGGAACTTTCGTCTCAGAATTACGTCGGGGATCTACTGTAAATCAGTGATTTATGGTGGTACGGGACACTCTGTATATTTTATAAATGAATAAATATATATACCTTTAAGACAAAATATTAAAAATATAAATAATATGCTGTTTTTTTATTCTGTACAATTTTGGTCTAATAACATATCGAGTAAATCATAATCAGAAAAAGATATATAATCAAAAATTTTCAATGATTTATTATAAAAGAACTAATTCACACACACAATTAAATCATAAAATTATTAAGACAGATTCTAAAATTGTTTCAAAAACAAAAAATGCGCAAATTCTGTATAAAAAATACAGAGCATTATTAAAAATGTTGCGCTCAAATGTTGTAACAACAATTAATATAATTATTGCAGGAAACAAGTTTAGCTCTCAAATTTTACAGATACGCGCAGAGACAAAATATAAATATCAAGAAAATATAATTGTGTATAAGAATGATAACTTGTATGAGATACTTCTAGCTAAATGGATTAAATCAGCTGGTAACATTACTGACAGGTGAAACGATTGAAGTGAGAGAGTTAACAGCCAAATTTTCCACTGATGTCATCGGCAGCACCGCTTACGGACTGGAAGTGAATTCGTTTAAAGATCCGGACGCTGAGTTTCGCAAATACGGCAAGATGATCTTTCAATACGACACAATCCGCGGTCTGGAAATGCTCGCGATATTTTTCCTTCCAAGTATAGTTCGTTTAACCCGTATAAAGATGTTCGGCAGAGAGCCCACCATCTTCATGCGCAAGGTTTTCTGGGAGACGCTCACTCATCGTATGGAGTCTGGCATAAAAAGGAACGATCTCATCGATATTCTTCTCGAATTAAAAAAAAAACACCGCGATCAGGATTATTACGGATTCAGTAAGCAAAACATCGATAAATGATGGTTATTTTTCATGGTTATTTTATTTTGTTTAAATACTTGTGTAAAAATTGTCTTAATGATAGTTAACCAAAATAAATAGAGAGATAATTTGTAATAACGTACGTGTAGTAATACGTAATGACATTATTAGAGTAATCGATAGAGCGAATAATCCCGACAATTGATGTTAATTATGGCGCAAATAATGGGAGCCTTCAAAAGTCATCTACAAACAAATTAAATTTTAGAATTTGACGGGGATGATCTTATGTCGCAAGCAGCCAGTTTCTTCAGCGCTGGTTACGAAACCTCTTCAACGTCAACGGCGTTCACATTGTACGAGCTTGCATTGCAACCTGATCTTCAAAATACTTTGAGGAAAGAAATTGTCGAGGCTCTCGACAAGTCCGGTGGAAAAATTACATACGATATGGTATACGAATATTTATTATTATTTTTTATTATATATTTATGTATAATCGGGAAAAGAGACCCCTTTAGTACAAATATAATTACAATTAATAACATAAGAAACAGACATTAGAATAACAACTTAACGAATTACAATAAAGAAAAATCTGGCTAACAATAAGACAAATAGATAATGAACGTTTAAAAAAGCTGAGAGACATATGAAAGAAATCAACGCGATCGGAGAATTTGATGATATATTTGATGATATATTTGACAACATATAGACAACATATTTGACGAAGAATTTGACATGGATATTTTTGACGACATTTATCTGCTATCGAAAAATTATTATAATAAATGTCACGCGCAAGTATCGTTGACATCATTGCCGGAGAAATTCTTTCATTATACTTTTTTATTTTTTACTCTTGAGTAAATTTTAAGTCTGATATAATGAGATGACATTATATTTTATTACCCAGACTATGTCACTACCGTATCTTGACATGGTGGTCTCCGAAACTTTGAGAATGTATCCGCCCTTGGGATACATAAATCGTATGCCGAATGAGACTTATAAAGTGCCGAACTTCGACCTCGTAATTGAAAAAGGTACACCGATATACATCCCGATGCTCGGTCTACATTACGATCCAGAATACTTTCCCAATCCGGATAAGTTCGATCCGCAGAGATTCAATGAGGAGAATGAACGTAACAGACCTTCATGCGTCTACTTTCCCTTCGGAGAGGGTCCACATGCGTGCATAGGTGAGGAAATCAATTTCGATTGATAAAGTGATATTAATATGATATACATGATTAAAAGAACATATTCTAAAGCTGCAAATTTCACAAGTATTTAAATAGATAAATATAAATAGATAATATAAATAAATATAATAATAGATAAATGTGTAACTAAATAAATTATAAATATATAAATTTATAATTTTTATATCCATATAAATATTATAAATACACGATGTTAAATTTAGCTTATAAAATTAAATATTGAAAGACATACGAAGTAACATAAACATTTAACTTTTCTTCCGTTATTAAATACAATAATAATCCAATAAATTTTATAATTGTCAAATTTATAGCTTTAGTTGTATAAATGCAAAATAACGCAACAAAATTACGAATAATTTTTAATCATAGTAAAAATGTATAAATTTTATTTTTTATTTTTCTTTTGGTTAGCACAATATTATATAATTATTGGTATGTGATTTATATGTATTTTTGCAGGTATTCGTCTAGGGCTTTTGCAAATAAAACTGGCGCTCATAATAATCTTGAGTAAGTGCGAAGTGACACCGTGCGAGAAAACTTTGATACCAATGATAATTGATCCAAGAGGTGCCATGACAGTACCTTTAAACGGCGAAATACATCTCAACATCCGAAAAATTAAATCTAGCGCTCTTTAAAACACAATAGTGTATTTCTTTTATTATTTTTAATTCAATTTTAGAAAATTTGTATGACTTGTGTTTTTGTTTAAAAGATGTGTAAAACATTGAATATGTTGCGCATGATAACGTAAGGTTTTTAAAATTTTTTAAAATTTATCGGACTAGAAAGAGGGATAAATTTTTTAAAATTTATCGGACAGACGCGAATAATAGTACGTCTGTTTCAGAGAAAAATTAATTATTTAATTATTTATTTTATTTAATTAATTATTGAAACTGATTGGTTGTGCACAGGACAAATTCTCCTTGTTATAATACCAAGTAATTAAATAAATCTCAATTTGAAATTTTATTTTTAATAAACCTCGCTCTCCCCCTCCACCCCCACACCCCTCTAAAGAAGCATAGGCGAGAGAAATATCGGGGCAAAGTTGCTGAATCGGAAATCAAACTCGATATTTTCGCTTGTCTGGCTCCGTGATACATTAATCGTCTAATAAATAGCTATATTAATAAACAATATTTTAAAAAGAAAAAAAATTTCCGCATTGCTTACCGCGCTAAGCTCTTAATTAACCCGCTACCTTTTGCTTGTGACAATAAATAACTAATCTATACTTTAAAATACTTATATAATTTAATATTCTGCATATGTACATATATATCATAATGCATAAAATATTTTG
Organism: Lasius fuliginosus; assembly: GCA_949152495.1. NCBI lineage: Eukaryota > Metazoa > Arthropoda > Insecta > Hymenoptera > Formicidae > Lasius > Lasius fuliginosus. The sequence goes on along the minus strand of OX424443.1, from coordinate 15,420,631 downwards.
ATAACGAATTAATTAATAACATGCTATTCGGCTTTGGTGGCTCTATTATTAGCTCTCTATTGTTTACGTACTTCGATTCTGTTATCATTCGCGTGCTGATACTCGAACAGGAAAGTGATGCGAGACGCTCCGTCGAATTCCTTTTCTAAACGCGATCGCGATTAAAACAGGTAAACTATTTGCTATAATAATATGATTAATAAGTATAACTGATAATCTGTAATTAATGTGTAACTACATATATCGCGACGATAGGTCTTGAAAGGCATTTTTTGTGTAATTTATTTATTTAATCAAGTAAGAATCGAAATAACAGTAATCCAAATTATAAGTTATCCAATTATCAAATTATAAGTTTCGATCTTTACGAACGCTAATTATTCTTTTAATTATACTTAGAGTCGCAAATATATTTCATCCGATACTTTATCGTTCCATTTTTCAACAATCTAAATATAATTTAGATTGAGGACGCGCAATAAAACAATCGAATCGCAAGATCGAGTAATAAATAAAATAAGGATAAGCTCCGTGATACATTAATCGTCTAATAAATAATTAATCTATAAGACTTCTTTTTAAGTAAACGTAGTGATAATTAATAAAGGGAATAATTGCTAGTTTTGGTCAATTTTAATTTACTCCTATTTTACTGACTAGCAAATTGAAATAATATTTGATTTTTTTCTTTTTAAGTATTATACTAAGAATCGTCACAAATAAAATAAAGTTTTGTGTATGTAAAAAGAAATATCAACGTAGAAATTTAAATATACAAATATCATATTATAATAATTTACTATCGACATATATATTGTCAAAGTTATGATCCTGAGTAAAGATCGATCCTTCAAAGGATTTAGCTGTCGTTCATTGTTTTATAAAAAAGTTGATGACATATAAAGATTCATGCAAATGAGTTTGCAACTTTATGCATATAATTATATCCCGAAATGCTATATTCATAAATAATTATTATGACATTTACATGTAAGTAAGAAAGGAACTGAAACTAATTGAGAAACTGTTCTAGCAAAAGAACAAAGAATCACGCTTAAGAATAAGTTCACAAGGAAATGTGGTGAAAAGAGTCAAAAGACCCTTGTGAGGAAAACCTCACTCTCTCAGTCACTCACTCTCTCGCCCATTTTGATCTATAACATGTAATCTATATATTACAATTTTTATATTATATTTATATATTATAGCAATTGTAGCAATAAATAATTCACACATTTTAAAAAAATAATATGTTTTTATGCACTAAAGATAAAAAGCTAGCCGAACAAGAAAAAATCTCTTTGATGTGATATCACTCTATTAATAGATACAGTGCAATAAAAAAACATATGTACGTATGCAACCGCAAAATCTGATAATTAAGATGACATTTACGCGATATAATTTTATTTAAATTGCGTGCAATAAAAACCTAACACGTGTGCATTATTATGAATACATCGTGAAACGAATATATGTGCATATATTAGGTATGTATTAATTATTTAAAAATTTGTATTATTGTTTTTTTTATATACTTTTGTTTTTTTAAAAGTATTTGTTTTTTTATTAAATTATAAATTATTTGATAAAATAATGTGTTCTTTTTTTCATGAATAAAATATCTTTACGCGATATAAAATATGATAATTCACACACGGTACTTCTATGTTGTTGAAAAAGAAAAATATGCGATGTATATCTAAGATATAATAATATGTTTTTGTTACAAATATTTTCCAAGTCCATTTTCATGCAAAATAGCATACACTATTTTATCAAATAATTTATAATTTAATAAAAAACACATTTAAATTTTTGAGATGTTTCATCCTTTTAACGGCAATATCAGCACAAATAAAAAAAATACATGTCTCTTATTTAGAAATTACAACATATTTAAAACTCGTCAAAATTGAAGAGCGACATTTCACCACCTTTCCTTGTCAAAAAAAAAAAATGAAATTTTGCAATGTATACACGTCAGTATACATTGCAAAATTTTCGATGAATATTCTATACATTTCCTACGTGTATCGAACAAGGTCGACCATAACCAGGAACCTGTACCTACTCAGACACTCTTTCTGGTAATATTTATCGAAAACTGCGGATATAATAGGGCTATCACGAATGAGCGGCAGCCAGTCGCTAAATTTATCTACGCCAATGTAGTTGCGATTTAATCTCTCTGTCGTTTGTCGAGAGTATCAGTTAGTGCGGAAATTATATATATGTTTCAAATTATTTATTGTGAAATTCAAAACGTTCAAACGAATATCCTGATTATTGGAGCTTAAATTCCTAATTGGCAGGTATGAATCCTAAAAATCCTCATTGTATCTATACGAGATACAACATGTTAGAGGTTTACTATATAAATCTATATTAAACCATATAATTATAAATATAAGTTTAATTATAAGTTCAATTATAAATAAAATTTAATATAAATATTAAATTATAAATATATTAAAATTATAAATATATATATATATTTAATTATAAATATAATATAATTATAATATAATTATAAATTTTTTTGCACCGAAAACGCCGGACACATTGAATGGATTCTTCTTTTCATATTGGAAATTGCAAAACTATATATGAAATTATATGATTATACTATATGATAGAATAAAAAATTTATTTGTTTATATTTTCTCTTCACATTTTAAAAATAAATGATATATTCATTAAAATTTATGGAATATTATTGAATAAAGTAAACATTTATATAAATATCTTAAAAACTATACGAGATCGTCGATTAAGACGCAAGCAAATGTTAATAAGTACCCTCTTAAATTGAATTAAATAGATAAATATATATATATATATATATAAATTTAATTGTACATACATATATGTATGTATTTGATTCACTTAAATATAGAAGAAAGGAAGCAAATTCGGAATACTGTTTGGAATATCAAGGTATAAAAGAAACTAGTGATGCTATCTAGTTTGAAACACCGCATACAAGTAGAGTAGCGAGTAGCGACCTGCCCATTGGCAACGTCATTACGTTTATGGCATAGACCGTCATGTTAACAATATTGTTTTATATTATAAATTAATTAATTTATTATATTTTCTGTGATTTTTCAATTAAGTCAAAGTTTCAGGTTTTGTTTTCAAACACTAGTGATTATTTTTTTATTGATAATGTATTAGTTTTCCTACGCTTAAAAGCAGTTTTTATTATTCTACCCCTCACACATGATATTTTATAACTTTTCTTCGAAATAGCATTCCGAATTTGCTTCCTTTCTTTCTAATAATTAATTAAATATAAATATTTACTTTAATTTAAGGAGGCTTTTACCTTTGAATGCTAGAAAAATATTTTTGCGATTATTTTAAATTATCGCGATAGATCAATATAAAATTTGGCATAAAGTAAAATGTTGTGTGAACTCAAACTATTGCCCGCGAAATGCGGATAAATTATACTCTGTTGAATGTTCTATTTGAAAGACTCAAGATGATATCTCGATAAAAAAGCAAGATAATCAAAATCTAATATTGCAAACATAATAGGTATAGGTATGTATTTTCCACGGCAATAAATTTGAAATATACATATTATTATATTAATAAATAGCCAATATACGTGGTTTTTCGTTACTTGGATCTAATAGCCGTTGTCGCGATATTTTTATACGTATATGTTTGTCGTATAAATTAATCGATATAATTGCTAATTATAATAGTTATGAAGAATAATATCTCATTTTGAAGGCGACAATATATGAAGTGGCTCACATCACTCTACCTTCTCGCTGGAATGTCGTCATTAATGACAGTAGAGATCTTGGATAGCAGTAGGCTACATGCTGTAAAAAATAAAAACATCGAGAGAAATAAAGAAAGAGAGAAAGAGAGAAAGAGTGAGTGTGAGAGGAGGAGAGAGAGAAGGAGAGAGAGAGAGAGAGAGAGAGAGAGAGAGAGAGAGAGAGGAGAGAGGGAGAGAGAGAGGGAGGGAGAAAGAAAGAGAGATATTATATTTGTGTAACAGATATGCAATACATTATCATCACAAAATATTTAACTACAAAATAAATGTAGAATAATAAGTAGTCTCTGTTCCTTGAATCTCTAAATTAATTATTAACAATGAATTACATATATATTTTTTGACCATGGTCTATTACATCTTAATTAGTCATTAATTCGACTCTTGTAATATCGCGCGAAACCAAATGTCATTTTCATATTTTTCAATCTTTAACATAACATCATAAATACAGTATAATTTATCCGCATTTCGCGGGCAACAGTTTGAGTTCTTTTATAGATAAAATACTTTCAAAAATCTTATATATATATATATATATTATAATTTAAAAGAATTTGAGATGCCTTTTAACGGCTATGTTAATCATCGTTATCCTTGATTTTATTATTAAAATTATTAAAATTATTATTAAAATTTTAGTATTAAAATTTCTATTTGGTACCAATATATATATATATATATATATATATATATATATAAGCAAGTGTAAGGTGACATCACAGAAATTTTAATACTAATAATAAAATCAAGGATAACGATGATTAACATAGCCGTTAAAAGGCATCTCAAATTCTTTTAAATTTAGATAGCATCAATATTTATTCTCTTAATATCAATACTATCTAAATTGTAACAGAGTATTTCACTATTTTTAAATGAGAAAATGTATATAACTCTTATCGGATATTTGAAACACACAATATAACAAAACAATTTTGTCAACGTAATTAAAACTCGAGCTCTGGGATAATTTAAACTTAAATATTAACGGATTTCTATTAAGAAACGATTTCTGTTTGCACATTTTAATAAAATAATCGCGTGGTATCATTAATATTTATTTTAATAAAATAGTGAAATTTATTAACACACACATTAATATAAAATCATTTCTTTTAGTAAATTGCGTTGATATACATTTGCATCGACATAAATGCATCAGTTAAACATTCAGAAAACAAAGGAATATTTTTGTCAAATAATTATTAACAAATCATAAATTTAATAAAATTACCTATACATATATATAAGTACCGTTCCCTGTCTGATCGAGAACTACTCCTCCATTTATGGACCGATTTTCTCGAAATTGGTACCAAAATTTTGCAAATTTCTCGGGGATGGCTACTATGTGGTTTTTTTAAGTTTTACACCTCCGCCCACCCACTCTCCCACGCACCCACACACGCATACACACACACACGCACGCATACGACGCGCACGCACACGCACATACACAATTTTTCAGAAATCACCTTTTGGTTCTGGCGTTGTTGGATAAGAGCATTTATTTATTAATCGTTGTCAAATTTAAAAAATCATCTCTTATGTTTAATATCATTTTATATTTCCTGACGTGAGTCATTTCATAAATGACTTTAAATAAGTTGCTGGTTTCACATCTTAGCCAGAACCAAAATGTGATTTCTGAAAAATTGTGTATGTGTGTGTGCGTGCGTGTGCGTATGCGTGCGTGTGTGTGCGTGCGTGCGTGTGTGGGTGCGTGGGTGAGTGGGTGGGTGGAGATGTATAACTTAAGAAAACCATACATAAAATGTATTTGTAACCATACATAAAATGTAATTTGTAACCATCCCTGAAAAATTTGCAAAATTTTGGTACCAATTTCGAAAAAATCGGTCCATAAATGTGAAAGTAGTTCGCGGTCATACAACAGACAGACGGTACTTATATAAATAGAAAATAGATAGACATATGTATAAGCAGGCTTTGAGGCTCGCGCTTCGCGCGGGCCGAAAAGCTAGTTTTAATATAATCCTCTGTTTATCTATAGTTTCGGCGATAATGTTTATAAACAGAATTAAATGTTTAATAATTCGTAAATCTTTTATTATAATATAACGCGCGCTTTTTTTTTTACTTTGGTATATAGTGTGTTGTTTAAAACATATGTATGTACATCTGTTTACGAATCAGAGACGTAATATCTATTTGAGCAACAAAATAGTCATTAAAACTTGCGTGTCTCGCCATTTCGCTAAAATGATAAAGTTTCCCGATGAAGAACAGAAGAGAAAGAGCAATGTATAATTGCAATTGCGTGTGTGGTACGAAAGTTTATTTTGTTTCTGCAAATCGTCGATGAAGGTCCACGTTAATCATCATGCAACAATTAGGTTGCATACAATATAATTTCCTAATCGGCGTCATTCGTTCTTCCACACGATTCATATGATTGAAAGACAAGTTCATGATGATAATGATTATCCTCTCTCGTGTGCTTCCAGTTTTAACAATCATACATTTAAATTCACATATTAGTACTTGAAAAATAAAACATTAATCAGGGATATCAATTTTATATAATATAACAGCACATAAAATGTTAAGATCACAGTAACTACTTTATATTATCATATCTATATCCAAGTCTTAAGCGAAAAAAAAATAGAAGATATCGAGTTGAATTTTTCCGATGAGTTTTAGAACAAAATCTTGATTTTTTTTAGTGACAAAGCAATATTTTAGAATAGCGAAACATCAAATCACCATAAATGAGAGTGAAAATAAAGAAGGAAAATGAGGCATCATGCGAATTTTTGAATATCAAAAGTACCGTAAATTCGTAATCAGAAAATAAAAAAAACTTTATTATAGTTTCGTAAAGTGTCTCAATATTAACTTTAAGAATATGCTCAATATCAGCAATGTCTCAATATCAGCTTTAAGAATATATAATCAAAAGTGAGGGTTTCTATTTTTAAAAATTTAATTTTACTTTGAAATAACTTTGGAAAGACATAACGCAAGATTAATTTTAGATCAGCATCGTACGTTCGAGATTAACTCAACGATATTGTCAAGAGCAGATATATATGATAAAAGATATGCAAAAATTTAGATTCAATTATAATTCTCTCTGTCGGATATAAAAGTAATATAAAAGTATTATACATTTAAATTATTTAAATGTAAACAAATTTGAAAACAATATTAAGCGGTATTTTGTTTTTATAAAAGTAACACGTATAAGTTTTTATACATTAACAAATTTAAAATGATATATGTATTAGCAGTTTAAAAATTAGCAGAATTGAATATGTTAACAAATATAAAAATGATATATGTATAAGCAGTTTAAAAATTAATAGAATCGAATAAACAACTTTACTTACTTTTGGCTGCATCTAGAAAGCAATTGCGCCTTATTGTGCAATTGTTAAATAAATTATTTGTCTAAGACGATGTGTGTGTCTTTCAGATTTATCAATCAAATTCATTTTTCAAATGCCGAATCTCGTTCTGTCATTTTTTAAACGCAGCCAATGACAAATTCAAAATCATATCGTAAATCAAGATCATAATATTATTTTGTCAATCATAATATTATTTTTACCGCAATGTATATCATTAAAGTATAATATCTACTTTTACATAAATTAAAATATAATATCTACTTTTATATAAATGCAAATAAAATATTTTTTATAGATAATCTAAAATGGCATTCATAACTGCTTACTGGGGCTTGGACGGCATCATAGTTTTAACAGCTCTCATGATAACCGCTTACCTCTACATGACACGCAAGTTTAAATACTGGAAGAAACGGGGCATCACGGAAATCTTTCCACCAACACCTTTCTTAGGCAATTTCACGGAATGCCTACTACAAAGAAAAGCACCGGGGTATTTTCTAAAGGAACTCTACGAGCAAGCAAAGGGTCTACCTTACGTCGGTTTTTACATCTTCGACAAGCCCTTCTTGTTAATTCGTGATCGGGAACTCGTCAAGAACATATTAGTAAAGGACTTTAATAACTTTCCCGACCGATACGTTAAGGCAGATCCGGACGATCGTCTGGGCGGCAACAATCTCCTTTTTCTAAAAAATCTAGTCTGGAAGATGGTGAGAATAAAATTGACGCCATTCTTCTCATCCTGCAAACTGAGAAAAATGTTCGAACTGATGTTACAATGCAGAAATAATCTAGACGCGTATCTCGAGTCGTTGAAATCAGAAGGTAAGTACTGAATGAGCCATTTATGAAATACAAAATTGGGAAGTATATATAAGAAATTTGAAATTATAAAGAGCTGTTAACATTAATAATTATATATAAATTATATATATAATTTGTGTTTATTTATTATATATTATATATATTTATATATTACATATTATATATCTTATTATATACAGAATGTCCTGTAATAATCGCCCTACCTATTGTGTGCAGGTAGAACGGATTAAACCGAGTAGGAAAGTCCTCTACCGTTTTGCGATCTTCGCAATAATTAATGAGAAATTAATTAAAAAAGATCGGCCAAATCCACGCGAATATAAGTGCGGGGTGAGAAATGATGTATATACATTTATTTTCTACGCTCGTAGAAATGAATGGAACTACACCGACGTTATAATCGTGTGTGTGAGTAAATAAATGTATGAAATAAATTTGTGTGAGTAGCTATAAATTGAGACATAAATCACATGCGATAAGAAACTCGATGACAGCTGGACATGCGGCTAAACGATTATTATGACATCTTCGAGGTGATGTGCGACACCGAAACAATTGAAGGTCGTCGAAAAAAGTATCAACAGTATTTTGTTTGTTTTTTTCTACGCGTACCGAGTTCGAGTGGTGCTCGCCGAGCATGCCTTATTAGAGTGAAAAGAATGCGAGGAGGATAAAGAAGGATACGAGCAGAGCTCGCTCGAGCGTGCCTTTTAAAAACAATTAGAGATAACGCGAGAAGGATGCGAGGAGGATAAAGAAGGATACGAGAAGAAAATCGAGAACGCTAGTAAGACACGAATCTCTCTTTTCTATTGGATCAGAGAATCGAGCGACTTGATTATCGTCCGAGGAGTCCGCGTGGAGTATTTAGGTCAGGAAATTCGGCATGCCATCGATAAACCATGTGAGACGTGTCAATCCATCTCCCAAACTACGATTTTTTTATTGAACTATAATAATAGAATAACTATGATTTGGCTATCAAGCGATGACTCCGCGCGGATTAATTATTACACATTAATACATATGCTAAGAAAACCCTTGCTTGCATCTTACCATCTCTATTCCCTTTCTAAGTAGCAATTTTAATATTCATACAACTATTTGTCGATTAAATTTTATATAATTATATGACAAATTGCGATGTTAAAAAGTTTTGCGCTGCGAATCGATTGCGTGTGAATGCGCGTTTAATACAATCGGCATTGTAAATTTTACGCAACGCATCGTCTTTATTTCAGTCAAATAATCAAAATTACTTCGAGAAATGATCGCAACTTTATCGCATCGTGTCCAGATTGGCAAGTGACAGAATCGCTTTCATTCTCTGAGCATACTGCACATAATGTAGCATGCTTGGTAGCAATTAAACGAATTGTACTTGTTATATCAAAATCATGCAATTAATTAAATTGATGAGATTGACATTGTGTTGCAATATTTATAATATTTGGCAATGATTTTCGTATTATACACGCTTATGTCTCTTCTTGCCCCGCGCTTATTATTCGCGCGAATTGGCCGATCTTTTATAATTAATTTCTCATTAATTATTGCGAAGATCGCAAAACAGTAGAGGACTTTTCTACTCGGTTTAACCCGCTCCACCAGCACACGATGGGTGGGGCGATTATTACCGGATATACATATATACTCTGTATATACATATATATACATATTATACATAAATAAATAAATATATACTTTTGACAAAATTTTAAAAATATCACTAATATGCTATTTTTCTATACAATTTTATTCTAATAATATATCGATTGAAATTATAAACATAAAAAGATATATAATCGAAAATTTTCAATAATTTATTATAAAAGCAAACTCGTTCAATTAAATCATAGAATCATTAAGACAAATTCTAAAATTGTTTAAAAAAAAAAAATCGCAAATTTTATATGAAAAATACAGAGCATTATAAAAAATGTTGCGCTCAAATGTTGTAACGACAATTAGTAATTCTTGCAGGAAATAAGTTCAGCTCTCAAATTTACAGATGCGCGCGGAGAAAGAATTTCTAAATATCATGAAAATATAGTATAAGAAAATATTGTATAAGAATGATAATTTGTATGAGATACTTATAGCTAAATGGATTAAATCAGCTGGTAACATTACTGACAGGTGAAACGATTAATGTGAGAGAGTTATCTGCCAAATTTGCCATGGATGTCATTGGCAGCACCGCTTACGGACTGGATGTGAATTCGTTTAAGGATCCGGACGCTGAGTTTTGCAAATACGGCAAGATGATCTTTCAACACGACACCATCCGCGCCCTGGAGGTGCTCGCGATGTTTTTCCTTCCAAGTATAGTTCGTTGGACCCGTATAAAAATGTTCGGCAGAGAGCCCACCATCTTCATGCGTAAGGTTTTCTGGGAGACGCTCACTCATCGTATGGAGTCTGGCATAAAGAGGAACGATCTCATCGATATTCTTCTCGAATTGAAAAAAAGTCACGGCGATCAGGATTACTACGGATTCAGTAAGCAAAACATCGATAAATGATGGTTGTTAGTTTTTTAACGTGTGCAGAAATTGTCTTAATTATATTTAACAAAAATAAATAGAGAGATAATTTGTATTTTAATGAAATTTTAGAATTCGACGGGGATGATCTTATATCACAAGCAGGCAGTTTCTTCACCGCTGGTTTCGAAACCTCTTCAACGACAACGGCGTTTACATTGTACGAGCTCGCATTGCAATCTGATATTCAAAATACTCTGAGGAAAGAAATTGTCGAGGCTCTCGACAAGTCCGGTGGAAAAATTACATACGATATGGTACACGAATATTTATTATTATTTATTTATTATTTATTTATATATAGAATTATATTTATATATTAATTTATATAAACGGGAAAAATGGTCTTTTTAGTACAAATAAAATTACTAACGTCAGTAAAGATACATTAGAATAACAAACGAATAAATTACAATAAAGAAAAATCCAGCTAAGACAAATAGATAATGAACATTTAAAAGAGCTGAAAGACATATGAAAGAAATTAACGTGATCAGAGAATTTGACGATTTATTTGACGACATATTGACGATATATTTGACAGAGAATTTGACGAAGATATTTGACAACATTTGTCTGCTATCGAAAAATTATTATAATAAATGTCACGCGCAAGTATCGTTGACATCATTGCCGGAGAAATTCTTTCATTATGCTTTTTTATTTTTTACTCTTGAGTAAATTTTAAGTCTGATATAATGAGATGACATTATATTTTATTACCCAGACTATGTCACTACCGTATCTTGATATGGTGGTCTCTGAAACTATGAGAATGTATCCGACATTGCCGTTCTTAAATCGTATGCCAAATGAGACTTATAAAGTGCCGAACTTCGACCTCGTAATTGAAAAAGGTACACCGGTATACATCTCGATGCTCGGTCTACATTACGATCCAGAATACTTTCCCAATCCGGATAAGTTCGATCCGGAACGATTCAATGAGGAGAATAAACGTAACAGACCGTCATGCGTCTACATCCCCTTCGGAGAGGGCCCACATATGTGCATAGGTGAGGAAATCAATTTCGATTAATAAAGTAATATTGATATGATATATGAGATTAGAAAAACATATTCTGAAGCTGCAAATTTCAGGTATTATAAATAGATAAATATAAATAGATAATATAAATAAATAAAATAATAGATAAATATGAATATAAATAAACTATAAATAGATTAATTTATAATTTTCATATCCATATTAATATTATAAATACACGTTGTTGTATTTAGCTTATAAAATTAGATGTTAAAGGACATACGAGAAATAACATTAACATATAACTTTTCTTCCATACGGGGAACAGATTACTCAAATTTGAAATGAAAAAATCTGTGGGCTCTGAGAGAAAGAAAGATATAAGTTATTTAATATTGATACCATAAAGTGTCAATAATATTATTATATGTTTTATAATCCAATGAATTTTATAATTGTCAAATTTACAGCTTTAATTGCAAAATAACGCAACAAAATTACAAATAATTTTTATTATAGTAATAACTTATAATTTTATTTTTTTACTTTTGCAGGCACTCGTTTAGGGCTTTTGCAAATGAAGCTGGCGCTCATAATAATCTTGAGTAAGTGCGAAGTGACACCGTGCGAGAAAACTTTGATACCAATGATTATTGATCCGAGGGGTACCATGACAGTACCCTTAAACGGAGTAATACATCTCAACTTCCGAAAAATTAATTCCAGCGCTCTTTAAAATACATCAGTGTATTTATTTTATTATTTAGTTCAATTTTAGAAAATATGTATGACTTGTGTTTCTGTTTAAAAAATGTGTAAATCATTGAATATATTGCGCATAATAGCGTAAAATTTTTCAAAATTTCTAAATTTCAGCGAACTAGAAAGAGGTAGACGTGGATAATAGTACGTCGGTTTTAAGAAAAAATTAAATATTTAATTAATTATTTTCATAGAAACTGATTAGTTGTGCACAGGGCACAAATTTTCCTTGGTATGATACCAAGTAATTAAATACATCTCAATTCGAGATTTTCTTTTTATAAACCTCTCTGTCCCTCTCTAAAGATGTATAGGCGAAAAAAATACCAAGGCGAAATCGCTGAATCAGGATCGAACCTGAGCGTTTCACTTGCCTGGCTCTGTGATACATTAATCGTCTAATAAATAGCTATATTAATAAACAATATTTTAAAAAGAAAAAAAAATTTACGCACTGCGCTAGGCTTTTAATTAACCCGCTACCCTTTACTTGTGACAATAAATAACTAATCTATACTTTAAAATACTTATATAATTTAATATTCTGCATATGTATATATTTCGACAACGAATTAATTAATAACATGCTACTCGGCTTTGGTGGCTTATTATTAGCTCTCTACTGTTTACGTACTTCGATTCTGTTATCATTCGCGCGCTGATACTCGAACAGGAAAGTGATGCGAGACGCTCCGTCGAATTCCTTTTTTATATGCGATCACGATTAGTACAGGAAAACTAGTTACTATGATAATAAATGATTAATGAGTAATTGACTTCTATAATTAGTGTGTAACTACATATATCGCGACGATAGGTCTCGAAACGCATTTATTGCGTAACTTATTTATTTAATTAAGTAAGAATCGAAGAGTGACAGGAATCCAAATTATAAGTTATCGTTTCGTTGCGATCTTTACAAACGCTAATTATTCCTTTAATGATACTTACAATTAGAGTTAAATATATTTCGTCCGATGCTTTATCGTTCGACTTTTCGATGTAAATATAATTGATAACGCATAATAAAACAATCGTATCGCAAAATCGAGTAAAAAAATAAAATAAGGATAAACTCCGTGTGATACATTAATCTATAATCTAATAAATAATTATTCTATACTTTAAAATACTTGTATAATTTAATATTTCGCGTATGTGTATGTCATAATACGTAAAATGTTTCAAAAATACTTAGAATTAAATATATTTTATCCGAATATTTTTTTATCATTCGACTTTTCGACGATCTAAATATAATTCGGATTGAGAACGCGCAATAAAATGATCGAATCGCAAGGTCGAGTGAATAATTAATCTATAAGATATAATAAATTATTAATCTATAAGACTTCTCTTTATGTATTAAACTAAGAATTATCACAAATAAAGTAAAATTTTGTCAATGTAAAAATGTTTAAATATATATCATATTATAATAATTCTGTGTGAACATATATTGTCAAAGTCATAATCCTGAGTAAGCTTTATTTAGCCGTCGTTCGTTGTTTATTAAAGAACTATTGACAAATAAAAATTCATGCAAATGAATAAGTTCGCAACTTTGTGTATATAATTGTGTATATAATTGTAGCCCGAAATGCTATATCCATAAATAATTATTAAGACATTTATATATAAGTAAGAAAGAAACTAGAATCAATTGAAAAACTGCTGTAGTAAAGAAACAAATAAATTATGCTTATTTATACGCGCGCTTATTATTACGCGCGTTGTGAAATTTCCGATGAATAATTTAGACATTGCCCTCATGTGTCTGGCAAGGTCGATCATAATCAGGAACTAAAAACCTGTATCCACTCTTGACACTCTTTCCCCTGTAGACACTCTTTCCAAAAACTTTTTTTATCAAAAACTGCGGATATAAAAAGAGCTATCGCGAATGCGCGGCAGGCAGTCGCTAATAATTCTATCTACGCCAATATAGTTGCGATTTAATCTCTCTGTTGTTTGTCGAGGGAATCAGTTTCTGCGGAAATTATTTATATGTTTCAAATTATTTATTGTAAAATACAAGACGTTCAAACGAGTATCCTGATTATTGGAGTCTAAATTCCTAATTGGCAGGTATGAATCTCAATATACTAATATCCTATACGAGATACAACATGTTAGAGGTTTACTATATAAATCATATAATTATAAATATAAGATTAATTACAAATTCAATTATAAATATAAATTTATTTATAAATATAAATATAATTATAAATTTTATTTCGCACCGAAAACACCAGACTTCTCTTCGCATTGAAACTTGCAAAATTATTGTATATATGAAATTATATGATTATACTATATGATAGAATAAAAAATTTGTTTATTTGTATTTTCTCTTCACATTTTAAAAATAAATGATAGATTTATTAGAATTCATTGAATATTATTGAATAAAATAAACATTTATATAAATATCTTGAAAACTATACGAAATCGACGATTAAGACGCAAGCAAATGTTAATAAGTACTTAAATTTAATTACATAAATAAATATATATATAATATATATATATGTATATAAATTAAATTATATATATATACATATACAATATATATATATATATATATATATATATATTATATATACATATATATTTAAAATTCACTTAAATATAATAATTAATTAAATATAAATATTTACTTTAATTTAAGAAGGCCTTTAGCTTTGGACGCTAGAAAAATAGGCTATTTTTAGGATTTTTTTAAAATTACGCGATAGATCAATTTAAAACTTGGCATAAAGTGAAATGTTGTGTGAATGTTCTATTTAAAAGACTCAAGATGATATCTCGATAAAAAAGCAAGATAATCAAAATCTAATATTGCAAACATAATATATGTATTTCCCACGGCAATAAATCCGAAATATACATATTATTATATTAATAAATAGCCAATATACGTGGTTTTTCGTTACTTGGATCTAATAGCCGTTGTCGCGATATTTTTATACGTATATGTTTGTCGCATAAATTAATCAATATAATTGCTAATTATAATAATTATGAAGAATAATATCTCATTTTGAAGGCGACACTATATGAAGTGGCTCACATTACTATCTTTTCGTTGGAATAACGCCATTAATGACAGTAGAGTATCCTTTAATAGCAGTAAGCTATAAGCTATATGCGTAAAAAATAAAAAATAACTTGAACTTAATAAATAACTTGATCCTGTGATTAATGATACGTATATTTCGCGGTCCAAACCAATTGTTATTTTCGTGTTTTTCGATCTTTAACATAACATCATAGATACAGTAACGGATCGAATTAGAATGGAATAACGCATTTAATTAATAGGTACAGTCGCGTTATTAATTTCGTATTTTAATATTTATCACGTAAATTCGACATTTGTACATCGTTGTTAAAACGCGCAATCGTATGCGATTAATGTTTAAAAGCATCGTGAATAATGCAAATGTCCTGATTAATGTGCGCGCGATCATAATTAACTATGTTTTTACGATTAAGTATAGTATTAGATATACTTTTTTTAAATAAATTGCTCATTTATTTCCGCACTAGTAGTTTATTTTTAATTATTGCACCATATAAAACGCATATATAATACACACGCATATGTAAATACATCTGTGCAACAAGATTTTAGATTTTATAACGCACTGGATTTTATTTCTAGAGTTTACGGCTTTAATTAAAAAATTGCAGAATTACGGATAATTTTCATATTAGAGTGATATTATGTATATACTTTGTTCACTTCTTTTTCATCAACATAGTATGAGAAATTATATGTATAAGTTATATAGTATAAGTTATATATAGTACGATTTGCCAGCATTTGCGGGCAATCGTTTGAGTTTTTTGCAGATAAAGCACTCACAAAAAATTTTAAGCAAGTGTAAGGTAACGTCAAAGAAATTTGAATAATGATAATTCCAAGGATAATGAGGTAACCGTAAACGGCATCTCAACTTCTGTTAAATCTAATTCTATTAATATCAATGCTATCTAAAATGTATTAATAGAGTATTTATTTCACTATTTTTAAGTGAGAAAATGCATATAACTCTTGTCGATACTTTAAACACGCACAATATGCGCACTGGTATAAAGAATCTGCAAAAATAAGTGAATTGTGAATAGTGATAAGAAATTTCAGATTTTATTTTGAAATATATCGGTTATGGTTTTGATACATATTTGTTCGCTATCGATGAGACGGAAATTCAATTTTGAGTTTATTCTAAGATTTTTTTTAGAAGCAGAGTATTCGCTATTCCAAAACATCAAAAGAGAATCGTTTAGTTTATTTATCTTCATAATAACGATTTTTTGTCGTTAGCCTTATATACATCTATAAAAGTTTGTTTAAAAATTTTTGATCGAGATGAGAACTGTAGGCAATAAGAATTGAATATATTAAATAATGCTGTGTAAATTATAATTTTCTTGTTATGAAAGTTGCTAGATATTTTTTATTATAAATGTCGTAAAATAATTGCGTGGTATTCATTAATATTTATTTTTTAATAAAATAGTCACGTGAAATTTATTAACACACACATTAATACGAAATCATTTCTTTAAGTTAGTAAATTTCGTTGACATTGATTTGCATCGACATAAATGCATCAGTATCATTTGTTTAAAAAATATGATGTTACTGTTTCTTAACATTCAGAAAGCAAAGAATATTTTTGTCAAATAATTATTAATAAATCATAAATTTAATATAATTATTTTAATTTAATCTTCTCTTTTATCTATAGTTTAGGCGATAATGTTCATTTTTTTGAGTAGTACAAAAAGATTCGCATGTGTGCGAATTATGCGTGTGTATGTAGAATCATATAATGCATACAAATTTTTTTTACAATAATTTTTTACATCCCCATTTGTTAAGCTTTACAATTTATTTCTGCAATTTAAAAATTCATTTCATATCTTTTAATGTAAAAAAATTATCTCTAATATAAAGCAAATCATCTTATTATCTTTCTAATTTGCATGAAAACAATTTTTTAAATCAGGAGTTGTAGGTTAAATAGTATTTCGTTCTAGAAAAATATATCAATGTTGAAACAATGCTATAGTAAATTGAAATTGATAATTTATGCAACAAATTGATAAATTATGCAACAAATAAGAATCGCGCGCGCGCGCGTATAATAAAATTAAAGTTAAAGTTATAAAATTCGTACTGTGGCACTAACGAAGATAATAAAACGAGAACCGTTATATAACAAAGGGAGGTTATATAACGAGATGAAAAAGCGAGTACATCATTAGTAACTATGTACTACGAAACACACAGAAACTCGAGATTGCATGTATATTCACTTGACAGATCAATGTGCAATAACATCTATATTAATCTGCATTCTAACGAAGTGAATCATAAAGTAAACAACTTCTTGTCGATATTATTCACACTCAGTGTCTTGGAGATAATTGCATCCGCAAATTAATAGGTATCTAAAAACTTACTTATTGTATTCAAGCCAATCGTAAAGTAAAGAGTCGCATAATCGTAAATAAAAAAAAATATATACGAAAGAATCTTAAAAACGCCCGCACAGAAGCACTTGCTCCAGCTTTCTCATTCGAACAGTCTTTCCCTCCATACATAAAATTTTTTCACACAATTATTCCGAATTTAATTTTTTCAATTTCACTCACGCATATAAATACTCTAATATCGTTTCTTGTATATTATTGAGATGATATTTAGAGAGTGAGTTTAATAAATGAACGCAAGACAATCGGAGAACACTCAGAACCCTTTGACATTTTGATCCTTCGCGGAATCATTTCAGCTCTTCTATCAAATAAACATTAAATACTTAATAATTATTTGCAATTTAATCCTTCCGTGCAATTAATTTCAATAATGATAATGCTAATTCATCTTTTTGCATAGTACGTTCTTGATAAATAATTGTTTGTAATAAATTATTCATTTCCATTTCAATCTACACTAGTTGTCTATAATTAGATTCTCTTTCATTCTTCTCACGCTAGGTTTAATTAAAGCGGATTCATGATCATCTTTTTACTTAAGATCCTGCGCAACTTATTTCAGTTTATTTTTAATACGTTAGAATTCTTCTTATTTGCATCTCATGATCATAAATTCCGCTATCTTATTAATTATAATATTTAATATGTACATGTTTTTGCATATTTTTCTCGCATTATTTAATTTTATATTCACGTGCATCAATATCGTGCAAAAAATCAATTTATAAGCAATATTAATAAATAAACTTTGCATGTATAATAGACTGATAATTTGCATACAATATTCACATAAACTGTGTCCACAATATTGAATTTTGTATTGCCAATTTATACGTTTTAACCTCGTTTTGCGTCTGCATCTTTATTTATTAATTAACTACAAAAAATAATGAGAAGCATGAAAAGATTGTTAACAAATAAAATTTTTTTTAAAAAACGTAGATAATTGTCAAAATATCTTTAACAGGCATAAGTGGGACGTTTCAACACTTACTTGTGTCTCTTCAGCCATAAATATATAACATACATAAAAAACGGCTAATTTTCTATGTGTCGGTTACTTATTGTTAGATCCGTTTTAACATGTAACTCATACGATATGTTTTTCCTTTTACAAGAGCAGAAATGCTATTTTGCGCCGTTTATCTAGGAAATTTAAGTCTCCTACTAGATTTATATCTTTCTTATATTTTTGGCAAAGAGATCAAATATTAACGTAACTGAATTTTTTGTTCAGCCTAAAAATGTGAGAGTTTCTATTCTCTTCTGGAAATCATTTGACACTTATAGACATTTTCCCATATAATTTTATGCAATGACTCTTAGAATTATTTCGTTTTATTAAAAAAAAAAAAAAGATTGCTAAATATATTTATTGATATTCTCTATTTTTTTTCAAACAAGTGTAAGAGGAATATTTTTACAGAGACACAAGTTGTGTAAAATGGCATTTATAACGCCTTACTGGATCCTGGACGGCATGATAGTTCTAACAGCTTCTGTCACAGTCGCTTATCTTTACATGACGCGCAAGTTCAAATATTGGAAGAAGCGTGGCGTTTCGGAAATATCACCAACACCTTTCTTGGGCAATTTTACGGTATGCATACTTAAGAAGAAATCACCGGGACGGCTACTAAAGGAATTCTATGATCAAGCGAAGGGGCAACCTTACGTAGGGTTCTTTATTTTTGACAAGCCCCTCTTACTGATCCGCGACCATGAACTCGTTAAGAACGTCTTAATGAAGGACTTTAATCACTTCTCTGACCGATATTTCATGCCGAATGAGACTGATCGTCTAGGTTACGCGAATCTCTTCTTCTTAAAAAATCCAGTGTGGAGAATGCTGAGATTGAAAACGACATCGTTCTTTACGCCCGCCAAACTGAAGAAGATGTTGAAATTGATAGACGAATGCGCAGAGAATTTAGTCGAGTATCTGGATTCGATGAATTTGGGGAGTAAGTATTCAACGATTTGCGCGAATATAGAGTATAATATAGATTATTATAATTCGATTTTTAGTTAACCCCTTTCTTAGAGATGTATTAAAATGGAACATATTAAGTTGGCTGATAATATTGTTGACAGATAAGGGAAAGATAATGGAGGTGAAAGAATTATCCGGCAAATTTTCCACGGACGTGATTGGCAGCACCGCTTTCGGACTCAGCACGAATTCTTTCACGAATCCGGACGCTGAGTTTTGCAAATACGGCAAGATGATCTTCAAGCCTGCTCGCTCTTTCGAGGTACTCGCGGTAACTTTCATGCCACTTCTAAGTCGCTTGGCTGGCTTTACGCTGTTCGGCAAGCAGACCGACGCATTTCTGCGTAAAGTCTTCTGGGAGACGATCGCTCAACGCATAAAATCCGGCGAGAGGAGGAATGATCTCATCGACATCCTTATCGAATTGAAGAAAAATCACGGCGATAAAGATATTGGAGGATTTAGTAAGCAGAATGCACTAGATAATAATGGCATTGTGCACACAAAAAAAAGTTCCCGTAAAAAAATTTTATAATATTAAATTCATATTTAGTAAGATGATGAGGGAGAAAGAAGAATATATACACACAGATATCACATAACGGTGATACAGAACTAGAATATTTAATGTGTTTGAGCGATTGAAATTAACATTAATCGTGGCAAGCGAGAAAGATAAACCTCTACAAAAGTTTAATAAATTTAATTTCAGAATTTAATGGGGATGATCTACTAGCACAAGCAGGAATTTTCTTCGCGGCCGGTTATGAAACCTCCGCGACAACGATGGCTTTCACGTTGTACGAACTCGCATTACACCCTGAAATACAGAACAGATTGAGGGAAGAGATTCTTCAAGCGCTCGTTAAATCTGACGGAAAAACTACATACGAAATGGTACGCAAGTATCGATTAACATATTTATTTTTCGATCTTGGATCTGAAAAGCATGAACAATGAGGCAACTGAAATATAAGAACGACATATTTGTTACTAGCTCATGTCGTTATCGTATCTCGATATGGTGCTCTTCGAAACTTTGAGAATTTACCCGCCACTTGAATATCTACAACGTCTGACCACCGAAGTTTATAACATGCCGAATTCAAGTCTCGTAATTGAAAAGGGCACACCAATCTTTATCTCGGTGCGCGGATTACATTACGATCCAGATTACTTTCCCAATCCAGAGAAATTTGATCCGGAGAGATTCAACGAGGACAATAAACGCAACAGGCCGGTATACGTTCATCTTCCATTTGGAGAAGGTCCACATGCGTGTATAGGTGAGAAAAATCGATTTTAATTCAAGGATTGATATTATGTCACGTTTAAAATTAGAGTAGGTGAAAACATTCCATAGATGCACAAACTTATATATTGACATTTATACCAAACGTTATAGAAATGCTTTGAAGCGATCTTTGTTCTTAATCAAACGTAAAAGATGAACGTCGAAATAAATTTAAGAGAAAACAAAAGAGAATTAAATAGGATAAATTGGAGACTTCTTTTTCCATCATTAATTATGATAAGATTTAGTTAATATGATGCAATTCAAAATTATGAAATTACAGTAGAATTACATTATTTGTACAATTGCAATATTACATGATAATCTAATTAAACATGAAAAAATTTCAATTAGAATGATAATTTATAATTATTGGCGCAACACAACTCGGAGTTATTTTTTCCTCTATGGAAATATCTAAGGTCATTTTCAGCCATGTACTTATTTTGATATCTATTACTTTACTATATAATTCTAATTACATATCTTTATAATTAAATATTAAATAATAATAATTCTAGGAATTTTATAAAATTTATTTAAGTTAAAATTAATGAAAAAATATAATTTTGTTATCTATTTGCATTTCTGAATCTTAATTTACGAAAATTCTCTTATTTTTTATTGCTAATTACTTATTTTAATTTCTAATGCCTAAACAGTTTCGAAAAAAATCGACTCTAATTGATCATAAAATGTGTCGTTAAACGCTCATATGATAATGATAAAACATCCTGTATATTCTTTATTTCTTCTTAAAAAAAATTAAAAAAAATAACAATATGATATAATAAAATACAATAAAATAACAATTTTTTCTTATAAAATAACAATATGATTATTATACAGTTATTTATTTTGCAGGTACTCGTATGGGACTTTTAGAGATGAAACTTGCATTCGTAAAAATCTTGAGCAAATTTGAAGTGGTACCGTGCGAAGAGACTTTGATACCTATGAAACTTGATCCTAACGGAGTTTTGACGACGCCTTCAGGAGGCGTAATATACCTCAATATACGAAAAATTAACAATAATGAAGATTTGCAAATAGTGCAACCTAAAAATAATTAAAATAAAAATATCACTATATATATTATATTCAGTATATATTTTACATTTATATATTTTTATACTTATACATACATATATATATATATATATATATATATATATATATATATATATGTATGTATAAGTATAAAAATATATAAATGTAAAATATATACTGAATATAATATATATAGTGATATTTTTATTTCAATTATATTTTATATTTTTTATACTTTGCGCGAGCGATTGTTTTTAATATAAAAGATTAAAATAAATTTCAATTGCTAATTGTAAGACATAATGTATAAGAAAGGTTTTCTCACATAATTTTTTATTTCCGTCAGAACAATCATTATTTTCTTATTCACCGATTTTCTACACATATGCGGAGTGCTTTTAAATATGTAAGAAAAAGATAATTAAATTCTGTTTAATGTTATGTTTTAACAATTTGTAAATTATTTCAATATTTTGGGACTTGTGTGTGTGTAACTGATGCCACTCTTCGTGCTGTTATATGCATAATCCGCGGATTAATTCATGGCAGCCTTAATCATATCATATGAATATATCGCGATTACAAATAGTTATTACAATATTTTCAATATCCAATTGATTAAATAAAAAACTACACACGCTAAAATATATACAAGTATATTCCTTTCTGACAGCCAGTCATAACATAGAGCGGTTATCGAAAAATTAGAAAATTATTCATACATTCTATCAATATAACTAATTAGATAATTGATAATACGAGAAAATAATTGAGCAAAAATATATTATAATATCAGTGGTTCAGCTCTTAAAAAGTTTATTAAGCTAATTTGAGGTCAAGAGAGACATAAAACTTGTAAACAGAAACGTCATCTGATTTATTCAATCAAGATTTATTAAAAGATACACATCGGGAAGTTTCGTATTGGAATTCGCGATTGCCATAAAAAATTAATTACTTTAAAAATTATTAAACAGAATTTTGTTCAATCAAACGATTCCAAATAAAAAATCTGATAAGAAATCCTCGTGGATTATTTTTGAATTATAGTATATCATTATTCCAATTAGAATGGAAATATTTAATAATCATCGAAAACAAATGTAAAATTATATTTATTGCGATATTCAAAAATATTTCCATTAAGATTTTATAGAAATTTTATGTACCAAAAATATTACAATTTTATGTATCAAATATTGTTGTAAATTTCAATGAGAAGATAACACAATACATTGTTGCTTAAATTAATATTGAGCTGTTTCATTGAATTTACAAGAAAGACGTGAGAGAAAAATATTTCTAGAGAAATTACGATAACCTGTGAATCATAGTTACAGTACACAAATCTGTGAATTATATAGTTGCACTATATGAACTTTCTTGACACGATAACAAATAGTATAATAAACATTGCTCTTTCTTCAATGTTAGCATGAAATAAAGGCAGAAATGTATTATACGAATAAATTTGAATATAGGTACTTCCCGATAATTGATGACGAGATAATTGAAATGAGAAAGAAATTCTAATACACAGGGATTAAAAAGAGTTTCAATTAAAGAATAAAACAATGTGAAACGAACGATTTCGATGATTTTGCAAGTTAAATTTTATTTTGTAGCTTTATGAAATTTGGATTCTCGAACAGATCTTTCGTTCAATTCTTTTTCAGCCAAAAGCTGATAACTAACTGTTTATGTAATATATAACGTGACATTTCGTAATGTCCAGTGCAACCTTCATGCTGCTGAACAAGTTGATCCTAAAAAGATATATTAATTAGCATAAATTCGAAACTTTTTCTCCACATATTATACGGAGAACAAAATAAATAGAAGTCAACAAAATATGATATAAAAAGTTACTTAATATGCCATTTAAGCAAAAAGTATCATTTCAGACTTTAAAATCCAGGTAGATATTGCAGTTTTAGAACTAACGATTGCAAGATTATAAAATAACAAAAAATATTTACGAATAATTTCCAGATATTGAGATAATATATATCCTTTGTACACATCTTCTTCATGCATTAAATATAACAAATCACACTATGTTGTTACGTATCTCGCAGGTATTCGTTTCGAGCTTTTTAGAGATAAAACTGGCATTCATTAAAATTTTGAGCAAGTACGAGATGACATCGTGCTAGAAAACTTTGATGCCGATGATAATCGATCCATTAATGACATCGCCGTTGACAGCGTAATATATTTCAACACATGAGAAAAATTAATAATTAGTGTTAATTAAAATTTTCAAAATAAGATAGAACTTTATCATTTAAGGACCGATCCGTAAGGATGACAAGTTGAGAAATATATTTTGATAGTATAAAAAATTACGTATCTTTTTTCACAATGCACTCGAATTTTATAGAAAGATAACGTAAGTTCAAATAAGCTAATTCGTCATCGGAATCGTGATTTTGCAGTGATACTGATCTTAATTAAAGACAACGATAGTGATATAAACTTTGCTTATCTATTGCTGATCATAAAGAGGATAATGGATAGGAGGGATTTTCTCAAATATATTTCTTCGTCTCGTCGGCAGAATAATCGTTTTTCCTTTATTCGTCGACATTGTAAATATAGTATAGGAGGCAGCCACGAGCAACCGATCACACGCTGATGCAATGACACACGCACGCACGCACACATACACACACACACACACACACACACACACACACACACACACAGTTGTGTGTGTGTGTGTATATTTATTTATTTATTTATTTTCATTCGCTCTCATTTACAAAAAGACTAACGACCGTACGCGCGAGCTGCTCGCCGGGCGATCAATCACGCGCGTGGGTTTTATTTAAAATTATGCGTTTATAATATATAACTACGACATCTTGGAATCGAATGGAATGATAGGTACCATATATCAATAGCATCCTCTATGTGTGTGTGTGTGTGTGTTTATATATATATATATATATACATATATATAGACACACATACATACTTTTCCTTGCACGCTTATGTTCAGTGACGATGAGCTATCTGCATTACAATTGTAACTTGTAATATGTATAATGCGCCATGATGATCGTATACATAAGCAGCTCTGATAATTTTCTTTTTTCACATTTAACACTTTTGATCCTATCTCATAGGAATATATGCCTATTATATGTATATGCAACTCAATAAGATCAAAAAGCTTACATATGAAAACGAACAGTCTCTAATAGAGCTGAAAGAGCTAGTTTGTATTTTTTTTCTCATCGATCGATGCGCTTGCGCGATCAGAAATCAGAATAATATCATATTAAATATAAGCTTACCAATCGATATAAAATAAACGTAGAATTTTACATTTTTCAAAAATGAGCCAAAAGAGTGTAAATAGCCAAAATGATTAAATATGAGAAAAACAAAAAAATATCCAAAGTTTTATTACAAAAATTAAATGTTTTATTTTAAAATACAAATTTACATCACTGCATAGGTAGAAATGACAGGAATAGTAGAAAACAGTAATCTCGGGTTATTAGGAAGACGCAAAAATATCAGGTTTTAATCTCTATTATTCTACTCTTCCTTAAAATGTCGAAAAAATTGACGTTAAATCGAGCTATTCTGATCGCGATACAAAGTCGAATACGATATTTTAATTGAATCTGTTTCTCTCACGTTAGCTGCGAAATAAATATCTCCGGCGAAAATAAATACGCCGTCACTGAACAGTAACAAATTAGTACACCTCTCGCAATGCGTGAAACTTTCGCACACGTGGATATCTCTTTGCACACATAATTATGCACACTTTATCTCTCCGCGCGCACAATACATCGTGTAATATCATAATATCGATATAATGTTATAACATCGCGCTAGTAACTCGCCCGCGAGCATTAACTGTATTTTAATTCTTCCTCTTGTGTGTGTGTGTGTGTGTGTGTGTGTGTGTATCAGGTAAATATATATTTATTTTTTTTATTTATATAATTATACTCTTGTTTGCATTTATGTGTATGTACGTGTGCATATGATACACACACACACACATACACATGTAAATAGCTATATACAGGATCCATTTCTCATACCACATAATTTTATACGTATATAAATACAGATATGTATATACATTCTGTGTATATCTGTACGTATATACGAGATATTATCGCGTGCATTCGAATTGCGAGCGAATTTTCATGCAATTATACTCGTCTAACGACAATCAACGCAAGCATCACGATTGACTTTTTTTTCTTGCTTGGCGATCAACGATTTTAATTTAACGATTCGTAAGAAAGGGACGGCGAGAGACGGAGAGAACGAACCTTATAAACAGGAAATCACCTCAACATGATGATCAGATTTATAGAAAGAGAGTTTACGAGAAATGCATAACGAGAAAAGTTTCGTATAATAGAGTTCGCGATCGCTGTACGTTAAACAAGCGGTTTGTTTAGAAAAAAAAAAAATAATAATAGTGACAATTGAAGAATGTTAGAGCAGCTATACATTAATGTAGCTTTGTAACCGTGTGTTTTATCTAGATCTAGATGCATCAAAATTTAGCTTACGCAACTTTTAGGAACATCTCGTACGTTTGTACGTCAATTACATTTTGCGCGAGCGCGATAATTAGATTAATAATTATCGAAAACTCGATATCGTTCAATCAAAAAGATTCCAGATAAATAATCTCACGTGACATATCGTAGATTATATTCTTGAATTATCGTGCAACACGATTATATAGCATTCATATAATTTTTTTGGCATATCGTAATGTTTTACTTGGAGTGATTTATTTTGCCGTTTATTTTAATCGGGAAATATTATAAAAATATATTTTCATGAGATAAAGTAGCAAAGCAAAATTTTCTTCTTATCGATATCTCGAGCCGTCTTATTTTTCCATTGAATTATATATATATATATATATATATATATATATATATGTATATAAAAAAAATGCCGGAAGAGACAATTTAATAGAGCCTATTTTCCCGTTAGTTGGATATTCAATACCAGAACCTTAGACTTCGCTTTTTTAAAATAAATTCTCTTTCATTCATTGTAATATTTTCTTATAAATGGTAATATTAATAGCTCTAAGATAGATTTTAGATATTTGGTAACTTCGGATAAGCATAGTTGTCACATGCACGATGTATTTCGGTAAAAAGACATGATAATAAAACCAAGCGTGATATAAATATCAATCGCTTATTTTCAATGGTAGCACAAGAGAAATAGGGGGGAGAGAGAGAGAGAGAGAGAGAGAGAGAGAGAGAGAGAGGCGGGAATTAATTATACGATTGAATTGAATGTATTTTATCCCAATAATTGACGACGATAATTGGAATACGAGAAAAATCCTAATGAGACTAAAGATTCAATTGACGAGTAAAACGATGCCGTATACGCTACGACTCGATTGGCCCAATTCTGTTCCGCTTTATTTCACTTATTTATTTCTTATCTATTCTTTTATTACGCAATTGTGGAGGGTACTCGTTAGATACCACGAAAAGCAAAAATCAATATTTCGACGATCTTACAAGTCGAATTTCATTTCGCGGTTTCATGGAACCTTGAATTTTCGTTTAAGTAGATTTTCTGGTTTATCTCTCGCGAAACTCTCCGAAGACCGTTGAAAATTGATCACCTTTTAAATCAAGATTTTTGATAGATAGTTAAGAGATAGTAGGTAAAAAATTGCAAACAAATGTGACTAGTTTTGGAGAAAAGTATCCAAACTCTAGCACTTTTGAGAAGGCTCGACAGTAAAAAGTTTCGTTTTCTTTTCTTTTTTAAGAAGAACATATATATATATATATATATATATATATATATATATATATATATACTCTAATACTTTCATTTATTTCGTGATAAATAGAAATCAAATTAGACTAGAGATAATTTAATTTCTTCCCATTTTATACCGCAAAATCTTCAGTTTAACAGCAATTGTAATTTTGATAAATAGTTTTATTTTTTTTTGTATGTAGAATCTATATTTTTGAAACAAAAATTGAAAAATTAAATATATTTTCGCTTGTATAACTAAAAATTTGTAAAATCAGCCATTTAAATACCTTTCTCCAACATTAATCTTGAACATTAGTAACAATCAGGCACAGAGAGTGAGGGATACAAATGGAAAAAAGTGCATTTGATTTCCTCTAGGATGTGTCAAGTCTTAGGAATATCTATTTTGGTCGTGATACAAATTTTTTTTAATAAACGTTTGATCCGTTCGAAGTTTAATCTACGCGATTCGTTAAGGGACTCGTATCGCAGTTTGATCATTTTCTCGTTAACATTATCGATTATAAAGTTTGCAATATATTCTAGAATTCATTATCAGCGTAAAGTCTGATTAAGATCAAATCTAAGTACGAGAAATTTGTATAATTAATCAGTGGGGGGAGGGAGTCCTTCTGATTCGCGAAGAGAGTCAAAATCAAATGCCTTCTTTCATTCACATTGAGGGGAGAACTTGATCGTTTATCATTATTATTATTATATAATATACGTCATTCTACACATACACTGGTATCACTCTCTCGCTCGCAAATATAGTCGCACCTTTCTATCTGTTCCATATTTTTTTTCCTCTTAATATCCTTTCTTTCCTTTTCTCAACAATAACTTTCTCTCAGGAAAACGAGTATACTAATTCAATTCTCAATTTCGAGGAAGGTTTCACAGGAGATTTATTCTGTTTGAAAGATAATTATATTCTACTCTATATATACATTCTATCATTAGATTTCACGTCTTGACAGCAGAAATTTGCCGAATAAAAAATCACGAAATTAACGCAATTTTTTATCTTCTTTTCTTTTATTCATTAAAATTATGCATTTTAGACGGCTTTTGACGTATGGACTTGATTCTTCTCATTCGTATCATCACACATGCACTGTTCCATTTGGTTTAATCAACGAGTACTGATTCTATGACACGAAAAAGAGAGAGAGAAAGAGAGAAATTCGTTAGTCAAATAATCAGTCAAGTAAATGTATACGTTCGCTCGTTCGCGCACATATTGAGTTTTTCCCTCGCGGAAACTGTTGCTCAAAGTGAAACAAACCCATCTAAAACCAACTTTTGATTAGCCTTAGAAAACAATAATGTAAGACTAGAGTTCAATAATACATGCGATTTTTAATTGCCATATAGATGCAATTGTGTGATGAACCATAAAAATATAAACATTTAAAAAAGTGTAGAGCGGAAAGTCTCTCTCGTATAAAAGTAATTGTATTTATGCATGTGTGTGTGTGTGTGTGTGTGTATCGATAATTCACGAAATTACATATCTGAATTTTTAAACAATCGCAAGATAGATAGAGTCCAATAGATAATCGAAAAGAAAACCAATCGATTTCTGTTATCGATTTTTATGTATTTTTTTCGCGATTCGATGTTAGAAGAAAATGCTGAAAACATTTCGCAAAAATATTTCATGGCGCTGTTCGAGAAACTTCAAACAGATCTCTTTTCTCCTCAATCGAATCAATCCGAGTTTAATAAATTATTTTTACAGATTGAATAACGTTTTAATAACACGATTAGATAAAAGATTCGCGAAACAATTTTTCCAGCGCTTTCCGAGCTATCGAGAGAAAAATCAAGGAGAAAAAATATAATAATAAATCTGACAAATCTCCTCCATTTTCTCCTTTCGCTGTGGCAACTACTGGTTGTATGAGATGACAATTTTCTCGGAAAGTAAAAATAATCTGAAAATATTCCAGAATTCTCGAGAGTATCTTGGAATAATCCGAGAATAACCACGTATCTCGAGAAATATCTTGAGAAAAGTTTCGAAAGTAGTTTTCAGAAAATATCTCTAAAAACTTTTAAGGACGTTGCTTGAAAATAAGATTATTCTCAGAATATTCTAAAAAATGATCTGATAAGATTCTCTTACCTCTCACGTCCTTGATACAGTCCCGGAAACTTAATCGCACATCGATACGACAGAACCACGCTTACACATCTATTTGTGTGTTTGTCTCTTCTTCTACTTATATAACTATCCACTTGCTCGTGGTGGAGGATGCGTTATATCCTTATGTCTTTGTATACATCTGCGTATATTTATATATGTATGTATGTATATATAGTGACGAACAACATTCATGATTTTTACTTGTTAGGCTACTCTTTAATTGGACAATAAATAAAATAGTCTATGTGTACAGCATACATCCTCGTTTTTTCCACAGGCCGTAAGTGTCCCTCGCAAATAAAGTATCTCGACTCTCGCGATTTCGATCGTAATGACATAAAAACACTCAAAGATGGCATAAAATTATGGTCGTATTAGGATCCCTCTGCAAAAAAAGATTCAATTGAGAATTCAATTTAATCGGAAATTATATATTAGATATGTAACGTTTTGTTTTTCTATTTTTCGATAATTGGCTTACTCGAGCAAATACGTTTGTTCGAAATAGACTGCTTTTAATTATACAGGGATAGATTTTTCTCCTATATTACACGCGCATTTTGCGATGCGACATTAATCATCGCGAATTACTCGCGAGAATTTATTCTACTTTTTATTTCACGCGGAATATATTTATTGAATATCACCGATGCATTTGATCGGAGAGTTTCATGTCTGCACATTGCAGTTATTAATCGATATCGATAACTAATACCGCAATGAGAAACACGATGATTCCTGTGTTAGAAAATTAAATCTCTTCAAACATTTTTTATTTTTTTTTTTTTTAATAATTATTTTACTAGTTTCTCTCGTATTACAATGCAATAGAGATATTCCTGGATATTTCTGAGCCTCAATTAGGCTCAAACCTTTTCCGTTCGAGTCCTAACTGTTGCAGCAGAACAAGTTTTCGGGCCACCAGCCGCGAAGGCCGAGTTTCTTGTCAGAGGGATCCTCGACCATCAGGACGTATCACTTAATCTCCTCTCTGCTGGGCGATCTCGGTGGATGCGGCGATAGCGGCGTTTCGTTCGGGTGCCTCTTTGGCCGGAAGCTGGCCGTCAGCGAAGATATCCAGCCGCTTTGCGAACCGTGATCGTGCAAAGAATCGCTGTTGCTGTTGCTCCGAGTACTGTCGATGCTCATACCGGATTTGAATCGCGAGAATAGACCGGGCGAGGATTTTTTGGTCGTGGCGGGCGAGGCGAACATGGTGGAGTGCTTCTTTCGTGACTTAGGCATCTCCTTGCAGAGCATCGAATCTAGACTGCCGGTGTGCGGACGTTCCTCCGCCTTGGAATTCAGCGAACCCAGTATGACTGCCTCGGCTTGCTTTGCCATCTTAGAAATGTCCTCCATGCTGGCCGAGCTTCTCCTGATCTCCACCTTGCCGAGATCCTCTTCAATGTCGCACGAGGTATCGTCGGGATTGACTATGATTTCAGGCTGTTGCTGCTGCTGCTGCTTCTTAGGACGTACGTCGATCTCCTGAAACTCAATGTCCAGACCCTGTCGAGACCTTTTCACCTCCTTCATGCTCTGAGACTTGCCCTCGGGATTCGACAAGTTTCTACGATGCTTGGAGAACGAATCAGCTGCCGGCAAAGCCTCCAGAGAAGCGGACGATCTCTTTTCTTTGGTGAACACCGTTCGCCAGCTTTTGTTTTTACTATCCGTGGATTTGCGTACCTTGGGCAGGGTCATCGCTCGTTTGTCCACCGACGATAGCTCCACCACAGTCGCAATGGCTTTGCTAGTGTCCTTAACAGAAGACTTAACGAGGTTGCAGCGCTTGCAGATGAACAAAGAATTGTGCCTTCTCGAGGTCGCGGCCGAACCGCTGCTCACCGAGTTGCTCTTACTGAGCATCTTGGACGCGTGCTTTGGTTTTGGACTGGGTGAATCCTTAGAGTCGAAACTGCTGCTCAGACGATCCGTCAAGTTTCTCAGCCGTGAGAATAAAGACCTGTGATTATTCGGTCCAGTCCTGTCGTCGCAGCAACATCGCAGACCGACCGATTCTCGGCTGCCATGCGCATCCTTGTAGCTAGATCGGATCTCCTGATCGCTTTCTATGACGTTGCCGGTCTTCTTCACGTTGTTCCTCGGTTGCGAATGGGCCTCCGCCGCGATGATATTACCGTTTCCCTCTGGCGCTCTACCTTCGATCTTGGCGACTAGAAGTGTCGTCGTTTCCTTCTCAATTTCCTCGACGATGCGCGTACCCTCGGCGGATCTCGCGCTAACCGGCGAACTGAGATCGCTGCCGAGATTCTCGCCCCTGCTGCGTCTCCTCTCGTGTTCCCGAACGGCCTTGACCAGATCGTGATTGTGATAATCCAACGAAGATTTCTCCCGACTACCCTTGCGGCTGCTGGGACAACTCTTCCGGCCGGCGGTCGGCCCGGTCAACGTGCCTTCGGTGGAGATCTTGAACTTGAGCGTCTTCTCGCTGATCTCCACCTCCGTGGCGGTTTCCGGATCAGAACTCTCGACATTTTCCATCTCCTCCAGCGTCAAGTTCTCCGTGATATCGTCGTCGGTAGAGCGCGAGCGCGAGTGGATCGTCGTGGCGGATCGCTTCGAGCGCATACTGTGCGACGACGTTGATTTGACGACGACGGACGAGCTCGGCGCGTTAGAAATGCCCGATTCCCCGACGTCTATAACACTTTTTCGATGATGGCGCTCGTCCTTGGCCGCCTCGTTCAATCTGCGATAGTACTCCAGAGCTTCCCTCACCGGTTGAACTATGAGATCCTGAAAAGCAAGGTTTCGTGTACATAAAGATTAGTAATCTTTTTTTTTTTCATGCAAAGAACCGATTAATTTTTAAAAGGTTTATGCGAGAACTGTGTTACCAATCCATTTCATCGCAAGCATAAATAAATTAATCCACGTATGTATACAAGAGAGAACAGGAAATACCTGCAGCTCGGGAAGATGTTCGCCGAGGGCTTCGAAGAGGGGGAGAAGAACTAGGCCGATGAAGCTAACCTGGGACGACGGTTTGGTCACCTTGTCGCGATCCATGAATGGCGTGACCGGAAGACCCTCGAGTTTCTCCGCGTCACTCTGCTTGAAGAACTCTTGAAGCAATCTGTCCAACCACGGTTCCGCGACCTCCATCGGGCGCGCCTCGTTACTTATGTCGGCCACCTTGATGAGGATCATGGACATCTGCATGGAAACACACGAGCATTGCATCGATTGAAAATGTCCCGTTCGGCTAAATTACCCAACAACTAAAATTAACTAACTCCATTATTAGTCCGACGTATTTACCAGATTTATGTGCGCTTTGCTGGTGTAATCGAATTCGGGAATGATGTCGGTGAACTGGCCGAGGATCTCGTTGTGCCGGGCCATGTCGGTCGCCAGGATGCATCGTATAATGCCCTCGCGGACTAATCTGTACGTAGAGTTATCCAAGGACGCGAGGATGTTGCACTCGGGCGCCTCCAAGACCCGGAACGCCACGGAGCAGTGGTGATTCTCCAAAGGCGAGATATCGTTGTAACGCAGCGCCAGTTCGGTCCGCGCGTTTATCTGATAGATATTGTTGTAGCCCGGATGATCGAGATCGTGACAGATGCAGGAGACGATCAGTATGAGGACCTCGAGGTCGCCGATTTTCGACGGAAGATCCACCGCCCAGGCTATCGCGTACATCTGGACACAATCGATTAACGCTGAATCGATATAGCTCCCATTCGATCTACAGCTAAAGAGGTATTTTGCCACGCATGTATTTCTCGATCGATATCACGAAAAGAGAAATTTAATTGTAGCTTTAATTTGCAATATTGTTAATATTTTTCATGCTTAGATCCGTGACACCAATATCATTATACAGAGCGATCCAAAGGAACACGAATATACTTTGTTAATTACATTAAAACACAACCATTTCTATGAGAAATTAAATTAAAATATATTTTCTGAAAGCGCAAAAAAAAAAAACTGCGAAAGTAACGCCACTGTAAACACTGTCTACAATTTAACAGAGTACTATATATTTAACGAAATAAAAGCTGTTGACGATGTCACTTTAACTCTGGATCACTATCAAAATATTGTAACGTGTGATTTTTTAGAGTGAGATTTTTTTAGAGTGTAATACAGATGTAATAACATTTCTTATAATACACCTATATTGAGCGCTCGTGATAATCGATAATTAAAAATTCGATTTTTGTTGTTGATGTATACTTTCTTCACTTGAAAAAAGGAGGGGAAAAAAAAAATAGAAATTTAAAATCTTTTTCAGCAAACAAAATATTCTTGTTTCCTCCTTATAATTCGTTGCACTATTGGATCCTCCCCGTTCGTCTTTTCTTGAAGGATCACAAAATAATAAGAAAGACGAGAGATACTTACCATTTGCGCCACGCAGAAGCAATGCCTGAAATTGTGAAACGGCACCTCGTTGTAATTATTGTAGACCTCGTAGAGAAAGTTCCTCAGAATCGGCAAGGGAATGTTGAACTTTTGAGGTAGGTCCAGATCGACGAACATGGTCTGCAGCATCAGCAGCAGCTCCTCGTCCTCCCATTGTCGCGCGTCGAAGGCCGGCGAGCGTAGCCATTCGCGGACGCTTGACGAGACT
This sequence comes from Lasius fuliginosus, assembly GCA_949152495.1. Lineage (NCBI taxonomy): Eukaryota > Metazoa > Arthropoda > Insecta > Hymenoptera > Formicidae > Lasius > Lasius fuliginosus. Next base: position 15,385,923 of record OX424443.1, on the reverse strand, counting down.
GCCACGTCGCTGAAAACGATACAAAGCGATATTTATGATCCCCTTCTTCTTCTGGTAGATCGGCACTTTTGATGCTTGTAACTTGTTATCAAGCTTTATAAGCGTAATTAATTCAAACACAGGTGTCTACTACTCAAATCTTGTAAAAAAATTCCCTGAGAATTCCAGGTATTTTCGTTTAAAATTCAAGGTAAAATCAGAAAATTTGTAGATGCAGCTTTTAAAATAAGTTTTTTTATTGTACGCGCTTTCTAATGTTTTCTATTCATATTAATTTTCAATTACAAAGAAAGTTACCAAGAGAATACATTTTTCTTTAGCACTTAATATTGATTTATTAATCGTAAAATTAATTTGAACAACAAAGTGCAATATATCGCTATATCTAAACGCTAAAGATATACGCAAAAATATAAAATAAGAAATTGAACAATTTTCTATAAACGAAACTTACATAAGACCTTGATTCGAAAAAGAGAACGTGAATAAAATTATAAAAAAAACACAATGTTTGAAAAAATTCCCTGAGTCTCAATAAAATTTTATGAGAATTCCCGGATTTTTCAAAGTAAAAAAAATCCCTGACAATCCCCGGTTTTTTCGGTTTTTCCAGGAAGTAGACACCCTGTAGAAACGTGTGCGCGTAACATAGACTGTAATAAAGTAGTAAAATGCACTACCAATGGAATAATCTTGGAAAAAAAATAATACTGGTAGAAAACAAGATCTCGATAACTGTCTATCGACGACTATTAAATGTGACACAGAAAGCTCTCGCTATTTTTTTACTAATTTTATAACGACTATTAATTTTTTTTATTATTTTGGAAGATTTTTGCGTCGTTAACAGAACGGTTCTTTATCTCGCTTGAAGCATGTTCGAAGAAATGCTTCAAGATGAATCAATGGAAGCAAAAATAAGACTTGCAAGTCGTTAAGTATCTCTCTTTATCCTTTTTCATTCGAAAAAAAAAAGAAGAAAAATGTAGAGTTCTAAAACCTTCCTTAGCACAAAATATTCTCGTTTCATCCTTACAGTTGAAGTGTTGCGCTAAAATAGATCGATTTGACGCGAAGGCAAGTACTCGAGTGTTAATTAATCGCGCGAAACTTCACCCTCGCGTCAGCAATTGGCGCGCGGGAGGATTAATCAGATTAATACGTCACTTTGATGGAGTGCCTCGGCCAGCGGCTCTTCGATACTTTGACAGATAATGGGTTATCTGCTCGCGTTCGACTAAATCAACACTGGCCTGACCTACGTCGAGACGATCAGGATTGTATCGGACGCGGGTATCGATTTGCCGCCATCTCGGCGGACACGTATTGTGTCAGTGCATATTGCCTCTCGCGATTTAGCGAAGTGCGCGATGGGCGCGATTACGCGATTCGCAATTTAACTCGAGTCATAATTTCTGTAATAATACAATCGGCTCCCTGTACAAACTCATTAAATTCACGCGAGATCGGACCGCTCGTAATTCAAATAGCGCGTGTGACGGCGATATAAATGTATAATTACTTATATACTGCGTGTTTTTGAATAATACAGTATTTAAATAAATTATATATTTATATCTCTGGCGCCCCCAACGAGTATCATTTGATTATAATATTGATTAAAATTATCGATCAAATCGTTTTAATGAATGTAAAGTGACTTCAAATAGAACGTTTATATTAGATATGTAAAAGTATAAAAATTAAGAAAATTCGTCGATTTTGTCCAATATTTCAATAAGCTCTTTTTTTCTGACATTTATGTGAACAAAATACTCAAATTTTATAATTTTTTATTTTGCAAAGTGCGGATGAAAACAAGAATATAAAAGGAAAATGACTGGAAAAAAAAATATATATACGAATAAATCTCTATTATTTATAACTACAGTAGTTTATACAATGAGATAATTATCATTCAAGCAATTTTTGTTTCATTTGTATTCATCGTGATAATGAATTTACAAAAGCTGTTTTTGCATTTCCGTTTTGCATCTTCTCTAATCAATTTTCCTTATTCCTTACAATTCTCTTGTCTTATAGCGAACGTGCTTAGCTCGTTGCATCACAAACATGAAATCGCGATTAGTAAAATATTTACATGGAATATGAAATAATTATATAACACATGTGAGCGAAATTAGAGGTCGAACATTCTCTTTTATCGCAGTCTTTGAAGAACAAAACAGATGAACAAATAGCCAGTTTTTTATAAAAAAAAAAAAAGATAAAACGATAACATAAAAAAAAAGATAACATTAAAATATATATAAAAATTCATTAAGTATGTTAAAATAAAATTTGCAATAGAAATCGCATGTAGAAGAGCATGTTGCGCGTTCTTACGAGGGCGCGCGCGAAAAAAATCTTTTCTTGAACGGGGGGACGAGACTGCTTATTTACTGACGACCGCTAATTGGCAATCCACGTTTAGCCAGCACGTCGAATCGCGGTAACGCGCGCTTTGTAACGCGACCGTCATTATACGCGCCTTAAGCGCGCGCGCGAGTAAAGGGTCCTTATTACCTAGATAACGGCAGCCAGCTTAATGGCGTTTCGCCTTAACGCGACAGAGGTCGATTAACCTCCGCCGAAGGGAAAGAACGGAAGCGAGTGAATAGAGGTGTTGCGTCTACTACGGGAATTTTCTCGAATCAGTCATCTCTTCGCTTGACTATAATCTTGACGTAAGCTTTCGATTGCAGTTCGAATAAAATGATGCAATCATTCGTGAGATCTAGTCCACGAAAAATGCCAATTTTTCTTGTTTTACAGATTTCATTTTGTCGCACGTGCAAAACGATGTTGTCCCTCGAGGCGTACTTGCATCGCGCTTTAAATCTTTCTCGCCGATATGTAATTTCTTATCATTATCATGTCCGGATTATGAGAGCGGAGTGAAACACACGAATCTCTCCGAAAATTCAAGTAACGCAAAACAATTGCTGTATAGAGCGTAGAATAATACACGAACCGCCGAATCGAATAATTAAGTTAATAATTATGGAAAGCCGTTCTGTGTATTAATCAGTTTATTAATAGTCCATCAGAAATGGAGAGAAACAGAATATTCGGCATGGAATTATTTCATAAAACGTTCAATATTTTAGTATAAAATTTCGGGGCGACAACAAATCAACCGATACACGATCTTTTATTTTTTTTTATTTTTTTTATTTTTTAAGTTAAGAGAGTATGCCGATGCTCGTGGCTGCCGATGCTCGTGGCTCGTTTTTTGGAGTATATTTATATATCGCGTTATCATCGGCAAAAAGCTCAATGAGAGCACGCTTTGCTCTGACAAGTTCGTTCGATACGAATCGATTGGATCGATTGAAGGCAGTTGAGATCATCGTCCCATCATTTGGGTCCCTTCTCTTGTCCCGTCTACCAATTCCATATCATGTTACAGATGATGTAGCTGACTATACTCTGATGTCACATATCTGTATCGTGTTGACGAGTTGATTAGAACAACTTAGCCCGATTTTCGCGCGCGATAAAAGGTTGACCCTCCATTTCCTAAATTGTCTAGATTGTTAGCATCGGAAATGGATACCCTTCTCTCTCATCGCGTCCAGCAAACGCATCTATCATTACACGCCTTATAATATCGTATGGCATATAGCAAAAATTTTACTTATATTCAACGTAAATATTTTCATACAGAATAAGTATAGTAATCACAGAGTGTGCTGATTACCTTCGTGATTTTTTGAAGTAAAAAAGAAAGCTGTAAAAAGAGTTTACAGATCACTAGTATAACGAATGTATCGGAAATCGCGACGTATATTTGACAAGGAAGAGACGATTTTCGTTGATTAACCCTTCTGTCAATGCATAATTTTTCACCTTTCTGTCAATGTATGGATACCCGGATACCAACTGCGTGTTTTCGACAATTTCTTTATAGCAGTTGCTGGGCATCGAACATTCTTTCCCGTTATACTTTAGGAGGTTTCCGAATACAAAGGCCCTCTGTATTTTGTTTCGGGCGGAGAAAAGTTTCGACACATTTTTAACATTTAAAGTTGCTTTGAGTATCCGGGTACTCGTTCATTGACAGAAGGGTTAAACATGCAGAAGAGATTCTCCGAGATGCGAGACTTCGCTTTCTTCCCGTCCAAGAGACAATTTCGAAACCCAAAAGGTCTGACTTTTCCGAATGTATTTCGAAAAGAGGACAGAAAATTGTGACGAGAAAGAAAGCTGAACGGGGAAGAAAGAGGAAGCGATTATGGTTTCTTACAGCCTCACTTTGAGCGACGCGGAAAAGTCCTTACCAGGAAGCGAGTCTCCGACTCCTTCCCGCTATCGGGACTCTAATCGTTCGGAAGGAGGAATCGCCGGTAAATTACGGTAAACAGCAGCCCGACTTAATATACTGTGCCGAATCGCCGCGGGTGTAACTCCTCCGGGAAGGTACAAAAACACGTCACGCCGCGAATGCCGTTTAAACGAGGCGCGATTTGCATAACGATACGACCTCATACGAAAGTAGAAACAATCAGAGGAAAGGTTTCTAACGCTCGTTTTATTCCACTGACTTTGTCCGCATGTATGCGAAATTTTTTTATAAAAAAATTTTATAAAAAAAAAAATTTCGTGAATTAAGAATATACAAAATTATGTCATTTTCAATTAAATAATTTATCAACAGACGCGCGCGTTAATTAAATAGTTAAGCACAATTGGAAAAAAAATTAAAGTTTCGCGCATACAATATTTGTACCCATATTTGTACGCCCCATGATGTAAGAAAAAATATTATCAATTTTAAGGAAAAAACACAACTTTAATTCGAAAAAATTATAAGAATATACCACACACGCGAATATGTTTTACCAATTTATATATAATTTCGTACATCCTCAAAGTATAAATGTTATCACTTTACAGTAGAATAATGTAGAGGACATAGAGAATACACATAACACCCCTTGAAATACTCGGAGCGTTAAGGCCAGGCTCTCTCATTCATCTACATAAATGCATCTACATAAGAATACTTCAAGGCAAGATAGAATTAGGCCACTTAAGTCGCCAAAAGTGTCCAACTTCTTGGCACGAGAGATCTCCGGAAGATTTCCGGGGTTACCTCTCCGAGATCTCTCGAAGCCCGATTTGTTGATCTCTCCTCCGAAAAAAAAAAAAAATTTCTCCCGCGAGCGGCGATAAATCACGGGGGGAGTCCAATATAAAAGTTTAACGTATCATCGAGACGAGAAAGTTTCTGGACCGAAGTTTATAACGCGCGACACACACAAAATCATATAATGGCGTTTAACTGCATTGTCCGCTCGATTCGCGCCCGTCATCGACGTTATTACATTCATTCTGACATTGATTCCGTCGGACATCCCAGTCGGCCGATGAACGGATTACGCGTCACATGCGCGAATTAATCTCGCGATCATGTAACTGCTCCTGAAAACGCGCGAGGTTTTTAAAGTATCCTCCTCATCCCCCCGAGCCATAACTTTTTATCGCGTATTCACTTGCGTCACGCGCTACACCCTATGAATATAAAGAAGAAAATTACACGCAAACAAAGAGGCATACATGTATAAAGGTATACAATATGCGCGATGCATATGCAGGGAAACATCCCGACCATTCAAGCCGCGTAATTGTTCCGCTTAACATTTTTCATCATAAAATCACTTATTTCTCTCGCGTATTCAATCGCACTTTACTCGCGCACATTCCATCTCCCATGTCACGGGAAGAAAAAATTGAAAATTATCAGATGAAAATCATCATACAATTGGGAAACGGAAAACTTTCTTACGACTGCCGAAATTGAAGAAAAGAGAGAGAGAGAAGAGTACGTGAATGAAGAATTTTAAATTTATAATTTGCTGTCTGGTCATCCTTTTGTAAGACGTGGCTAAAATTAAGAATAAATTTTCAAAGTTATCAAGTTAAAACTGAAGAAATAAACAGCAAAGTATAATTTTTCTAAATATAAAGAGCTCTCAAACAGAGAACTGTACACAGAGCTGAAAGTTGTTACTAAAGGTATTACGAAAATCTTGAAACGATGCAACGTGTTCCATAAAGCGCCCCGACATAGAGGATCGTTCTCGAAAGTGGAAGTTAAAGTTCTTCGGGGTATCTCTTTATAGTGCTCAGAGTTTGCCCCGTATTAATACACGTAAAAGCGCGCGCGCGCGCGTTAAGGCGCTTTAGAAACGCACGCACACATATACAGCTTTATTCGTTACTGTATCACATACTTATACTTCTGGGCACCGTGTGAAAAAAAAATACGGATTTCACGTAATGGAATAATCGATTTTAATACAACGACTCAGGCTCCCAATTAATTTCCCTTAGAGAATTTTTTAAGAGGATAAAACGCGATTAACTGTTTCATTTAGTCGCGAATATGTGAAAAATTTGAAAAAGATTTATCGCAGTTAAATGTCAACGATACATGCGATAGTCGTCTTATTCTTATTTTATAATTTTTTTTCCTCTTTTCTTTCATTTTTTTTCCCCCTCAATTTTACGCTTAAATTTTTTTTCCAAACTAAATTTTTCCAAACTAATTTTGCTGTCGATTTTATATATATATGTATATAATGATTTCTTGGAAAGTTTCTTTTTCTATCTGCAAACCATCGATTTTTAAAATTAAAATTAACATTTTGACGAACACTAAAATTCGAACATAACTGTTTTAGATTCGATTACTTCGCAAGTACAATTTATGAAATATTATTTCTTATTAGTATTATTCGAATCCTAGAAAGTGAAACTTGATTACTGGATTCTTAAGACGGATCGGATCTTTAAGTATATATTAAACTTGATCCTATCCCTAATACTGACCTCGGAAAATGACGCTGAATGTTTTTGTGCCAAGATATCTCTGCAAAATCGATCTTGCGACGCGGAAAGCCGAGTTCTACAGTTAGTCGCCACGCAAATACATTCGCGTTTAATTGCGTTTGCAAACGCACCCTCGAGCCAGTCAGAATCACGTTGCACGAGACGAGGAATTTTGACGGACAGACGAGCGACGTAAAGAACAACTCTCGACAGCATGTTACTTCTGCCTATGTATGTACGTGCAAGAAGCCTGACGTCATGACGATAAAGGTTGAAGTGTCATTTTTGATCTTCGCTTTACTGACGGGCCAATTTTCTCTCCTCTCTCTCTCCCCGTTGAACGACTCGAAAGCCCAAGTTTTCATTACGAACCGTAACCGATGCACTTTCGTACGCTTATATTGCAAAAAAAAAAAAAAAGCAATAACACCGCAAATATTTGCGATATAATTCGCGTGGGTTTGTTAATCAGATTGTTGCTCTTCCGGTTTCGTGAACGCGATCTATCAATGAACATGTTCGATCAACTCCATATATGAGTGTTATTAGAAATTGTTATTGTAATATTACATAATAGTACAGCTATACACAATAGCTCAATTATTCACGCGTGTAACAGAGAATAATATCTGCAATTTAACGCTCCGCAGCAACGAGCTTTCATTTGGCTCGTAATAGATTTTAAGATATACATATATTTGATAGAGAAAACAATTAAAATTATTGAATAATTAAACTTTATACATTGTTGCTATAATAATATTTGGATTACATATATAATTTGAAATTAATTACAAGTTAAAAAACCGTGTTTTTTTTGCTTCACGAAAGAAAACGAATGAAACAATCATCAATAAAATATTAAATCTCGACAGAATAATTTATAAAATAAAACAATTCTTCTGTAACGTGCAGAATAAACAATTTAGAAGCGATATTATCGATATTCGCGAATGCAATCGCGTATTTCAATCTCGAGTGAAATTGGTAATTGATTGTCGTAGATTTAGCTCCTTCTTGGACGGTTTGACGTTCGTTTAATTAGACGTCGTGGAATGACTGTCTTGAAATAGGTAGGCATTCAAAGTCAGGCGCGAAGTCAAGGAGTTCGCTCGCTAAATTTTTTTGCATCGCCGTCGTCGTTTGTGAAATACCATTGGAATGTTCACCGCTTACGATTGCGGGTTAAGGATCACCGGATATATACCGAGAATTAATAATCTTGCTATACGCATCGCGAATCGCGATGAACATACGCGATATGTTCGCGGCATGTACTTAATTGCAAATTACGCGATGAATGAAACATAAAGCGAAATATGCAAGTATTTGGAACGAAAGAGAGATGGATTATAAACTAAACTGATAACATAGCCGCGAGATATTTTTGCTGCACGAACTGAGCTCTCATATCTTCGAATATATACAGACGCGTTACAATCGAGCATAAAATTGTAATTAAATAGATCCGAGCACGAATGTTCGCAATAATATTCCCGCTCGAAGAAGCTTACTGAAATTATCTCTGTTTTCTATTCCCTCTTTTAAAAAATCTTGTATTAATATCATAAATTATCGATAAGTATATGTATGAATTATGTAATAATTTATCATATCCTAAGCGTAATTCTAAAAATGAAAAAAGAGGTAAGCATTAATTCTAACATAGGCAATAAAAAAAGGCAATAAAAATATAAAATAAAAATAGGCAATAAAAAAATAAGAGTCAAACGCGAGATAAAGGCACGATATAATTTAAAAATGCTAGAAGCATTATTTTAAAAAAAAATTCTCAGCTATTAACGCGTTAAACAAGAATTTATCAACACTCGATTATTTATCGTGCATCAAAGTTACGATGTAACTTTGAAGATTTCAGATTAACTACCATGGCATATTTTAAACACAAACTATTAAAAATATAATCTTTTAAATTATAATATTTCATTTAAATATGATTTAAATATATTTATTATAATTTATTATTATTAAATATATTTAAATAGATTTAAGAATTTATTTTTCGTAAAAATAATATTCAAATATCTTACTGCTGATACAACGAGAGAAATAATTATTTTAATTGATTGTTTAAAATCTCTAACGGAAATTACACATTAAAAATATTATAATTCAGAAAATTGACTATCTTATTTCATGTATCTTTTCAATAGGATTTATATGTATTCGGTATAATATATATATATATATATTTCATATAGAATTTTAATTAACATAGAAATTAAATCATGAGAGAGAGAGAGAGAGAGAGAGAGAGAGAGAGAGAGAGGGAGAGAGAGAGAGAGAGAGAGAGAGAGAATCACACATTATATCCCACATTAATTTATCCTCTAATATTATTTATTTATACCCTAGTAAGAAAAACATTCTTATTTTCTGTTTGGAATATTTTTCTTTAGCCACCTCTAATAATATGCAAAATCCAACCGTTTATTCTTTTTTCTCTTTCATTTTATTTTTCACCAAAAAGCGCGTACGAATCCTTACGTTTTAATATTCGATACGTGGTGACTGTCGGGACGAAATCACGTATTTCGTGAATAATCAGACGAAGAGGATGCAAAAAGGCATGATTGCGCAAGATAGATAATAATCGCATTCTGTGGCATTCCAATAATGCCGGTTACGCGCGTACATTCCCTATTTTAAGACCCGAGAAGCTCTGCCGTCTTTGCATCTAGTCGCCTTTCCACGCGCGTCTACATTCCCCGATGATTCGCGAAAATTACGTCGGAAAAGCTTCCTGTGTGCTTACGTAACATTACGCACACCGCCTCGGATTCATCTTGTTTTCATTTACGGAAAATCTCAGACACGTGTGAAATCGGGCGCTATTCTTGCCGGGTTTCAACTTCTCGATGTTGTAAAGCGCGCACGAGCGATTAATCAATAAAATTTATATATATATATATATATATATATATTATTATTAAGATTTGAAATATAATAAGAATGCACACACAATTGTGCGGAATTCTACGATTCATGACGCTTGTGAGAGAACAAGAGATTTCATTTTGGAAAATCGCGCGAGAAAAGTCAGCAACTAACGCTTCGCTCTAAGAACGCGCAAATACTTATAAGTTAAGGGAATGAAATACAAAGAAATGTCATCGTACGAAAATAATGCAGAATGCTGTAATCAGGTTTTTTTTTTACTTTGACACGAGATAAATTGCGTACTATTGTCGTATATATAATCCGCTTCCTATCTCTTTTACAAACACGGAGAGTGCACTAAGAAAGTGAATTACGACGATTCAAGGATGCGCCATTAATTTCATTTATTTTCCGCTTAAGAAATTTAATAGGAAATTTCAAACTTTTTATTCGCGCATTTAATTTATTTATTTCCTGACTTAAAAATTAAATATTTACTACAGCAAGCGCATTATTTGTTGAATCTTCATAAGTGAACTGTAATTTTTTAAGCAATATACATGATATACATACAAATACACATATGTATATGATATATATATATATATAATTATATATTATAAAAATGATATATATTAATTATAAATTTTAAAAATATATTAGATATTAAAATTGTATATATAAAATTAATATATATAGACATATATATAAATTATGTAATTTAAATTTTTTTCACAAAAATTTCCGACGAAAAAAAATTTGAATTTATTAAATACTTGTATAATCAAAAAATATATCTAATTTAGCACAGAGCTATCTTTATAGAAAGAAAGAGAAAAAAATTGTAAATTTTAATTTGCACAATTAAAAATATTACTTTGACAAATAACTTTATCAGTAAATTAAAAAACTGAAATATTGAATAAATCTGAACGGAGAATTTAGAATAAAAGATGTGTATATAAGGTATAAATTATAATTAAATTGATATCTCTCGGGAAGTGCGTTGTTACACAAGTAACTTGTGTAACTGGAAATGTAAAATATGCGCTCATCGGTTATTTGCGAATAAGGCATAAACGATTCAATTGGTCCTGCTATGATTCTTGTGAAATTTAATATTGGGATTCCCATCGAGATTCATTAACGCTTTAGCAATTAATTAACAATTTGTATGAGTTTTATTATGTATTGTTAAAAAGAACGATTATTTCATCAAATGTACGTTCACGCATCTGTGAATTTTTTCACTGCGTTAATCCACGTGCAATATTAAGAAGAAATATTGTAAAATATGCTATCAATGTAATAAACGTTATTTTGTTTTGCGATCAGCTCGAAGGAAATGTGACTAACGATAATAGCTACATACGTGTCGTTTATTTAGCGCTACTTGCGCTTTAGATCTCGTCTCGTATTTACATTGGACGCGTTAGTAAAGTAAAATTTAGAACCGAATAGTCATAAACGCGATGGTACTACGTGCCAATGTCAACATATAATTTAGATTCAAGCAATCTCAATAATCGATATATAAAGGCTTTAATATTAGAATCGATTCGGCATCGACGTCTGGTCTGCGACGGTTTTTACTACTGCGTATATCCGAATTTTTCTCTCATGTGTATGTGTTATTTCACCCGCATATGTTTACACGAGTGTGCTTAATAACATCGAAACGGCTATTTTTTTACGTTCAAATGATCCCCGATCTGCTCTGCGTTCTCAAATAATCGATATCAATAATCGGCTGATGAACACAGCCGATTGTTAGTAGTTTTATTTTAAAAATTATTATATCATAAGACATAAGACAATTCTCTTCTTCAACGGAAAAATATCTCTTATTTCTTTCGAATCTTTAAGAAGTTGTCTTTAACAACACTATACTCTCATTTTATAATAATCTTGTAAATAAGTGCAGTAAGAGATGCAGAAAATTATAGCATATTATGCATTCATATTCTCGCCATAATATTAACGTGCAAGTTTTACAACGCGAGGCAAAAGACACTTTAAAAACAAATTTGTCGTAAAAAGTTTTTAACAAAATTTTCTCTCATCATTACTTCATAATTTTTTCGCAAATGGTTTTTTTTTTTTTTTTTTTTTTTTTTTTTTTTCAAAACATCAACCTTGTATCATTTCTCAATCGTTGTATCGCAAGTGGCTCACATCGCGCAGATGTGACTTAACGGATTGTCTGTTTTATACGGCATAAAATCGATATGTCAGTCTTATCTGGGATTTACTGGCCGCGACACTGTCAGTGGTGATCTTCCGCAAGAGCAGACATCGCCCTTTGAAGAAGATTCATTAATCCGCGCTCGCATCACGGTAGATCAATCAACTTTTACGACTCATTCGTCTTCCGGCTGTTATTTGCGAACTGTTCCGCCATTCTCGATTGTCTCGTAATATCGATTATCAACGTGATGTACCCTGGAGCGCGTAGAGAGATATCTAAAATGATCCTCAACCGCGATTTTCGCGAGATTTTTCATCCGTCAAATTAAAAGAGCTCTTTTATATCTACCTTTTATCTATCTCGCAATAAAATTCATGCTAAAATATTCCGTATGTCTCTGTGGTCTAAAACGTGTGAGATTGCAATATGTATCACAATCCACATTTTATATGCAACTTTTATTCAAGAAATAATGACGTGCAGAAATCCGAATTCATTTTGAATTGAAAAAAATTTCATTAAAGAGAGGCGTAATAACGAATATGTTTTATTCGCGTTTAATATTCGCAAATCAGGAAAAGAGAAATAGAAATATCCAGGAACATTTGCGTGTCGAGATTTAATTTTTTTTTTTTTTATGTCGCGTTGCCGGCCAATTTGTTATCTCTTGTGTGGCTTGAAAACGGGAATTAATCGGTACTTTATTCCCGATAATCGCAATCAATTCCTCCGTTATATTTCGGTACACGATATAATCGATATTTTATTCCAACCGAATTGTTTATTCCTAATTCTCCGATATAACCGTTCCTCGCAAATTCTCCATACTTTCTACATCGCTACGTAATTAATTTTGCGCGCCGCATCCTTTGATCTTCGACGTTCAATGCGGCAAATTAAGCCATCGATGTGGACGCTTTATTGACTATGAACTTCAATAGAGGATATTTCGATAGCGATTGCAATATGGCTTTATCATTATTATGGTTTATCCATATATCTCTTATTCGCTTCATAATAAATGAACTGCAACGACTACATATATTTAAACGCAAATAAATATTAACTCGTCATATGACATCTAGAGGAACTCTCCACGAGCAAGAAATTAATATAATTAATAATTAATTTAATTATATAATTTATTATTAATTGCTAATTAATTTAATCGTTACCTCCTTTGAAATTTGTCGATCAACCAAGAAAGTATACGAGTATAACGAATAATTAATATTAATCAAATTATTTTCGATATTATGTCACGATTTGATTGAAACTTTTTAACTGGCCGGACAGTAAGTGTTAAAATTTCTTACTTGTACATAAAAAGTAGGGATGGGATCAAGTTCAATATGTACTTAAAAATCTGAGTCGAAACCAATAATCAAGTTTCATCTTCTAAGATTCGAATAATACTCATGAGAAATAATATTTCTTATATTTCGCGAGTGACCCTATACAGCGACGAAACCACCAACGTCTCGTTGAATAACTTTTCCTCCCCCGGCTAATCAATCTTCGGGAGGTCCGGATCGCGTTTTTGCTATGCGCGCGCGCGATCGCCGATCGATACGCGCCGCGCATCGACGCTTTATCACAATGACACGCGGCGGGCTCGCATTATATTCCCCGGAGTCAGGTCGATCGAACCGCCGTTGTACGACAATGTAACTGGAAACAGTGGCATATTGCTGCTTAATAGATAGGATTATCGCAGCCGCTTAATCATCGCGCCCGCTGATGGCCGCTCGTCCGGCACAACACGGTCTATTGACATTTCGATTGAACATCCCGCGCGCAAAAGCACCTCATTGCCGATCCTGCCCACGTAATATCGGTATTAAGAGAGGATCTGTATTAGGTCGGTCTATATAGCGGTCTATAAACGACCCTTTTCGACCTCTTTCAACGTTCATGTCGCCATAAACGCAAACTTATCCCATCGCGAAACTGTCAGATTTCTTATCCTGTCTCATGCGCATTTGTTTTTATTATTATATACTTTATTATTATATATTATACGCTTTTTATTATATACTTTATTATGTATATTTTTTGTACAAAGTGGAAACGTAATACAACTAAAGAAGAAAATAATTTCTCTAGAGAGAACGAAAAAAGTTAAGAGTAGAGAATAAAACTTTCTTATGCGAAACCTCTCATTTTCGAGAAAACTGACTGGAAATTAAAAAATTGATACCCCACATTTACGCTCTTTTAAGATTAAATAATCTCTAACAATCTCTAACGAAAAGGCATTCTCGCTATTAAAAAAATTAAATTTATCTTGATACTTCATCATACATAACTTTTTCAATAACTTAAATTAATTTAAATTGCTTTATTAAATAAAATATATTATATTGTAGTTTTATATTTATGTATTAATAGTCGCTGTCGAGACAAATTTAATGATATATGATTCAAAATCATTAGGCGTCATTAAAGCTAAAAAAAGCGTATAAAATACATATATTGTTATTTTTCAAGTTTAGTTTCTCAAAAATGAGAGAAGTAATCGTATGAAAAATTATCGACTTATTTTTTTCACACGAAATCACTTTTCTCGAATGTACTACGTTTTCCAATTTATTCTGTACAGACATAAAAGTTCGTCACATGTCGGTCACATTAAATGAAAATCGAGAATCGATGCGTCGCCTACGATCTTATCATCATTCAAATCGAAATGCTATTGATTGACTCACCAGATATTGAGGAACTTCTCCCGAACTTTCCGCTTCATGCTGTCACTCTTTCGACGATATTGCAATCTGCGGCAAGAATCCATATAGACAGGCTCCGGAAGTTGCTTGTAAAGACCTGCGGAAGACAGCGATTTCCAGATTAAGCTCCTGAGAACTTTCACGTTTCGCGGTAAGAGGCTTGCGACACACAACAACCGGCTGTAAAGAAATTAAACGCGTTATTTTACGTCACGCGCGGCGGAATTTTATAAAGAAAATCTCACGCACTAAGGGTTCCCTTATACACGTACCGTCTTAGTTTTATACACACGCTTTCTTTCTGCAGAATTTTCTACTTTCTCTTAGTAAAAGAATTTTGCGGAGAATCAAAAATGCACGATAAAAGCGCAAATCACAAAGTCCTTTGCGAATCAAGTTTCAACGATATAAAAGGATGTCGTGCGACTTATTTTAAGCCAAGATGATTTTGAAAGGATCAATTAACGTGATGGCCGATCATGAAGTTTTCCTCGTCCACGCGCGGAGAACCATTCTACGTATGAGAAGCTGAAGATAGTTGAAATAGCTGGAACGGTTCCCTGCATGGACAAATATTTATTCAGCGGCCTTCGCATACCGCTGTTTATTTGCTCGTATATCCGACTTCCGAACGGTCGGGTCGGTCCAGTCAAACTTTTCGCGGAAACTTTTATACTTGACCGAGATGACCGAGCTATCCCATTGCATCTCGACGTAGGGCTTCGAATCCGCCTCGAATGTTGGCGAGAGAAGGAAAATCGCAAGGAGAAAATTTTTATCGCGGCAATTGTATCAAATGAAACATTTCCAGATTAATCCTCAAATACTACGACAAATCGAAAATTGAAGATTTATCAAAATATCGGAAAAAGCGCAAGCCGTTTTAACTTATTGTCTTCCTGGTCTCGTCGCATGTCACATGTAATGTTTTCTATTTTATATATATTTATTTATATTTATTATATTTAATACATTTATTCTATTATTTATTATATTTATTATAGGTATTTATTTGTATTTCAATTTTTTTACTTAATATTATTCGTATTATTAAAACTATCGCTTTCGAATGTATTAATGTAGATCGATACTTCGATATTAATTTAATAATCGCAATTAAAGCTCGATCGTATTTAATTCTATTGAATTTAGGATTATTCGTATATTTGACTGAATCATAACTTTTTCAATCCGCAACTAATAGGATTACCGAGTTGCGTGGGACAATTGAAATTTCAAGTGTTTCCGTATTTTCGAATGCCGTCGAAAGCGAAGGATTTGCGATTTAGAACAACGTTAAATAAAAATATCCGCATATTTTCAATTTCGGCTTCGCGCTAAAATATGAAAATATGATTAATCATTACCGAGAATTTAACTCACTCCGGGCAACATAGAAAACAGTTTGGCTTTTAAAAGAATTATGAGCTTTTGGAGAAAAACTACTTAAAAAATTAATGAAAACATACAAATTCATTACTCCACACATTTCTGTACAATCTCTTTAAAGTAAAATCATTAAAATTTTATCATTTCTAACAAAATGAACTCGAAATGTTACGCTAAATATAAAACTACGGGCTTAAATACGTATGTAATGAATTAAAAGCGCACGAAAAATATAACAAGAAAGGAAAGCAAATTGAGAAGCAAAAGAGACGCCCGAGACGATTCTGCGTATCATTCAAACATATTTATCTTCAATTTCATTTCGTTTCGATCTCGCGCGCGCAATGTCATCAAGATTCTTTGTTTCCCATATACATAGAATAAAAACAATTGCACAATTTTTCCGTTTCGATATTGCACATCGGTCCAGCACCATCAATATCCACCCTCGAATTGAACGCAAAAGAGCGCCATGAGAATAAATCAATTTTAACAGTAGCGTGCACTTTGCTGTATTACGAGAATGAATCCCAAGAGAGATTTAGAGAGAGAGAGAGAGAGAGAGAGAGAGAGAGAGAGAGAGAGAGAGAGAGAGAGAGAGAGAGAGAGAGAGAGAGAGACACAGAGAGAGACACAGAGAGAGAAACCCATTATCATACATATGTATAATAATAATCATCGATAAATAATGACGGCACTGGCCAGAGAGCGCATTTCATTTCGCTAATGTTCACCATTTATGTCAAAAGTAAAATTGATATTAGCTCGAATTTCCGTTTCGCTGAATTATTTCATTTATTTCGATGCTGTGGTCGTTGCCGCGAAATCCGATTACAAAACCGAGTTTCGACAAAACGAAGTCGAAACGTTTCGTCATTTACTTAGATCAATCAGCTGATCGATATCGCGAAATTTAGAATCGTCGAGAGAATCGATCATGTGTCATTATATTAATCAGCTGATCGATATCGCAAAATTTAGAATCATCGAGAGAATCAATCACGAAGAAATTCCAAAGAGAAAGTTGAAATAGTAAATATATTTTAGCCTTATCAATCTTTGAAGTATGCCTTGTTAAAACACCGCAAACACTTTGGAATGAAACCACAACGCACTTCAAGATTATTCAGCAAAATCATCACTGAATCTCTGAAGTAATTAAAAACAGCTGCCTTTGTAAAGTTGCTGACGTAACGCTTTAGGAGAGGTGACGCTTAGGACCTAAAAAATAGGTCGTCCGGAACTTGTAACAGAGAGACTTTATATTTAAATATATGAGTACTTACTGAGCCAGTTCAACTGATCGTTGTTCTCCAATTTGTTCTTAAAACTGTCCACTTGGCGTTTCAATTCCCGCAAAGTGACAGAGGGTGTGGCATGTAAAGCTTCCTGATGCTCTCGCAGTTGCCGCTCCAGAGCTGCCACGCGCCTCTCCAGAGCCCAAAGCACCTCCGCTTCGATCACCCCCGAAGAAGCGGGATGCGCGCCAACGACCTTGAAAAAAAGCACAACCAACTACCATAAACAAAATGTAAAAAAAAAAAATGTACGCCGCGCATTCTAACACGCGTGTGTCGTGCGCAAAGGAAATTTGATATCTCGTTTAAAATAACATCTTGTTCTTGCATCTTGATCGAACTGTATAAATTAATTCGCTCTCATCTATTCATCTACCAATCTGTATATCAGGGTGTCTACTAAAATCTTGTAAAAAAAATTCCCTGAGAATTCCCTGATCTTCCAGATATTTTCGTTTAAAATTCTAGGTAAATTAAAAAATTTTGTAGATGCAGTTTTTTAATATAAGTCTCTTTATTGTACTTTCTAATGTTTTTCATTCATTACAAAGAAAGTTACAAAGAGGTTTTTCTAGCATTTAATATTGATTTATTAATCATAAAATTAATTTCGACAATAACAAAGTAATATATCACTATATCTAAACGCTAAAGATATGCAAAAGATGCAAACGCTAAAAACGCTAAAAGATGCAAAAATATAAAATAAAAATATAAAACAAAAAATAATTTATTATAAAAGAATATTAATTTATTTAAATATTATTAAAAAATTGAACAATTTTCTATGAAACTTACATAAGACCTAGATACTAAAAAAAGATCGTCAATAAAATTATCAATGACACAATTTTTTGAAGAAATTCCTTGACTCTCAATAAAATTCCATGAGAATTCCCGGATTTTTCAAGGTAAAAATATTCCTGACAGTTTCCTGTTTTCCCGGTTTTTTCAGGGAGTAGACACCTTGGTACATGTAATTGAACACGATTCATGATTCAGTTCTCTTGTCTATAATTTTACTAATATAATAAAAAGAAAAGATAATATAAAATATTGAAATAAAGTTAAATTAATTTTGATTATAGAAATTTTACAAGGAAAATTAAATAAAAATTTTAATTTTGTAAAATTGGAAATAAAAATTTAAATAATTCGGTGATTAATTGCATGGATTGTTATTCAAATATTTTTATCTCATATGTGTATCAAGATTTTTATTTTTATTCAAAAGTAAAAAAAAAAAAGAATTTTATAAATCGCGGGTCTAATGTAATTTTAAAGCGCTTTTGAAATGTTCTCAGTTTAACAAGCAGAGATCGATGTACTCGTAAATATGTAAAGGGTTGTATACAGATAAGAGGCAATTGCTTATGAGAGAGATAATCAAAGCTTTCGCACCAAAGTCTCGCGATATAAACTCGTAATGTATTTTACCGACAATATTGATTCACATCACACGCGCCATGAAACTAATTATGATAATGCTACAACGATTATTCAATGTTACGCAGATTGAACGTTCATTACCCAAAAGCAAGAAGTAGTATACTCGCTTAAAGCACGTGTTTCTTAACGTAATTGTTCCAGTAAAAACTGATCGTTACGAAACAACACGAATCAGAATTCACGCATCGAATTTCTTCGAACGAGTAACGAGAAATTTTTTCTTACGTAACTTTCACAAAAACCACATATCGTTTGTTAAAAACTATTAACATATTTCCGCAAAAATTATCAGTGATTAGCGAGCCACTTGAAGAGATGAACGAGTGCACAATTCGCAATTGAAGAAATTTATAGCATAAACTTGAACGATATCCACGAGATAAGACACACGATATTTCAACGTTTCTCGTCGTAAGAATTTTGATACGCGCATCTTTTTTTTCTCGATCGTCCAAATAAAACAATAAGTGTCCTAGCAACTCACTATCCATTTGACTATCGTCGCATTGATACGCATAAATTATTTATGAGTTACACTGCATTAGTTATGCCCATTACGTTCGTCTTAGTCGATTCAAAGTAACATTATTATTAATAAACAGGTATTATATACACATAAAGTGTAAGTCGAGGAACGTAATTAATTAAGAAAAGTGTACCTAATATCGGACCCATTTTTAAAACCTCATATTTGGGAAAGATTTTGTTTAGAAAATAAAAATTGAATAAATCACGTGATTTATACACGGATTTCTAATTGTAATAAATAAACAAAACTTTTTCGATAATATAATTTTTTTTTTTTTTTTTTTTTTTTTTTAATGTAAAAAATGATAATTTCCGATATTGGGCACACTATGTTCCTAATATCGTATACCTCATTCTTAATTTTTAAAGGCAAGATTATTGTGGAAAAAAAATATTAATAGACTGATTTAAACGTAGCTTACCTGAAGAACGTAAGGCGTATCGGGCGTGTTCGGTGGTAGATGGGTCGAAATGTTGAGGAGCTTGTCTCCCTTGCGAAGCTTCACGATGTCCAGAGGGCCAGCCTCTGCCGCGCTTCTAAAGAGCTCTGTAAGAGAGGAAAAAAAAAACCTAAATTCTCCTTTTCTCCCGAAGATTGTTCGGGAACGAGATTCTTGAATTTCCCGTCTCTCTCAGCGAACTCGAGAAATATAACGAGAGAGACGATCTCATCGTCCTTCTCTCGCTCTTCGTTCGAGCGACATCCTGGGACACCCTGTATAAACGATATTTACAATACCGGTTTCGATCCTCGCTATTAACCGTCAACCCGTTTCTTACAACCGCGCGCGTGTGCAAGGGTGATATTAACTTTATTAAACGCCACGCTATCTCCCTCGCTGACTATCTCCCGATTATACTCGGGCTTCTCCGACACGCGCTAAACGCGGTCGTAAAAGTCACTTCTTTTCCCCCCTCCCCCCCCCAAAAAAATCACCATTCTATCCGACGACAAAACTCGCCCATTCGGATAACTCGCGAGCACGACGCATACTCTTTTCAGTATATCGAGCGTTAACGCTCGCGAGAGCACAGTATAACGGGCACATTGTGCATGTTCATATTCATTCATTATGCATATTCATTCTATTATCCGTGGAGTGCAACGAGAGAGAGAGAGAGAGAGAGAGAGAGAGAGGATGTGTATTACTGCGCCCCCCCCTTCCGCCCCCCGTTAATTACTATCGACGACGTAATGCCGCCGGAACGACGACGGTAAATGCGTATCCAGCGTCGGAAAGTTTCCGAATCAATTAAAACGGCACGAATATAGTCAGACGACCAGGATGTTAACGATCGTAATTATACGGTTCGTTTTAATAAATCGAAGCGAGCTTGGAAATAGGGAGCTATATACACGTATGACATAGGTGTTGATTCACAGTTGATATTTAATTTAATGTATAATTAATATATATAATTATATTTTTTCTCTGAATTAAAAAAATCGCAGAATGCTTTAACAGACATTCATTTTAATATTTAATTGTCCTCGCAATAATTCTTCGTAAAATTAATTAATTTTACCGTTAACATTATCAAACATAAATTGGTTTTAACCCTTCTGTCAATGAACGGGTACCTAAAGTAACTTTAAAAATGTTAAAAATGCGTCGGAACTTTTCTCCTCCCGAAACAGAGTACAAAGGGCCTTTGTATTCGGAAAAAAACGCACTTGGTACCCGGATATATTGATGGAAAGGTGAAAAATTATGCATTGACAGAAGGGTTAAATTCGCCAAGAATATAGACGACATCGCACACAAATCTCTCGAAATAACCAGCGTACGTATCACACCGCATACGGAGCAAAGTTTGCACCGCTGCGAAGAATAATACCGAGAGCTGCACAAAAATTCGTTGAATAAATGATACAATCTGCGTTCCTGTCTCTCTTATTTTAGCGCGACTACATGCGGTAGCCTGAAATATTGAAAAGCGCGGCAATAATATTCGGCCTCAAATTCAACAGCTGACACATCCGACAATCGACTTTCGCGCCAAGCTAATGAATGAATTTCCGCATTTTATAGCCGGCGACGAAAAAAAAAAAAAAAAAAAAAACAGAACAGATAGAACGTGGCTATGGTTCTAATTATCCTACTAATTACGCGCGATATCGGGCGACCGATATAGGATCGGTGCCACCTTTTTTTCGCGATAGTCGATATCTGTCAGCGATATTATTCAAATAGTAGGCACGGATCGATAATTGATCCTGAATAATACATCTTAATTCACCCCCGGTGAGGGCGAAGAAGAGGGAGGGAGGAAAAAAGAACGCTTCGCGCGGGCGTTCCTCGATGCAATATGCACATCCCGGTTCTCGCATGAAAAATGGAAATGCGGCGAAACAACATCGCACGATCATTTATAAAAGAGCCCGGGGTCGCGGGCTCTCTTTTCAGCCCATCCCCCCAGACTGATGTTCGGGGCGCGCGTCGCCCGGGATGAAATAAAAATATTCCGAGCGCTCGCCCTGCGCGCGCGCGCGCGTGTTACGCTCTCGCGGAAGGAAAACGCGGCGGGGATTCGTGTAACGAAACACGAGAAATCATCGTATTTCACGATTTATCTGGCACCGGGGGGGATTGAAATGGCACACCCCCGGCGTAACGCTGTCGCGAATTCGTTTTCGAACTTTACGAGGAGCGCGCAACAGTTTTGCTGCCGCGATTTTTATTGCCGGAGAAGCCGGGGAAAGGAGAAGTGTAACTTTTTCCGTCCGCGACGGAATAAAGTAAACGCGCGCTATCGATTATCGTCGTCGATTTCTCCGTTTCTCCACTTCTCAACAACAATGATTCTGTACTCGCGATATCGAGAGCCCGTCGGAAACTGAAATACGAACAGAAATAATACAATACGGCGTAAGCTATATTCGGCGCTGCTGAAATTTGAATAAACGCTTCTGTTACTCAGATTGCTCATCTGAGTGATTATCATAACGTGATTAAATGACGAACGACATTTACATGATTTCGTCCAAGCGAATTAATCTTCTGAATTTCATTACTTCGATTAATGATTTAATTAAGTAATTGATTTAATTGTTAATATCTAAATTTTATTCAAGCGATATCCTTATTGTAAAGAAATTGCAAGATTTTTGTATATTCGTTTTCTATAACAGTAAAAAATTTCATTATTTTACGATAAAAATAAAAATAAAATTTTATTCAAGCGATATCCTTATTGTAAAGAAATTGCAAGATTTTTGTATATTCGTTTTCTATAACAGTAAAAAATTTCATTATTTTACGATAAAAATAAAAATAAAATTAAAATAACAATAACGAATATACCAAAAATAACACAGACATTTGAAAATAATTATAAATAATTATGAATAATCTCGTTTACATAAAAACTTGCATAGACTCCTCGCTACATATCCATCATATCTCTTGTATTATTTCAAATATTATATCAAATGTTGTGTAATAAGAAAAATAATTCAGAAAACGATAAATCGCATTTATTTCAAAATTAATCATTTAATGCTAATCTACAAAATTAATTAACATGACTCAATAAAATATGAACAGAGACGAATCTATGAATTGTAAGCCGTATGAATACAAAATAGTATGTATTAAAATATTTTACTGCGCATATGATATAAGATAAATAATTATTTCAATGAATTGTTTAAAATCTCTAATAAAAAATACATTCATTTAAAAAATATATATTAATTTTTTTATTTAATTTAATTAAATATTCTAAAATTAATAAAATATTTTAAATATAGAATTTTAATTAACACATATACAGACATTTCACATTAACCATTTATAATCTAGAAGAGGAAATAGCTTAATTAAGCGCAAATGGTTTTATTTACTTAAAACATGCTATTTTGCCTTCTAAAAAAATAATAATGATAATCGTTTAATGCTCCCTTTGGTAGCATGGTAATATTTTTTCACAAATCATCAGCAGATAGAGGAAAATATATCGCGAATTTTTACAAACTGACGTTTCCACCGCAACGTTGGTATGTGATACAGACGCAGAAAATATCTCGGTAATATCTTGCCAATAATCGTAATGTTCACAAGCCGCCAACCGAGAGCCGCGTTCGATTCACCCTTGGAATTATAGTCGTGGATACGAGGAATGCTGGAACGCATAGCGCGAATGCAGCGCGAATGCAGCACGTGTCCACCACGCCCACGCGTGAATTCGAGACGCTAATTAAACCTGAAACGATTGTTTGCACCGGTCGGTCCAGGCGGCGGTGAGAGCAACATTCAAAATGTATCGAAAGCGCAACAAAATTCATTGTAAATATCACTCGCGCGCGATTGTCTACTAGAAAAATATTTCTTTTTTTTTTTTTTAATCGTACGACACGTGTCGATGGAATTTGTCCCCCTCCCCCGTCCCCGTCCCACAATGTAGTTTTGATTAAAAAGATTCTAAAAAAAAATTAAATTTAAAAAATTCCACCCCGTCGGCAATCGCGACGTTTCTAATTTCTCATGTTGCACGATAAATGCATTAAATTTTCGGCCGATGTGTGTAAAGATTTTTTTTTTATATAACAAATTTAGATATTTAATTTGATTAATATTAGATATTTCATTTAATTAATATATTAGATTAATTTAATTAATATTAATATCTGTATTTTTTTTTGTATTATATATTAAGGGTAGCTTTTTCTCAGATAGATTCATAAGCATTTTCGAAACAATCTTAACGAAATTATTCCTGAGAGAGATTTCCGTACAGAATAAAATTGTTATTCTTCTCTTCGATTATGCAGCAATTATATATTACAATAAAATAATAATATAATTTTCATTATATATTTAAACTGCGAGAATATAATGATACTCGCTTGGTGCATGTATTTTCGCGATAAAAGTTTATTTAGCTTCTGCAACGAATTTAACTACCGCAATAAACAATGAAAATTTTTACTACACAATATACCATAATATAAAAACAAATACCTATATTTCGCGTATTAAAAAAAAAAAGAAAGAAAGAAAGGAGAAGAGAGAATTGGTTCCGCTCTATTTTGGCGTAACGTGTAATATCACGTGTATTGCGAAAAAAGCGGTTTCAGTTTTTTAATCTCTCTTTATTTAATATCGACATAATCGTACAATGCCAAGAGACAAAGGAATTGATTAAATTTTATCAATGCCAGAATCGATTCGCCTAAATAATTCGCCGTCCGCTCTCAATCGCCCTCCTCCCCCTCCCCCTCCCCCTCCCCCCGATTTCGTATACTCGCTCGTTGGCCTCTCCCGGTCCGGTAATCCGTTTCGTCGTAAAAAACACCCGAAAGTACACCTCGAACACCCCAAAGTACAACGAGCACGATTGCAGAACGATCGCGTGCACGCTCGCTCGCTTTTTTCATGGCACTTAAACGCTTTACGAGCGAATCGTCGAATTTTCGGCCGGCTGAAGTGGCGCCGACCCGACCGGTCTAAACCCCTTTCTCCCCCCCCCTCCCCCCGCTTTCGCAAACTTCATCCCCCCCCCCGACGGTTACGATTTACATGATAATGTACTTCGCATCCGGAGGGGGAGGGAATCTCACGCGTGAAAAAGGGCGAAAAGTCGGCCTGTACACACATCTAAGTATAATATATTACTCGTCAAATAAATTCCAATACAAGATCTCTCTCCCCCTGACACAAAACATTCGATGTTTCTTTTAGATTTTGGTGCTATTTCATGATTTATAGAATACCGACGTATAAATTTTCATCGATAACAGCAATATCAAAATTTTCGCGCAAAGATCTCTTTTACTTAATTTTCATAATTATGTACGCTATTCCATCTCCATTATACAACGTGTTAATATAAAAAAAAAAAACCTGAGAGGGGAGAATAATATCTAAATTATTCCCAACAATGCACGATTTATTACTCATGTCAAAACCGAATTTTAATGACGTGCAAGTCTCCAAACATTCAAACGTGTTCGGAATTCAGGTTTGCTTAGCGAAGTTGAAAATTCGCATTTCGCGCGAAGCTGAATGAATATCGGCTCATTGATCATCGAATGGACGATTCGGAAGTGAAACGAATGGCCATTACTCAAACCTCAGTCGACTCCAATATAGTTAAGCAAACATTGATTTGGGGGGGAGAAGAAAATGTCCGTCGCTGAAAAAAAGCCAAAGAGTTCTGGCTCTTCCTTCATTTTTATTTTTTATTTTGACCTTTCTGGCGAAAATATATCACGAAGTATCGCGAATTCTCTCGTGTTTAATGTCGAGAGTTGTGAACGCGAGAGGGGGACGAATGACGTTCGGCAATAAATGCCGGACAAAATGGAGAGGGTGAAAAGCGCCGGTCGTGGACATATCTCTGCGGTGAAGGAAAAAAAAAAGGACATCGGACCGAGATCGGGCAAGCGGCGACGAATCCGAATATATTTTGCGCGCGCGCCAGCATTTTTTTCCCACTCTCCTTTTTCAAGGGAAAAATACGCGACGAAACGAGATATTGATCCGTTTGTATCAAGTGTTTATTGGTCACTATTGCACGCTCGTGACGCTTTAATCGGGTTACCGCAGCATATTTTTTTCGCAAATACCGCGTTTCCTTTATTGCAGGAAAACCAATACAGACTTTGTAAAAAAAAAAAAAAAAAAAAAAAAGACATCCTTGCTCCGAAGAGAACGTCGAAAGGTCGAAATATTCCGATTTGATGGAAAGATCAAAGCCCTTCACTAGACTTTCATGGTACGTAATATAGAAACCTTCAAATTTCAATGATAAATCCTTAATTATAGCTCCGAGAGTGAAAAGCTTTTATAAGAAAAATAAATAACATTACATCTTGCTATATGTATATATCATACATATACGAAGTTTCGCGACAAAATATATTAAACGCGCATGTTCAATTTAAAATAATATATAAATAATTATATACATATATTCTAATACACTACACTGTACGATATGAATATCATAATTCACGCGTGTCGCAAAACATTATAAAATAATAACTGCTAATAAAAAAGTTGCTCTTTCTGCGACAATTTTCACGCGAGGATTTTCATTCTCAAAAGTGCGTGACGCGAATCGTATAATACAAAAAGTCAGGATTAACAGCAACCCCTTCATCACGATTCCGGAATTCGTCGAGTGCTTTACCTCGCTTAAGCAGAGATATCCCGAATAAGTCTCCTCGCTCTCCTGCGAAATATCCGTCTCGATGAGGGCCCGCAAACGTGTCCGGATTATGTGAATAAGTAAGGCAGGAGCTTTCGCCTGTGCGGAAACTTATCGTGGACTTGCCCGCGTCGTAAAAACTCGGGGGAAAGCTAAATTCTTTCCTGTGTACGCTCGCAACTAAACCGCGAATAATAATCTTGACATTTAAAAATATAGATGTACGTACTTTGACAAACTGTGTATTTTTCAGATACAAATGCGCAGCGAGATATTTTCTTATGAAAAAAAAAGCACGTTATATCAAAATTTATAAGATCGAAAGCTTCATAAAATCGTGAACTTAGGGATTAAACTCTAGAAGAACTCTATATAATTATTATTGAAACTTTTTATAAAGAGTCTCTAATAAATACACGTTTCTCTCTTGCATAAAAGGTTAATCCTTTAGATGCATGACAAGCATCGATATTTTCTAAACGATAATGGATATTTCTGGATCTCTCGGGGAGTCTCTGTATCACTCTCGTCCATTAGAGAGAGTTGGAGAAATTCAAGCTGCTTAGAGCGCAAATCGCGAGGCAACCTCGAGCGTCGAAAGGTTGAACGGATGAGTCTTAAATTAGACTCGCTGAACGTAGTGTAAAGGTCGCGGGAGAAAGATATAGAGAGAGACAGATTGCAGAAGGCTGGTCGTCGGTTGACAAGTTTTAAGAATTCGCGAACAGGCTTACATCGAATACCACGATCGTTTGTCGAGCAAATGCTCTGCCGATCAACTTCAAGGAGCGATCCATGCGATCTCAAGCGATGTAAAGCGCTTTACTTAAGCACCCTTCGGTAACTCGGAGCGACGACGATTGACCTTTCCCGAATCACGAATTGTGACGCAGAGTTAACAATATGCAGTGTCAACAGGTTAAAGCCGAAGAGGTCTTCTATGTAAAAAGCTGAGATAAAAATATAAATATATACTGAATTGGAAAAGTAATATAAATTATAGAATATATATAAAATAGAATGTGGAGACATTTCATAGAGATACAATTCGCTTTGATGATAAATGTCATCGTGTAGAATATTTCAATATAAAAATAAAAAATTACGCATCCCCCACGAAATACTTTCGCAAGTCTCATAATTCATTATTAATGTGTTTCGACATGTAAAATAGAGAGAAGTCGCATTTTTGTTATTTCATATACATATACATATATATATTCCTTTTTAAAAGAAAATGAGTTGATTGACAATATAAATTATTTTCTAGCATTTATTCCAAGCTTGATTTAATCCAGAGATTAAAGCAAACGTACCTCTTGTTTTTCCTCACACAATAATACATTTTCGTGAAATTTTTCCGAGACATACGTGGAGAAGTTTGAACACTGCCATAATTGATTTAATTAACGTAGTTGTAATTATCGGGCGTACATATTTTAAGTGTGTACGTGTAGATAATACCTTAGTAAAATATATTATTACTATTCGCCATGGAGAGCGCGCGTAAAAAATTTCGACGAAAATTTATTCGCGGAAAAAATCACATGTGTGATTTAAAATTTAAATATATCTTGTGTATTTTTCCGTCGGGCAAAGCGCGGTTTGATTAACAACTGAATTAAATGTCCGTTTGTCAAAGCTTGTAGTATAATCGAGTATAATCGAGTTCTCCAACGAGTGCATCGAAATATGAAGCAGCGAATTTCGAATTAAAAGCTCCGCAATTATCTCTTTTATTTACGCACATTCGAAAACTTCATAAATGCTTTGTAAAATTTCTATTATGTTAAAAAAAAAATAAGCTACGGGAATTTCGAGGAATATCGTGAATTGTGCGTTAATGAGATCGTCGTTGCTTTAACTATATATCTCTTCGTTAAATTAACGAATTCTCTCTTACAAAAAATAATCGGAACCATTTCTTCTTCTGGTTCGATGACAGTTCGAGAGCGCACGAATCTCGTTACAGAACATAGAGTCCAAAACTTATGTTGGGCCTTATGACCAGTTTACACGCGACGAAATACTGCCAGATTCGCACGATACGGAGTGAAATGAAGCATACAAGAACGGCGCGAAGGAAGGGTGAAACGACGTAGGAAAGGGGGGCAATCTATCTTCTGACCGTCGATTGGCAGTAATAGGATAATGAATCATGAATCATAAACGTACGGCGGACGATTATATTTTTATTGTGACCCACGCTCAATTTATTCATTATTTTGTTGAGGCCAATATCATTGGGGCGAGGTGTAGAACGCGCTATCGCTGTCGGAAGGCGTACGTTCGAGATGTCAGTGACGTAATACGGGGATATATATCGTTGCGTTCGACAAAATCAGAAGCCCGCGACGAGATTATTTATCCGATGCTCCTCGCACTTTTTTTTTTAGAAATCTGTCGAATATTCTCGGAACTCTTTTATGACTGTCTTCAGGTTGAAAACACAATTATTCATTTCACTAGATATAGCGGAATTTGTGAAACAACCGGGAAAAAGATTTTTTGCGTAAATATGGTGAAAAATATGAAACATTTTTTACCATATAAAAAGCATAATTTTTTAAAGCAAGACTTTATTTAAAAAATATGAAATATTAATAATATATGCCTTTCTGGTTTGAATTTAGCCTTCAAAAATTGTGTGCGATACCTTTTTTACATATCTTTTTTTAGACAACGTTATCACAAAATATGTATTAAAAAAGTAAAATATCTTAAAAAATAATCCACACACGTTGAAATATATTTAATAAAATATAAAAATTATATATCTTTAATTTTTTAAATAAAATCTCTCTCTTGTACTCTTTATTCATATTTAGATATAGATTACATAGACGAAACAATTTTAATTATCTACAGAGTATCCGGTAATGGCATTACCTCTCGTGCAAGTAGAGCAGGAAGGAAAGGTCATTATCGAACACTCTGTACAATGACATATTCAAATTATAAATATCAATTATGCCACTAAAAGACTCATATAAGCGTCAAAATGAAATGCATTGGTTGCGATAAAAAATCCCAATCTTCACTAAAATAATAATAGCGTCGCAAGCAAATGTCACGCGATAAACAAATAAATGCGACACAGAGTGACACGCAATATTGTTTCCGCCTGTGTTTCCGCGCGCGACTTCTTCATTCGCGAGAGATAAACGTGACTTTCAAACGACGAGAATTTTAGTTTAGGACGCGCCCGATTGCGGGGGCGATTCCTGCAAATCGGTGTCGTTGCCGCGCGGCGAATCTGCGTTCCATCCCGTGCATTCCGGAAGCGAATCCCGGAAGCGGTTCCGCCACCGATAATTCCTCGCGGCACTCGATTTCCGGGACTTCGTCCGAACTTCGTTCCGGCGACGAGACTCCGACAGACGGAAAATTCTCACGAATAAAACGCGACGGCGTCTATGTATTTTCGACGTTGAAAACTGTTGAATTTACGTAACGAGGAATAAAGTCTTATTTATAAATAAAGAGTAATTATTCACAAAAACTTAACCGTACGCGTGTCGACATATACGAGATGTCTATTCAAATCTTGTAAAAAAATTCCCTGAAGAATTCCCTGATCTTCTAGATATTTTCTAGTTTAAAATTCCAGGTAAAATAAGAAAATTTGTAGATGCTTTTAAAATAAGTTTCTTTAATGTATGCGTTTTCTAATGTTTTCTATTCATATGATGTAAAAAAAAATTATCAAGAATGCAGTTTTTCTATCATTTAATACTGATTTATTAATCGTAAAATTAATTTGGACAATAACAAAGTGCAATATATCACTGTATCTAAACGCTAAAAATATATGCAAAAATATAAAACAAAAAATAATTTATTATAAACGTCTTAAGAAGTATTAATTTATTTAAATATTATTAAAAAATTGAACAATTTTCTATGAAACTTACATAAGACCTTGACATTAAAAAGAGATCGCCAATAAAATTATCAAAGCCACAATTTAAAAAAAAATTCTCTGAGTCTCAATAAAATTCCATGAGAATTCCCGGATTTTTCAAAATAAAAAAAATCCCTGACAATCCCCGGTTTTCCCAGTTTTTCCAGGGAGTAGACACCCTGAATATATATCGTATTCAAATAAAAACTTATTCGTGTATCACAAATAATTATATTTGCGGATAAAATTTTATTTGATTAAAATTTTAATCACGTTAACGTTCAAATAGAAAACTTCATTTGACAGTGCACACATTTGAAAGATTACGTTGTATACTTTCTCCCATATACATACATATATAAAGATCATTAAAACGTGTGGATGAAATGTATCCTGAATGTATGAATATGAATTATAATTACAAACTAACAGAAAGTGAAATACATAAATACTAGTTTCGGTTTAACTCGGCATTTTACTGTAGCTCAAATACAACGAATTTTTATTCCGCCCATAATTTTTCATTCCACCTTTCGTCACAATTAAGATGACTTCACAATTAAAATCACAATTAAGACATAATTTTATTTATGCACCACGGCGAGTCCGGTCCGCGATAATAAAGCGTTTCTTCTATTCGCAAAGAGACGGAGTCTGTTTTCGTCGAGAGAAAGAACATCGGGAGAGAATAATCTCTGAAGATCTCAGCAACGTCAAGGTAAAAGCAATTGAATTTGAAACCGATTCAAAGAGAATGACCGTCAAAATGGAATAAGCCGTGTAATATAATGTAGCCATTTCACTCGTAAGACTTTAATGTTGCCGTAAACCTTCCTTCTAAAGCAACATCGTTAAATCAATCGGGACAGACTGCTTTCGATAAAAATCTTGTATTATTTATATTCATGAGTTCAATATCGTTATTCGCGGAAATGCGAAACAAATAAAATACAAAAAAAAAAAAAAAATAAGTATTCACATTTAACGCACCGCGTGTACTTCGGTTATTATATTTACTTCTCTAATAGCGAGTGAACTTTCTTACAATTATTTCTACCTCCTTTCTACCTTTATAATTTAACCCTGAAGTGGTCGCGCGGATGACATTAGTCATCCACGTGCACAAATCTGCAATTTTTCCAAAATAATTAAAATACATATATTTTTCAATATTTCCAAAGATAAGTTGATCTTAAAGAAATTTTAGTTCCTTTGTTGCTCTTTTATATAAATTTTATAAAAAACATGAAATAATGTTAATTTTAATATAAATTTAATGGTTAATACATATATTTAAATAAATAATATGCTCACAGCATATGTCTTTATATTTTAATTCGTCCTTTAAAAATGGATGATAGATGTCATACATGCGATCTCTAACGCATTTAATACCACTCTAAGGTTAACTGTTTTAATTATGCACATACGAAATCTGACTTTCTTTATTGAAGACAATCTTTGTAGCATTATTTCCATGCAAAACAGATTAGTTTTTCTTTGCTATCGACATGTATGCTGTTTAAAAATAGAAGAGAAATTATCGTACAGAATATTGAATATATCAATTGCGCAACCTGGCCGATAATAGAGCATGTAAGGGATGTTCGGGACACGGCTTGATTGGATGGTAGGTGAGGTCGCAGGCACGTTAGAGCCTCGCCTCGGCCCATCAATCGATATTTATGCATGTAGAGTGTAGAAGGCCGTGCATTGCATTAGGTAGATGCGTAAATGCGCCTCGTTACACGTTTTGTCGCTTGTCGAGAGCTTCGCAGGGCAAAGTTTAAATAAATAATTTTCCAGCAAAATCCGGTACATCCTCCCCTATTGTGAAACCGTAATTGCAATATCTTTGAAGTGAAAAGTAGAAAGTTGCTGCCCTGCTACGTTAAAAAAAAAAAAGATTCTCTCGACGTCGCGCGAATTATGCCGTTCGAGTTACAAGAGAATAAGAGTAGATTGAATTATTGTCTATGAGAGAATAACGAGAATTATCGCTCTGTAGAGCGGATGCAATTTCGAAATTGTTCGCGTCACTCGCGCAAAGAGAGAGAGAGAGAGAAACGCGCCGCAATGTCGACTTTTACATCGCGGCAGCAATCCCGGTATAAGAAGAGAGTATAATGACAGCGCACCCGATATTAATTTCTCGTCTCGGGATAATGAGATGAGACGATAACAAAAGCTCGCTCATGCCGGCGAAGAACATCAAAAGAAATGACGTAAGGTAGATTAATTGTTATAACGAGAAGAGATGGGTACGCGTCGCGAAATTCTAAAGGTTAATATAAAGCCGATGATTTTTACAATAAAAACGTCATTTGTCCGGCGCAATATACAGTATATAATTGTTGGAACACCATGGAAGAAAAATGTACAAGCGCAGAGAAGAAGACACCGTTGGTTCTTTCGTAATAAAAAGTTGTGGCGGTAAAATAGAGAAAAAGTGTATAGGTATACATTTATTACTTTCATTAAGCTTCTGACGAAACATAAAGTATTTATGTAGAAGCATTCAGCGAAGCTTTTATGTAGACGCCTTCTCTTATACATATCAATTACACAACTTTTGCTTTATCGCTTACACAATTAACAAGATTAATAGTTTTTATTTCTTTTTCGCAGAAGAAGGAAAATGAAAGATAAAAGATGTAGACTAGTATAAAATAGTGATCTCTTTGTCGATTTTCGATTTATCATATCGATTGATATATGAAGCAAAAGTTCCTTAAAAATAACGAAACTTTTCCGTCGAATTATTTGAGCATCTCTGATCCGCTGCTCGCGCTTTATTCTTTTCTCCGCTTACATTCTTCCTTCTTCAGAGAAAGAATAGAGATACGTTTGTGCGAGGGCCGTGCTATTCCGCTTATAATCGATAAAACGAATGAAAGCGCGATCGTTCACGTGTCGAGCAAGGTGGCCGGCTCGGCATCTAAAACATCCGCGCGAGCGAGACGTTTAGAGCTGCACCCAGTTGTCTGGCATTCGATTTTCCAGCTCGGTCAGTTCCGCTTTAAGGTATAGTTGTACCGCAATAGGCACTTTCTTACGATATTTTTGAAATTTTGAATAATTATTATTTAAAGCTTTCTGAGGACAACGGCAAAAATTTTAAAAATTATTAACCACAGAGCAGGAGATAATTGGCTTTTGAATTTTGGATTTTATACACTATATATGATTCGTAATAGAATGGTGTCAACTCACACTTTCGTCTACAAAAAAAAAAACGCTTCTTACGATTTTAATGAAAAAGATCTTAAAATAAATAATGTTTTAGACAAATAAATAGAGTTTCCCGTTCATTGCACCTGATGCAGTGACCATTATTTTTGACTAATACTGTCGCGATACAACTACCTTAACAGTTCGTCGAAAAATTGCACGACTTCGGGGGAAAAAAAATATAAACGATCGACGCGTTTTCGCCTGCCGGAGAATAAAAAGTACTACCGAAACAAAAATTATATTTTCTTCATTTTCATTACAGATATGTATCTTCCCACGCGTCGTTCTTCTCTCGAGCAGCTTTATCTGCCTTTGATGAATAATTATCGGAGAAACCTCATTTTCTCTCTCTCCCTCCCTCTCTCTCTCTCTCTCATCTCTTGGGAGAAACGCGCACGTTTTCCCGTAAATGCTTCGCGAGAACATCGAGAAATTCTCGTTCCCGGTGAAAAGTCGAGAAGGCTTCGATTCCGCCCCCGGGCGGACTTTAGATATCGATTGGTTGCGTGGCACATTTTTCGCAAAGTCGGCCTCGTTAAAAGGCTTTTTACTTAAGTGGAAGCGATGAGGGAACGAGGACGACCACGACAAACCACGGTGGAAGTATACGGGAGCCATAATAATGGGTCATAATACCGATGGCACGTAATAGTCTTGGGAGAGACACGATGGTATAGAAAGTAATTAGGGTGACGTAATGTTCTTAAGATCGGCAAGCATGGCGATTTCAAGTTTCTGATTTCAACGTTCAAAAATACATGCTTCGAATTATCAACGACATTGTTACAATCGTTTCTTCTCTCAGGTTGATTCTTAATACTCGCGATAATCCAGAGAAAGTTTTCTGTATTTCTCTGTAGCGCACACAATCACTCTTAAGTTTCCTTGACTTCGTGGTAAAAGTAAATCTCATGGCAAAGAGATTATAATCTTCTTAAGATTATTAATTGGCATTGAAACAACACGTTCTTTCTTGATATATGGCTTTTAATACTCCCGTAATTCAGAGAAGATTTTCTGGCAAGCGACGACCAGAATTTGCATAAGTATCGCGCATTCTTCTTCCTTAAGTTACAAAATAAAATTTCGAACGCGGAAAAACAGCTGATTACAAGATGTCTACTCAAATCTTGAAAAACAATTCCCTGAGAATTCCCTGATCTTCTAGATATTTTCTAATTTAAAATTCCAGGTAAAAATAAGAAAATTTGTAGATGCTTTTAATATGCGTTTTCTAATGTTTTCTTCATACGATTACCAAAAAGATTATCAAGAATGTAGTTTCTCTATCATTTAGTACTAGTTTATTTAAATATTATTAAAAAATATAAAAATTTTCCATGAAACTTACATAAGACATTGATACTAAAAAGAGATCGTCAATAAAATTATCAGACACAATTTTAAAAAAAATTCCTTGAATCTCAATAAAATTCTATAAGAATTCCCGGATTTTTCAAGGTAAAAAAAATTCCTCAAAATCCCCGGTTTCCCGGTTTTTCCAGGGAGTAAACACCTTGGATTAATTCAACGTGCAATCTTCTCGACTGTCAAACGGGGAAGTTTAACAGATCGGAAAGCTCGGCTTTAGGATCGGAGATCATTCTACACGATAAGGCGTTTGACGAGACTTGTCCGCGTTGTAGCATGACTTTGTACCATCGTGTACAACCGCCGGTTGTAACATCAATGCTGACAAAGCTGTTTTCCCCTTAACCGGTGTACGCAAGATCGTACACGAGATTGTATGTGGTAAATGTATTAGAATTTTAATTACGTAATGCGACCTGCACAAATAATACATCGTTGCGCTCGCCATCGTAATACCACATCTCGTCGACGTAATCACACACATTTTGCCACGGTAATTACCGGATAATATTAGCATTAGATATGCGCAGACAATTAGTGACCGATATTTCGAAAATTGGATTCCATTCACGGTTAATTTTCAACGAGAACACATGATATAAGCGAACATAAATTTATAATCTATATCTGTATCAATTATCAATTACCAAAGTTTTTTTTCTTTTTACGTACAATGGATTCAAAATAGGTTTCATTAAATTAGTATTGTTAAACAAGCTAGTTGATTGAACTACTTAATATTTCTTTGCGAAAGTATCAAACGTTATTATAACAATAAATTGCATCAAATATGATTATTAAAAATAATTTATTATGAATGCATCGTCAAAAGACTATTGAGGAAACTTTTGTTACACACATACATATGTAAATAAAATAAAAGAAAATAAATACATATCATGCAAAAGATAACGAAACAATGTTTCGAATTACGCGAACGCTAAACGAGAAAAATCCATTATACCGCTAAATGTACGTGAAATTTAAGCGTGTGTGTATGTGTGTGTGTGTGTGTGTGTGTGTGTGTGTGTGTGTGTGTGTGTGTGTGTGTGTGTGTGTGTGTGTGTGTGTGTGTGTGTGTGTGTGTGTGTGTGTGTGTGTGTGTGTGTGTGTGTGTGTGTGAGAGAGAGAGAGAGAGAGAGAGAGAGAGAGAGAGAGAGAGAGAGAGAGAGAGAGAGAGAGAGAAATGCGCACGGCAGCAACGATACAAAAGGTATAATAAAACTACGGTGGAATTTGTAAAAGGTATACTATGCGCACACATACGTTGCATTAGTAGTAGCATCTGATGTATAATAAAATACAGTACGCTGAAAAGCACAATAAAAAAGAGGCGAAAAATTACGCGCATAATTAACCGAAAAAGGAGAAAAGGAAAAAATACGGATAGAAAAAGATACGAAAATCTGGAGCGAAATATGGAGAAACAAAAGCGAAATGAGCGCGAAAAGCTTAACAAAGCTTTCACAATCCGGCTGCTTCTGCGCTCTCTCTCTCTCTCTCTCTCTCTCTCTCTCTCTCTCTCTCTCGAGAGAGAGAGAGAGAGAGAGAGAGAGAGAGAGAGAGAGAGAGAGAGAGAGAGAGAGAGAGAGATCATCGTCGATTCCCTCGCGAGATAATTGTACCAACCGTCAAAGGGTTGGCAGGAGTCGGTTGAACGAGTGCGAGTTCACGCATAAGTGCGTATTCGCGCTATTTTCACCGAGAAGCGAGGATTGAAAAGGGACGCCCATCGGCCAGCCACTCGAGCGAGCTGATGAGAGAGGAAAGGCAAAGGTCCGGTCGATAGGTCACAGCAACGAAGGTGAAGTGTGCGCAAACATAATTTCGGTAGTGCTTCGAAAGGGAGGCTCTCTCTCATATCGAAGGCGAAGTCTAGGTAAAGGCGAGTATCTCGGCCACGGGATTGGCTGGCGGCTCGCGTCCGCGATCGATAATTGATTAAATCCTCGAATATTCGCTGCTCGCCGCGCGCGATACCATCGACGGGTCCTTTCATCCGCCACTTTCATCCGC
Source organism: Lasius fuliginosus (assembly GCA_949152495.1). Taxonomy (NCBI): domain Eukaryota; kingdom Metazoa; phylum Arthropoda; class Insecta; order Hymenoptera; family Formicidae; genus Lasius; species Lasius fuliginosus. The sequence continues at coordinate 15,348,927 of OX424443.1, read as the reverse complement.
GAAAGGATATACACTCTTGGCGTAAAGCTCGACTGAAAAGTTTCAGACGAGGTAGAGAAGGATAATGTGCACGAGGCGCGAGATGTATATTCGCGCGGCCGCGTAGGATAAAATATCTTCTCCCGTCGAGAGAGAGAGAGAGAGAGAGAGATTAATGAACGGCTGGCTTCGCGGAAAAGCCCTCCTCTTCCCTTTGCAATTCGGTCGGATCAGCTGATAAATTGAATACTCCTAGATCGGCAATGAATCTTATTGTACAATCGCAATTACCGAGTTTTTTGATAATGAAACTTTCAAGTTAGGTCTATAATGTAGATTTGTAGATAGTAAGAGCAAAATATTTTCATGTAAGCTTCAATTAGAAATGGATAAAGACAAATCGAGTCTCTCTTCGAATTTTTTGATTAATTATTATTAGCATCCGACTAATTCTATAAAATTTTAATGCCCTAAGAATCACTGACTATGTTAACGAGTGTGAGAAACTCAAATGTGTTTTCATATATAATCATTTAATTTTATCAAAAATATAAATACATATGAAATAAGCTAATTTTACGAAATTCTTAATAAACATACTTGTCGAGAGTAATAAACACCGTCGAGAGAGATTAATGAGAACGGCTGACTTCACGAAAATGCCCTCTTCCCTTTGCGATTCGGTCGGAACAGCTGATAAATTGAATACTCCTAGACCGGCAATGAATCTTATTGAATAATCGCAATTACCGAGTTTTGATAATGAAACTTTCAAGTTAGATTTATAATGTAGATAGTAAGAGAAATATATTTTCATGTAAACTTCAATTATAGAAATGGATAAAGACAAATCGAGTCTCTCCGAATTTTTTTGATTAATTTTCATATACATATAATCACTTAATTTCATCAAAAATATAAATGCATATGAAAAAAAATTAGCTAATTTTCCGAAATTCTCAGTAATAAAATACATATGTACTTGAGGTTCAGAACTATATAATTTTATAAAAACCACCCCAAGCCGATGATTCTTACTCAATATATTTTGTCACTCTACACGTATCTGTATAAGTAAATATTTCTCGAAGACGGGACGCGTTAAACGAACGAAAAAAGAAACTTTCCCGAATATACGACGGAAAAATCCATGAAAGTTCGCTGCCGGCGAGAGGTGTGACAAAAGTTTTTCCACTCACCCTTGAGTTCCATGTCCGTGACCTGGTTCGCCCTGTAAGTGGCCGTCTCCGTGCGGTCGCCGACGATGAAGTAGATATTAATGTACTCCTCGTTGTCGTTGCTGCCAGTTCCGTTCCTCGCCTTGTGGTCCATGGCCACGCGAATAATTTTGGCCTTGAACCGCCTGCCGCTCCTCGTCGCTCGCAGCTTCCGAGACTACCCGGCCTTGCTACTAAGCGGGGCTGCGGGATCACGAAGGTGAAAGATTTAGGTATGTAAAATATATCCGCAGGGACCGCCACTCACATTAACAATGTCCTTCTGTCATTGTCGCGGTACACGAGTGCGCGCTCTTCAGATCTCGCCGCGCAAAATTTCGCAATATTACACGCACGTTAAATGCAAAAACGTTACCGCCTCTTCGCATCCGGACACCTCTCGCACTGATTATACGTTATTTCCGTTACTTTCTCCTCGTTATGTAAAAATTGGCAGGGTAAATGGATCAATGAGATATGTTATATCGATGATGTTATTTCAGGATTGATTTCAGGTTTAAATTTTGAAAGGTGTCATACGTTTCGCGCGAGTGTATTTTTTATTTACGCATTTTGATAAAATAAAAGTTTTTTTTTCATTTTATTATATTTTATACTATTAAAGCGAGAGGATAAGTTAATAGATTTATCAGATTTTTGGTAACTTTGAGAATTATTTATAGTTTATCATTAAATTGATCATTTCTTTCATTTTTATTTAACATTCTTAAAAATTAATATTCATTTAATCTCAATTATATTATAATTAATTGGGAGATTAAATATTTTAAAAATTTTAGAATATTTTATAAACAATTTAAAATTTTCTTATAAATATTTTTTTCGATTTATATATAAAGTATATTTAAAAACACTTGTGTTTAGTACATTTATTAAATTATGATAAGATCTATGTATAAATATACACATCTATGAATAGAATTTTCAGAAGAAAAAAATTTCGTTTTCACGAATAATACTGAATTTTAAAGTAATATAAATTTTTATATAAGAATTCCGTCGCGAATTACAGATCGCCTAAAACGGACGTTTAAAATCAGTTTAGTGTTTCGGGGGGGGAGGGGGGGGGGGGGGAAAGAGCGACGCTAGTTCGGAAAGTAACTCACCTTTGGTCGGGTGTGGAGGGGTAACAGCACCCTCGGCGAGCTCATCGTCGCATCGCCGGCCCGGCGGCGGCAACGACCGGGCCACCCCCGATTATCGCACCTGTCAAGCTCGTATCTGCCACGCGCAACACCTGCCGCTCGCTTCGGGTCTGGAAAACGACGTACCGGGAACGCGTCGCGAGCGACGACCGACGACGATGTGGCGGAAGCGATGTGGCCGATCGCTCGTCCACTACCAGCCGGCACCGCGTTTCTTCATGGTCCATTCTGCAACAGGAGAGTCGAAACGCCATCGATGAGCGGCAGTGTAAAAATTTTGGGAAACGAGGGACGATCTCTCATTCGGGGTGTCTACTCAAATCTTGTAAAAATAAATTCCCTGAGAAAACTCCCTGATCTTCCAGAATGCAGTTTCTCTAGCATTTAATATTGATTTATTCATCGTAAAATTAATTCGGACAACAACAAAGTGCAATATATCACTATATCTGAACGCTAAAGATATGTACAAAAATATATGATAAAAATATAAAACAAAAAGTAATTTATTATAAACGTCTTAAAGAGTACTAATTTATTTAAATATTATTAAAAAATTGAACAATTTTCTATGAAACTTACATAAAACCTTGATACTAAAAAGAGATCGTCAATAAAATTATCAGACACAATTTTTGAAAAAAATTCCTTGAATCTCAATAAAATTCCATGAGAATTCTCAGATTTTTCAAGGTAAAAAAAAATCCCTGACAATCCCCGGTTTTCCCGGGAGTAGACACCCTGTCATTTGATCTTCGATTCTGGAAATCAATCGCTTTCGAGACCGTATCAGACGTTTTTTTCGCATATATGATGCGATAACAATATCTCGTTAACAGAAAAATTCAATTGCATTTTTTGTACATTTAAATCAGGATTATTAATCATACTCTAAATTAATATCTCTCGTTAATGTAATATCGACAATTAAGATTGAGATGGTAGGCTGGTTCTCGCGAATCGCGGTTGATGTCCGCGTAGTTTCGTCAATAAAAGGAATGTCCGGGATATACAAGGGTAAAAATGGACATATTAACGAAATTGTGGATAAGCGTGCACGTTATCGAAGCGGGATGCGCTGCACAGCTGCGTTCAGGTATTTATCGCCTTTGACTTGGCGGAGCGAAAGTGTTCTGATTACAGGGTATGTCGCGGACTTTCCCTGACAACGGTATTCAAAGTACGAATTGTATCGCCATCCTGCGAAATTTGCATAGTTACGCACGAAGCGAAATGCATTTGTCGTGGGAAGCAACGGTGGAGTTTGGCGAGACTTAAAACATCGCTCGGATCTTTTTATTTTAATAAAATTGAAAATTAAATAATTGCAAGAAAAGAGATTTTTTAAAAAGTAAAAAAATTTTTTTTAAAATCTGGCGAAAGCTGAAACACTTTAATTAAATATTAATTAATCAAATAATTAATTAAATATATTTTTCTTAATAAATATGATATTCAAACCTAAAATAGTATTGAAAAAAATCACAAATAATAAATACAAACCATATTACAATATTACAATATTTATAATAAGGCAAATTATGATAATTAATTTATACATTTTTTTATTTGTCGTTATTGTTCATGTATTCTCTCGTGAAGAGAGGAAAATACTCTGGAAAATAATTTGCCTTCCACGAGAAACTATCCGGGTTAAGCGCGACGCGACTCTCGAGAGTTTTCCTTACAAGGAGTTTAATTATATCCCGAGTACAATTAAAAATAGCTATATATGTAACGTTACAAGTATTCTGAAAACTTTGAACTCAACGACGACACACATTTTCAGAATTAAGAAAAGCAATTTACGTCGGTGAGGTAAGAAAAAAAAAAAAAAAAAAAAATCCGGAGAGATTTACGTGACTTTAACGAGACGATGCGATATCGAGGACGAAGACGAGACCGTGCGACGCGAAAACGAAGGGGGGGGGGATGAAATCATCATCCCCCTCGGCTTTCCGTCTGTTTCCTCCAGTCGCGCCTACCACGCCCAAGTGCGCGTGGGCGTGAGAAATTTACGATTTCTTTGTTCAAGGTCGCCGGTAGAAATTAGAAGCCGCAATATAGCTGGTGCCACCCCCGCACTTTTACCCTCTTCTTCCCCTCCCCCTTCATCGCGACATCAGGTGACGTCGCGTCGCCTCGAAAGCGAAGACGTACGAGCGGCTCCGTGAATTAATGACATCCTCGTGAATTTGCCACGAACATCGTTGTTCTTTATTACGTTCTCTCCCCCCCCTCCCCCCCCCAATATCGCTAAGAGTATTAAAACTAGCAGGGCTGCTAATGTCAGAAGCAGGTATCGACTTTTCCATTAAGTGCTAACGCCGGGCCATTTCATTATCAAGATTTGTATCGAATTCCGCGGGGGCGTGTGTTTCGATATAATTCGTGGTCGACATTACCTTGATAAGGATCCAATACCAATTTTAATCCCGGTTATAATTAAGAAGCTACATATAATAACGCGGCGACGTTAAAAGAGAACTTAAACTTTAGATAGATTAACATTACAATTCAAACAAAACGAACCTGAATTCATCGCGCTTTACTCTTGGAATATCTTCGAAGGATATTTATAACGATGACAAAAATTTTACAACTCGCGATCTCGCGCGAATAAAATTTTATTCCGCATCTAATGTGTCAAATGGACTAAAACACTCTAGTAGAATATTAAAGAAGAGCATTTACTATTTAGAGAGTTTGTAATCCAAATTCGCCGTCAATGCGATAATTTGTCGATATTATTTATATATCTAATTAGATCAAGTAGTAGCATCAATCACAATCTGACTTTAAAAAAAAAATTAAAAAAACGAGCGGTCTTGAAGTTGTGCGAAACCGTGTCTCGATCTCGATGTTTTAACGACGAATTATTGGTTGGATGAGTTTACAACCGAGATTTTCAGCTTCGAGTGTCCCAGAGGTATACTCGACATAAAAAGACGGGGGATGGTCGAGGGAAAGTAATCATTCCTTAGCAAAGTGGCTAACTATGACGCGTAATATCCGCGCGACTTTGGACTTCGGCTTTCAGCAAATTTCTGCTCTCTGAGGCGAGCCAAGTCAACGAAGAAGATCGTGGCATCTAATTGGATCGAGTGCTTTCTCCCTTAGAGGGGACGCAAAAAAGTGAGCTTACCTAATAACGGCAATAATGACGTGTTACTAATTTTCGCACTGCTTATTTTCGGCCGTAGCAGAAATAACCACTTGAAGTGTAATGATATATCGCTCACTAGGATTATTATAACCGGCAAATATATTCTTAATAAATAAATTAATAAAGAAACAAGAAATATCAAGAACACGCTGAAACTTTTAACTGAAAAAAATAATGGTATAAAGATTATTATGGATTATTGATTATTTGACAAACAATACGTTCTGACATGTGTGTACTTTTTCCTCTTTAGATTTCTGAATCTATTTGTTTTTATAAATTTATCAGTGGAAATTTATCTATAATCAGAAGCATAAAATAATATTTGAAATAGAAAATAAACATAATTACATAAACTATTTTTTCCACTGGATTACAAATTATTAATTTAAAATAAAATAATTTATATGTTAATTAAAGTTTTATTTTAAATGTATTTCTAATATATGATATATTTAATTAATTTTATATGGATCAGAAATAAATATTTCATCAATATTTATCTACACATTTTGCATCAGAAATTTTGATTATAATCATTTAAAATAATTATTTCTCTCGTTGCATGCAAACAGTAAAATATTTCAAAAAATATTATTTCCACTAAATATAATAATTGTAATAATCGTAATAATTTGTACCTACATATTTATATATTTCTATATATGTATATATATTGTGTGTGTATATATTTATATCTTGGTCTGATACATATTTTAAATGAGAAATTTTCGATAAATTTTCCTAAAATTACAGTACATTTAATAATTATTATTTCAATTATTTCGATTATAGTGTTTTAAATACATATTTTTTCCTATATATTTACATCCATTAGTCTTACGAAATATAAATTTTCAAATAATATTTGTTTTCAGACAATTTATATCAATTACTTAAATAATTATTTTCGATAATTTGTCCAGGGATAACATACAAGATAAGATTTAAATTGGTTTGCTCATATGCAGAATTACGATACACAGCGAATACGATTATAGATACGAACGGTTCGGTTCGCATCTCAAGTCCCATCATACGATAACATCTATGTTTCTTTATACGGTAATCTTTTCCAGCCGGTTGAAACCAGCTCGAATAAAAGCTGTCGGCTCCAGACGATGACGCTCGTAAACGTACAAGAGCCGAATAAAATCTGCCTGGGCGGCCGGGGATTTGTCGTGATGGTGGCGATCGTCATGACGATAATTGGATTGCCACTAGTCAGTTTCATACCTGATAACGCGGCAAGACGCGCGGAGGGGGTGAGGTAGGCTTCATAATCGAATGAGATGCACCGGATATGCATTGACGGCGAGAGGTCGAAGCCGACGTGGAAGGGACGCATACGTGAAAGAGCCGTAAACCAATCAGTGTCCGCGATAGAAATTCGACCCGGAAACATATGATCGTAAATAAACTTTTCACACGGGAAACACAGAGGAAAACGGTGGTCGTTTCTTCCATAATTTACCGTGTCAGGGAAAAACTTAAAAATATGCTTGCGCTCGCGATCGAGAGAGAGAGAGAGAGAGAGAGAGAGAGAGAGAGAGAGAGAGAGAGAGAATTTTATTACGAACGAATGAACACGTTCTTCGTCGTGTCCTGAGGAGGTCCTTCTAACGAAGGATTGTCACACGGTGAATAGTTTGTCGATTTGCATTCGGAAAATGCAGCTCGAATGTTGCGGCCTATTCGCTTGTCCTATATACGCAAGAATTATGAAGCGCAATAATTAAAATGCCACATTTTCTCTTGTTGATTAAATGACGCACACAGTGGACTGCCAAATTGTTTCTGCCATCAGAGCTTTAATCGTTGAATTATTTTTATCGAATATTATATAGATTGTCCCTTCTTTCTGTGTCTTTTTTTTTCCTTTTAAAATGAACGCGCATGTATATGAATTAGAGTGTCAACTCTCTTTTCATTTATTTTTTAGATTGGATATAGCCGATATAGCCGCGTCCCTCGATTTATGTTACAGACTTTTTTTTTTAAAGATAAATCCGGATCACACACATACACAAATAGCATAAAGTAACAGTTTGAAAGAAAAAAAAAATCCGCAAAACGACATTTCGCTATATATTTTCAACCGAATAATTTTTCGAAAACCTTTTACATAATACGCGCGATAATCGCGATAAGATAGCTCGAAAATCGGATAAACGTTTACAAAATGTTCGTTTTAATTGTGTGAATGCAAAACAGAATACCTATGCTATCGCAGATAAAAAAATTTCCTCTTATATTATTTTTATTCCAATTTTGAAAGAAAATTTTCAATAATCGTTATAGAAAAATTTAATATATTTTCTCGTTCATATAACCGATACTTTTAAAGAAACATTGGACTTTTTCATTACGATCGGCTACATGACAAAGGATAGCGGATTACATTTTTTCATTTCTAATAACGCGAAAGATGAGATCGAGAGCGTTGCATATATCGAAAAAAAAAAAACGGAATAAGCCATAAATAGATTTTCAAATAACATCGGCTGGATATCGGCATCGATGTTCGATCGATCTCGGTGGCATGCAATCGCGGTGATTATTAATATTGGTAAAAGGGAAGGAGTTGAAGGAGATTATTAATTACTAACACAAAGGGATTATAAAGGGATGATTCATTCTCATGTATGACGCTATCCTCTCGATGCAGACAAAGGCCTGCATTACATAATGGTGCATTTCCAAAATAAATATCTAAAATGAAGAACATTAAAGAAGATTACATTCTAACGTAACAATAACGTCAGAAATTTTCTTGATGCTCTTTTACATTTTTAGCGGCAACGAGATCTTTATGCAAATGCGGGGATATACTTGATGTACAGTGTATTCTCTTCGTCGATTTAAAGTAGATTATCTCTCGATAAAATTACAATAGAATCGTTTATTTTTCCCCTCGATATTTCCGAATTTGCAGTTCAGTCTAATTTCGACCGAGATATGTAATGTGACTTTCCGATTTCTTTTTTAATCTGTTTTTCATTTTCCAATTTTCGAGAAAATTTCGCGACTCGCGTGTTTTACATATAACATGATTATCGCCGTGACTGTCACGCCTGCGCCGTATTTGTGGCAAGCGAGACAATCGATAGCATATGTCGCGGCCGAGTTTATCGAGGGATCAACGCGACGTAAGTCGTTAAGGGCGATCGACTTTTCCGCCCACGAGTACGGGTTCCCCTGCTATTACTGTTCTATGACCTGCCGACGACGTTGCATTCTTTATATGATAAGTGCCTGAATAATGCACACATTAAAGAAAGTTTGAAATCGCTTCATTACGTAATTTGCTTTTGAACTGAGATAGCGTCATCAATCTTTCTTTTTAGAAAAAAATTGTCTAATACAGGGTGTCTACTCAAATCTTGTAAAAAAATTCCCTGAGAATTCCCTGAAATCTTCCAGGTATTTTCATTTAAAATTCACGTAAAATAAGAAAATTTATAGATGCAGCTTTTTAAAATAAGTTTCTTTATTGTATGCGCTTTCTAATGTTTTCTATTCATACGATTACAATGAAAGTTACCAGGAATGCAATTCTTCTAGCATTCAATATTGATTTATTAATCATAAAATTAATTTGAACAATAACAAAGTGCAATATAGCATTATATCTATACGCTAAAGATATATGCAAAGATATAAAATAAAAATATAAAGCAAAAAATAATGTATTATAAACGTCTTAAGGAGTACTAAATTATTTAAATATTATTACAAAATTGAACAATTTTTTATGAAACTTACACATAAGACCTTGATACTAAAAAGAGATTGTCAATAAAATTATCAAAGACACAATTTTTGAAAAAAATTCCCTGAGTCTCAATAAAATTCCATGAGAATTCCTGGATTTTTCAAAGTAAAAAAAAATCCCTGACAATTCTCGGTTTTCTCGGTTTTTCCAGAGAGTAGACACCCTGTAATATAAATTGGCGAATACATACATAAATAAACAATTAAGTTTCTTTCCTACACAGATCAATGTCCTTAATTGTGATCGCGGAATCATTATCCAATATTCAAGTGTATTATTTCTCTTTTGTCTGAAATTTTGACGACTTTTTCCAGGCAATATAACTGCATAGAACGCTACATCTAGGCAGGTCTTGGCATTCCGAGAAGTCTCGGGAGAAATATTAGTCGCGCAAAATGCGATGTATCTGGCACAACTCCAGGGAACAATAGTCCTAGGGTAATTCTCCGAGTAACAAGATAAGATTGCCAATTAAATGAAAATACTGCGACATTTGCAATCGCATCGCGATAAAAATAGCAAGATGGAACCAGCGACCTCTCCCCGAGAGCTATTTATGCATTTGGTAAACACGAATATTTTCTTTTCTTTTCCGCGGAAAATATCCGACTTTCGTTCGTAAAGGTAGACAGAGCTTTGTCGGCGGAAAGAAAAGCAGAGAAGCGAAATTAAAAAATGCGTGTATGTGAACCGGGGGGGGGGGGGGGGAAATATCGGGGAAGTACCGTATATTTTTCATATCGATGCTATATTGATGCAGACTTTATTGAATGTATTTTTTTTCTCCTTCTTTTACATAAAAATGTAGAATATTGCATTGGATTAACTCGACCACGCGCGATTTGATTCGCCTATCGATATAAAATGTATCACAAAACTCTGAGCGAAATAATTGCAGTCAGTTCGTGTATTCATAATAAACACCAGCGATACATATTCGCGAAACGTACCTAATTTAAACAAGAGAAATTGCGGAATAATAATGAAGGATCGCCTCGTGCGATGGGATTTATTACATCGTTCATCACAAAACATGGAACGAATGAAAAATCGAAAACGGAAAATTCCGCTATTTTTCGCAACACACACATACACATCATATAGAATATGATCCTTGATACACGTTCGTAAAAGTTTTTCGCTACAATTTAGAATCACTATTTTTCATATCATACCGTTATCTAAATGTGACAAAGAAAGATATCTATGTCAATAGAGAGAGACATCGATACAGAAATATTTTTTACACAGAATATTTTTTAACTATATTATACAAATCATTATGTCTGACATTGTCTTGTATAAAAAAACTAATAATAAATATGAATATCGCGCATTAAGATTAGTAAAGAAATATGATTCCAACTATATCAGATGTTTCATTATTTGTCATCATGTCCAATTAAATCGCGCAATATAGCAGTCAGCTGTTGTAATCCTAATCGCTGCAGAGATTAAAACTGTGAGATTTTCCTTCCTACCAAAATCTTTTCTAATAAAACTTTAAAGAGATGCGCAACACACTAAATATAACTGATAGATATTTTCAATAAAGTTTTAATTTAGCGGATATTTAATTTGAAATCTGAAATTATCGCAATGTGTTTAATGATAAATCTCGTCTCGCGTAAATTTTTAACAATATTTTCTCGTATATATGCTTTCCGGATTTAATATCATTTTTATTATAAATAAATAAAATAAGACCTCCTCTCTCGTGAGAAAGATTACAAGAGTATATAAATTAATCTGAAAAATATTACAAAGGATTATCAAAATCGGCAGCGAAAATCTCTCAAAATTATTTATTTCATATTCTAAACATATATCTTTAAATAAGTTCTAAGATAGAGAAAGAAGATTCCGTAATTGTTCATAATAACTGCATTTGGCGGCAAATCGAAATTATATCTTAAAATTAATTATTCTCATGAGCAGGAGAAGATGATACAATGCCCATTTATATTTTTCTTCTTTGCAGAAAATTTTTTAAACGGTTTTTTTTTTTTTTTTTTTTTTTTTTTTTTTTTTTTTTTTTTTTTTTTTTTTTACATAACGCCAGAAACTGTTTCCAGCACAAAATTTCGCACAGTTCTGAGACGCTCTCAAAGTTTCACTCTATAATTCGCGAAGTGGAAAGTAATGTTCAGTACCAATTTACGACATATACGTGCTTTACATTCAGATGTCCCAAAAGTAGTCGAAAGCTTCGAAACGCGGCGCATTAGCGTCCGATACGAAGCGAAAATTCGGTGAAAAATTTCGCAGCAAGCCCACACCTTGCTTTCCCGCTCTTTTCAACACGGACTACCGACCCAGTTTTCGAGGATGTAATTAGCAAGCTGGCGAGTTTCGTTCGTTCTCTGTTTAACGGAGTTGCGAGAGTCGATCTCGCGCGAGTCGAGCGAGTCCCTCCCTCCCTCTCGTCGTCGCGTTGTTTAAGAGCCGACACTGGCGTAAATAACAAACACAAATATAATGCATGGTCAACAAACACACGACGCATGGTATCCCGGCGACGTATCCCCCTTTGCTGCACTTGTATAAGCCGATTGTAAGCACGTTTACGCGTCACACTCGCGCGCTTATGCAAATTTGCGCGCCGGGAAATTAACCAACACTATCCATAAATAAATACAAGCCCCGGTCACTTCCCAACGACATCGTTGCCGATATATCACAAACATTGACAATGAGTATATTTCCTTCCCAAAAATATACACATCGCGAGAATGCGCCGATTTTGATAATAAATTCAATATAACCAAAACAAAAAGAAGAAATAGATCAAAAAAGATAGAAAATGCGAGATAAAATTTTACGTGGAATGAAAATTCAATCTAAACGAAGAGAAATATTTTGCGAAAAGATCATTCACCCCTAAATATATATGCCATCGTGAGTGCAAATAGATAACATCGTGAATCCGTTTGGATATTACACGAGTCAAATCGTTAAGGATGACGTTAATCCACGACGATCCGACCATTATTCACGTCTGTCGAAAAGCACTTATCTCCCGATCGTCTCTCCTCGGTAGACGTGATATCGCATTAATATGACGTAGGAGGCGAGGGGGGGAGCCAATATTATGGGAAGTGCCGACTTAACTTACGTTTCCGGTACGAACGAGAAGTTCCTTACGCGTGGTTTTATCTCGTTGTGATTTATGACGCCGGTTGGGACGCGACGACGTTAAATAGCGCCGAGAATCGAGCCACTTACGCCCACGCACACACATCATCGCGAACGAGATATTGTCCGTCCGGAGAAAATACAAGTCCCGATAGAACAAGAATAAACGGTAAATTAATTAATGCGGCGTACGTTTTTTAGCCGACCGAATCAGCTGATGAGGAATTCAAAAGTTTTCCTATATATATCTTGATGCAGAAATTAAAACCGGAAGATAATTTTGAGGAGTTAACAATTTACGATATCATATAAGATATAGTTTAGAAACATTTTTTTTGTGTGACATGACGTAGATCTCGACACTTTTATAATTAGAAAAAAATTGTGATCTTAAAAAACGGTAACGAGAATGATAATTATTGTGAAGCGTTTTTATTAAAACGAAGTGAATGGATAAAATTTAGTGCAATATTGCAGAGAATATCAAAAGTAATTTTATGAAAATTGTGTAATAATTTTCGTGCACAGGAGACTTTATGTCTAAAATTTGTGTTTAGATAGCTTATTTATACATAACATTTTTATTTTATATAATTCAAGAGAGAGTTGTGTATCTCTTCAAAATATTATATTATTTCAGCATTACGTGAAATTTCTCTACGAGTGTTTAAATATCTCTTGATGTAATAAGAGAAGAAAAGAGTTTTCTTTCTTGTAAGTATCTCACAAAGTAAATTTACTTTTAGTATCTATATTTTACCTCTCATTCCGTTCTTTCATATAAAATAAAGATTAAGTGTATGTTTCTGTGAAACATTAAAAAACTAACCGCGCGATTAATCAAAATTTATTGTTTAACATCGACATGTATCTAAATTATTCTCATTGTACATGTAATAGCAGACGTCAATGAAGACTCGAATAACGTGAAATGGAAATGTTTTATCGTCCACACTGCGTCCGGGCATCTATGAACGTGTTTCAAGTGCGATCCTCAAGTTCCTTAACGATGGTCGCCATCGGCGATGTGAGTCAGGGAAAAAGGAAACGTACAAACGAGCCCCGGTCAACATTAATTGTGACATCCTCTCGACGGTGGCCGGGCCACTTCCGTCGACTCTGGAACGAAGGAAGCTGCCAAGACGACCTCTACGCCCACATAAGCCGACAAAAGGGCCCGAGAAGCCGACGTGACACGATGAGTTAGGTAGACGACCGAAAAATCTCCTCTTAATTTGTCCGGAAGATAAATTTCAACACGTATACTCACACACCCCATTAATTCAAAGTATTTACAGTCTCTAATGGTTTCAAAATATGTACATTTATTCCCCTTTCGAAGATGAAATAGACATGATTATGCGATTATAGATATAAATGTAGATGTAATATTTTATTATATAATATATATAATAAATACTTCTTATTATATACTATTTTATCATATAATATATATGTATAATAAAATTATATATATATATATAATAAAATTATATATATGTATAATAAAATTATATATATAATTTTATTATATATATATTATATTATAAAAGTTCTATTTTGCAATTTATTTACAATCAAAATGTTCTTTGTTTCAAATTTTTCTTAATATAAAGTTTTGCTTAATTTTTATATTATTATAATTCTATATTGGATATTCTATAGATCAGTCACATTTCTGAGTAAAAAAAGTTCATAATCATTGTATAAATGATTATGACTTTACTCACCATCAGAACAGTATTTCTGCAAAGCAAGCTTTACGTCATGTTCATAAATAACTTTAAAACCATCTAGTATCTAAACCGTATAATAATAAAGTAATAATAATAATAATCCTTTAGAACCACAAAATATCTAAAAAGTAATCATATCGTTCATAAATAAATCATACCAAGCTATTCGACATGGATCTATATTAAGGCTCGTATAGGATTCTCGCCATACAGAATTCGCAGACTGCTCGCATCAGCGATACCGCAATCGGGTCGCAGCTGGGGTGTCGATGACACGAGTCGTCATCTCCGCGTCGAATTCGTTCGCACAGCTGACACGCCGCATCGCGTTAACGCGATTGCAATTGATGCAGTCGGTTACAATTTTGCATCTCGCGTGGGATTTCCTGGCGGAATATCGCGTTATACGCACAGCGCGTTACTCTAAATGCGTTATATCGCGATCCAAAAGCCCGCCCTCGATATTCTCGGATTTGCGATAAATTCATTAAATTCAAGGCGCGTCGGTTGTCGCGATGCGGGTACCGGAACGATGATGCGCACAAGCTTTCATTAAGTGATACGAGAAGTGATACCTCTGCTTCGTGACATGTCCCGATTTTTCGTACGCGACGCACTCGGAGAATCGATTGTCATGAGAGAGAAAAAAAAACGCGAAATAATTTTTCGCGAATAAATTATACAGGGTGTCCACTCAAATCTTGTAAAACAATTCCCTGAGAATTCCCTCATCTTCCAGATATTTTGGTTAAAATTCTAGGTAAAATAAGAAAATTTTAAAATAAGTTTTTTTATTGTATGCGCTTTCTAATGTTTTCTATTCATATGATTACAAAGTTAAATATTGATTTATTAATTGTAAAATTAATTTGGACAATAATAAAGTGCAATATATCACTATATCTAGATGCTAAATATATATATATATATATATATATATGCAAAATATAAAATAAAAATATAAAACAAAAAATAACTTATTATAAACGTCTTAAGGAGTACTAATTTATTTAAACATTATTACAAAATTGAATAATTTTCTACGAAACTTACATGAGACCCCTTGATACTAAAGAAAAGATCGTCAATAAAATTATCAAAGACAATTTTTGAAAAAAATTCCCTGAGTCTCAATAAAATTCCATGAGAATTCCCAAATTTTTCAAGGTAAAAAAAAATCTCAGACAATCCCCGATTTTCTCGATTTTTCCAGAGAGTAGGCACCCTGTTATAATGAGCACTTCCTGTTTTACGTTATAAAAAAATCACATTGTGAAAATGTAGAACAATGATGAAGAAACGCTCATTAAAATTAGTTTTTTAACGACATCGCAAAGAAAAGACCTGTTGGATCGTATAATCATTTAATTATTTGCAGTGTAAACATTTCTATTGAGTTTTAATTAACGTAATTAATACTGAGATAGGAAGAATTTTCCGAGATAAAGAGACGCCATGGAGAAAATAATTATCGACGAGGAAATAATTACTCGCCAGCGAACAGTGAATCGTCCGGGGACGGCGAGATTTGATTTATTATCGCTATCGATTCTGCTTTGTAACCGAATCAGGGGCAATCCGCGTCGGTGAAGCGTGTGTGTGAAACTTTTTTTTTCGGAGAGAAGGACGACACAATCCGGCAAGGAAAGAGAGCGGTATCTCGGACGAAATCTCGTTACGAGATTTCCTCCGAGAGAGTCCTCGGGGCGCAACCTCAATAATTACACTTTAATCAAAGTCGCAACGAAAATTCCGTTTGATCCGCCCGGCGATGCTTTCCATTCGCTCGGAGATAAGAGAGGAAGAGAAATTGCGGCAATTACCGCGCCTCGAGAAATACTCGCATACTCGTAAAGTCGAAATGGATCAAACGGAGAAGAGACGATCTACGCGAAGTCATCCCTCGTTCCGAAACGAGACCGGCTTCTCTCCTCCGTAACTAGTTTATCGGTTTTCCGATGACGAACAAAGAGCATCTTTGGCAAGTCTGAATTTTTATTTCATTATATTGTTTCATATTGTTCTATTAACTCGCAGTTCGTGGAGAAGATCTATGTTTCGAGCGACATCAGATCTTTTCGATAGAGCTTTCGATTTCCACGACTATTACGACAGTCCTCGAGAACATTTTGTACGACTACATTGACGAAAAAAAATAACAAAAAATTCTGGATAAAATTTTAAAACGATGCACGCGATGAAAAGAATAAAGAATAAACCGAGAGATTTTTCATATAATCGAAACTGTGCAACGCAATAAATAAGCATAGAAATATAAAAATACAATTAATATAGTATTTAAAAAAAATACAATAAAATATTTTCTTTTTTACAATTATTCTGCATATCTTCGTCGGCTTTTATCGTAAAAGCAGAAAGTCGCCATTGTTCCTAAGAGACTGAAACATTGGTTCAATACCAGATTCTCCAAGATAATCAATTCATTCACGCTTAATCCGTGCGGTATATCCGAGCTTAGCAAACTATCTCCCTCTTTTTCTCCTTCTAACTCTCTTTGTCTCCTATCGAAGCACTTCTCCGATCGGGATATAATCTTTCGAAAAAAGAGCGCAGCGATGTCACGCCCGGCAATAACGCATTTGATCAAAGACGAATTTTCGTTTGATCTCCGTAACGATGTTTCTTTTTTTCTTTTCTTTTTTTTCTTTTTTTTTCCGCTCGCCGATATAAAAAGCAACGAGCGTGTTCAAAGTATTGCCAATTGACGTGGGAAATCGCGACAGAGGATAGAAGATCGAAGATAGACCTCGCTCTGCCGTGGCTTTTCATCCTCGTCACGTGGCAGCGGGTCACGTTAAAGGGATTTCAGAGGGAAAGAGGAGCAAAGAGGGTACGGAGAAGGAAGGCGAAAAGAGAAAAACGAGGGATCTGTAAACAACATATCATATCGATGTCACAGGGACTGCCTCAACTTTCGCGAGAAACTCTGAAACTCTCCGTTTTCTTCTCCTCCGCGCGCGCGCGCGCGCGCGGAGATAATTAAACTAGAAACGCGTGGCAGGCGCGAGAGTTCTCTTTCCGTTCTGTCAAAAGGAAGTCGAAATTGCAACGCATTAGAAGGGCCCGCGTCTGGATGTCGGTCACGATAATGATAGACGAGGCTGAGCCACCGTTCCTAATTCTCGCGGTGATTGTTTTTCCTCAAATGCCGGAAGAAAGAGTCAATAAAATCAGATTGCATATTATAAAAATAAATATCCCTTTATATATATATTTCCGTTGAAATCTGTTATCTTGAATTTGTTCTCAACAGATTAACTGTATATTATCGTTCTCTTCCCTTTAATTTTTTAATAATTAATATATTTTTGTAAATAATATATATATACCTAATTATTTTTCTCTCTAGGTTTTTTAATAATATATTTTTGCAAATAATACGTATGTGTTATATTAATATTAATATAATATGCATATATCATATTATTGTTAATATGTATATGTAACATATTATTAATAATAATATGATATATACATATTTACATTAATATAATACATATACATTATTATTTGCAAATATATATTAATTACTGAAAAAAGTAGAAAGGAAAAAGAACGATAAGTTAATGTGTCGAGAAAAAAATTCGAGATAACGAATTTCAACGGAAATATTTTAACGGGAACTGTGCTTGCGCTATCGTTGAGAAAGACGTGAAAAATATCCACCCTTCAGAAATTCTGTCGACGAAACTTGTTTGTAATCAGGAGAGAATGCTCCGTACCATGATGTTCCAGAGCAATCCCTGGACGGGGCGAGGAAGCGAAACGTAAACTTAATACTCAAGAGTAAAGAAGAAAGATTAAATAGAAAATTTTTTTGCCAGCAAAATGCGTATCCCATTAACGTAACCTCGACCTGTTTATTTCCTCGCTTCTACGAGAAACTACGACGTTGCAATAAATAACGCGCGATGCGTTAGCGATCTCGAGCGGAAAGAAAAATAGCCGAGTTTCGAAGTGATAAGGGATGGGGAGAGAAGGGGGGGTGCAACGCAACCCCGACCATTGCGAGCTCTCGTACTTTATGGTTTCGATTAATATCGTAGTTTCATAGGCTCCCTTAACGTCAGCGTCATTCGCCGGGACGCCGCGAAAGATCGATAGCCAGTTCCGGTGCAAGCGTCGCCATGGAAAAGAACACGGCGTTCCTCGACCCGCGGGTCGATAAATCACGCGTCGCGCGACGGATGGCGTATAAATACGCTATAATTGAGGCGTCATAAGACCAGCGATTTTTTAAACTCACCCATCTCTCTCTCTCTCTCTGACTCTCTTCGTGTGCTGTTGCAATAATATTCTCGCGCGAGCGAAAACAAGGTGTCTACTCAAATCTTGTAAAAAAAAAAAATTCTCTGAGAATTCCCTGATCTTCCAGGTATCTTCGTTTAAAATTCGTTTAAAATAAGAAAATTTGTAGGTGCAGCTTCTTAAAATAAGTTTCTTTATTGTATGCGTTTTCGAATGTTTTCTATTCATACGATTACAAAGAAAGTTATCAAGAATGCAGTTTTTCCAGCATTTAATATTGATTTATTAATCGTAAAATTAATTTGGACAATAACAAAGTGCAATATATCACTGTATCTAAACGTTAAAGATATATGCAAAAATATAAAATAAAAATATAAACAAAAAATAATTTATTATAAACGTCTTAAGGAGTACTAATTTATTTAAATATTATAAAAAAATTGAACAAGTTTCTATGAAACTTACCTACATAAGACCTTGATTCTAAAAAGAGATCGTGTGTCAATAAAATTATCAAAGACACAATTTTTGAAAAAATTCCCTAAGTGTCAATAAAATTCTCAGATTTTTCAAGATAAAAAAGAAATCCCTGACAATCCCCGGTTTTCCCGGTTTTTCCAGGGAGTAGACACCCTAGAAAAAGATTTCCATACGACGCGTATATAAACGCACTAGAGAAAATTCACCCTGCGGTCTCTGCGAACCTAATCAGTCATCGGAAAAAGAAGATCGTGAAGAGAAATAATTAGAATAAGTTACAAACTCGCGTAAAGATATTTTCAAATATTTCATCACTCATACAATTAGAGAATTAATTATTTAAAGTGACTAATGGAGAACGGCATATTCAAATTATCTGTTTCTGATTCATAAAATAAAAAAATTTTATATTTTAATTAATTAAATAATTTACTTTAATTTATTAAATAATTAAATTTAGTCACACACACACACACAAATAACAAATCTTTGCATTATAATAATACGATATGCTAGATTAGAATAATAATAATAAGAATAATATAATCATAATAATAATAAAACTAACTTAATGATAACTTTCTTTACCAAATGCAACAGAATGCATAATATACATAAAATTAGGAATAATTGTACAGAGGAAATAAAAAATGCAAATATCAAAAGCGAGATATCAGCGGACGTGCGCCTAATCTAAATAAAAAAAAAAGTACAAAAATAAATGCAAACAAAAAAATACGATATAATTAAGCAAAATGCATGCAATGAGATGCAACGAAAAACACGGCAACATTTCGAAAAAAAGAAAGAGAGAGAAACATATAATATAAAAGTAACGTCAAATGTAGCAGTTTGACATTTCTATAGAAGATAGAAAAAAGAATTAAAATTCCAAGTTAAAAATCTTCAATATATAGATCGCGAAATTCTAATTATCCGTGTTTGATTGAATATTGATGAAGTGTCGTATCGCGATAAAAGCTTTCGTACAACATTATAATTCACTCTAAACTTTTTTTCACTGTGAACATTCGTATCACACGTCTCGCATGTATGTGAGAGAGAGAGAGAGAGAGAGAGAGAGAGAGAGAGAGAGAGAGAGAGAGAGAGAGAGAGAGAGAACTTGCGGGGAAACTTAACGGAATTTATATTTCCATATCTGTTTCAAAGTTACGACACGCGCTTTTCCAACAAACTTTTCCAACTATTCACACCTACAACGAGTACAAATATTTACCTCGCAACACGCGTCGTCTCGTCTCGAAAGGGGAAGAGAGAGAGGGTTCACGAAGCATCCCCCGAACGGTTGTTCTCTCATCTCGGCAATTTGCAGGTATTTCTTTTCGGTTTCACCGAAAATTTCCAAATCAATCTCACCGACGACGGGCAGATATTTTATGTCGCCGCTCATTATGGCATCTCATTGTTTCGGAGCGCCAACGCTGACGCGGCGCCACGGCGCCATTATTCTCTCTCCTCGGGGTTTATCCGCAATTAAACGCGCGCGCGGCTCCGGTCCCAGCACCCGATAAATTATGGTCGTCCCAACGTCAATATTTATTATGCCATCTCGCTCTCCCTCCTAATGTACTTTCTCTATACGACTACTGGTACAGTATTTATGTTGTAATGATGGTTTATGGGACGACATTATATAAACGGAGAGAAAACACACACTGAGATTTTCGTGCGCTTCCCATTTTAATGATGTTACATCGTTATTTCATGCTTTCCTTGATGATGTTACAAATAAGACGACTGTATGCGGTTTGTACGAATATTTCATTTTTATAAAATTTTTATCGTTAAATTCTTTGGATTTCTGATAATTGTAAAGTAATTTTGAATAATAAAAAATCTATTATATAATATGAAAATTACATGCGTAATTTTTCTTATTTTTTCTACTTATTGTTAGTCATTTTGTATATTAAATTTTATAAAAATCAAAATTTTTTTATCTCAATCCTAATTAATTCATGACCATTTAATGATACATATATTTTGATTTTATTTTTAAAATATCTCAACATATTCATCATGCGTGTAACGTTGCTGCTGCTACAACATTTAGATGAGTATACGATAACAATAATCAATATCTCTATTTATAAAATTTTGCTTGATTGTCCCTATTGATTATTCCGATGTAATTAAAGAAAGGAGCTACCCGATCTTTTTGCGGACTGGCGATTCGTCACGAGACGAAGCGATCGGCAACTCTGATAACGGCATCTACTTGTTTTTATCTTGCGACTGGTATCGCCTGAATAAAGCCTGCGGGAAAACACGCTCAATTTAATGCGCCGTCGAAGTGACGAGCGCCGCGTTTAATTACGACGTTTGTTTAACCTCCTTGCTGTCGGTGTGTTACGTCGCTCGATGCGGTCGTTTAAGAAACATCGAGGGCGATGGTTAAGTACAGAGAACGATATGGATCTAAGGTACAACGTAAACGTAGAGACCGAATGAAGTTGTACGAGAAATGTTGAGAGCAAAGGGAGAATAAATTACTTGTACCGATTTAATCATCCCAATCTTGTTAGGAACATGTAAAAGCATGCCTATTATTCGCGACCAATGTGTAAATGAAAAAATATTACTTATTTCAAGTGTCTATAATAAAATTAAAAAATACAGATTTATTTTATATTCATATTATATTCTCTAATTATATGCCAGCAAAATATATAAATAATAAAATATAAATATATAAATATATAAATATATAAATATACAAATAAAAAAAATATATATATAAATAAAATATAAATATATAAATATAAACATATATAAATATATAAATATATAAAATTGCGGAGCATTGGAAAAACCTAGAAATTTATTTTTGTTTATACATATATGAGTAACATAAAAAGAATTGACATCTACTAGGCACTTTTAATAAAATTTATCTTGTATTACACTTGGCTAAACAATCCAGGTAACGTTATAAATTGATCAAGCGCGTCCCAATCGGGTGATAGTTACATTTCGTATTCCCAATCGATGCGCATGCAATATTCTATTTTATCGGAATTTCTCAATAAAACTGCCGGCGCGCGACAAATTCGCGGATAATGACCATCGATCGGCCCGTAAATCAAATCGACCGGAATCGGCGTGGAAGAGTGGTCACGTAGATCTGATATATCGGATGAAAATAAGCGACTGTCAGATCGATTATCATTCGTTCATCGAGCGGTTGACGTCTCTTTAATCACGCTGACGCAAAGGATTATTAATATCCATGTGTTTGTATCAGGGAGATCTAATGGAAATCGGGGGGAGAGAGAGAGAGAGAGAGAGAGAGAGAGAGAGAGAGAGAGAGAGAGAGAGAGAGAGAGAGAGAGAGAGAGAGAGAGAGAGACGCGAGATTGATGTTCGCACGCGTCGAACGCGCTCTCGTATATTACTGTCCATTCTCTCTCATCGAGATACCTAATTTCCGCGAAATTCGACGTATCCGTTTTTCATCGATTCATTCATCGCTCATGCACCCGCGCGCGCTCGGTTTATCGACCTCCGACGCGACGTTACGTTATTTTGGGGTCACCGTGTATGTGTGTGCACGCGACTGCAATGACGCACACGCGACGAAACGCCAATAACGAAGCGTAACGCGAGGAAATGTCTCGTAGCAAAATCTGCGTTACGTTCGTGCGCGAGGTAATTATTCCGTCCTCTCCGCGTGTGAATTTTTGTTACGCAAATTGAGTAAAATTATTCGCCATTCGCGGAGAGGATGAATGAAAATGAGATTCTGTCGAGTTTCATTCGCGGAAATAATGCCATTTTGCGTAATTCATATTGGCAATGTATTTTTCGCGATTTATGGTAAATGTCAGTCATGATTAATCTAAAACCTCGTAACACGACGTAATTATGATTGCACGATATTACATGCGATGTGGAACTAACAATGTGGAAGACGAATAATCAATATTTTCTTCCAAATATACGAGCGTTCACGTGTGAAAAAATACGCATTCCTTATTCTGAATTTATCTACAATTAATGACATATTTCAAATCCAGATTATTGAAAATCATCATTTAAATATAGTTTCACGCTTTTATACAAATATATTATTTAAGAATATTTATTTTCCGTGAGAATAATTCGGATTAATTTGGAAAGCATAATTTTAAAAGAATTATGAGAGAGAGAGAAAAACTATTATTTAAAATATGTAATATTCGAAGTTTTTTCGAGTTTTTGCATGCATTATTGCAGGTATTTTATTTTTTGTATTTTTCAAACTGATGTTATGTTTAACGAGATAAACAATAAGAAAAGTGAAAAATAAACATTTATTTCGCATTTATTTCAAGAGTAACCATTATTTATTTAATGCTAATTTACCGAAACAATATGATTTAATAAAATATGAAAAACATGATTCTAAGACGGATTCAGAAATCGTAAAAGAGAAATAAATGAATAGAGAACAAATTCATAAGAGTATAAATTCGTAAAAATAATATTCAAATATTTTATTCCTCATACAATGAGAGAGATAATTAATTCTCAATTAATCATTTAAATTATATCTTATAAAAAATATATATTTAAGATATTTATATTTAATTCGTAAGATCAACTACATATGTCATGTATTCTAATTAACATATAAATAAATTATCTCGCACTAACCATTTGTAATGAGCTAAGAAAAGATAAGAAAAGCAGCTTACGTAAATATATTCCGTTTCGTTAATATATTCGTTTTCCGTTTCAAATATCAGTTTTTACATACATGCCTCTCTATCCACGACACATCCAACATACAAAGAGGCTGTTCCGTTGTGAACAATATGTTTCTAATTAGTAATAAAAAAAAAACAGCCGAAAGCGGCTGTGCAAAAGGGCTCTTATATGACGCATAAACGCCCGGAGCCGCTCGTCTATCGTTTTATTACGCGAAGCTTATGCATTATTCAAGTATTCGCGAGACTCATGCGATGCGTGCGTGTAATCACGCGTTGCGTATAAAACCGTCTAGTATCGTTTCTCTTCCTCTCCCTCCCCCCCTCACTCACTCCCTCTCTCTCTTTCTCTCTCTGTCACATCGGTGACAGACGGTTACGATTACAAAGTTGCGATCATCGACCGATACGCATAACGCATAACGCGGGATTACATGCGCGCGCCCACGCGCGCGGCTCGCATGACAAATTCTGCTCTCTGGCAATCATAACACCGACGAGAGAAACAGAAAGAAAGAGAGAGAGAGAGAGAGAGAGAGAGGGAGACGGCGATTATAGAGCATTGTCAGCACGAGATACGAACACAGGACGTCAAAACCATGATCCGCATGTTCTCGTCACGATTCCATTTTTATCGCGAACGAAATATGATATAACGCGATATATTCGTATAATAATATATTATATTACAGTCCCCGGAGCAACAAAGATATAATTAAATTTAATCAGTGTATGAGGGGAATGAGAGATAACAGGATTTCTCTTTCCCCTGCGTCCCCCCCTCATATGATCTGAAATTGGATAATATGAAGGATCACGTGCGCAAAATATAAAGATTTTTTTTCTTCTTCTTCTTCAGGAATAAAGCGTCGAACACACGAATTTTTTCGCTTTGATTAAATTTCGAGAGATCTCTCTCTCAATCCTTTATTCCACACTAACATTAATGTCAATTTTTCAATCGAACTATATAATTCTAACTTGACTAAATCTCGAGCTCTTTTTATAGGAATTTACATAGAGAAAACTTTACTTCCTCAAAAATGTTACTACTGTTCGAATATAAACTAGTTGCACGTAATAAATAGTATCCTAATAATAGAATTTTTTATAGATTTTATTTGACGCGAAGATATATCGATTTGTACGATATTGATTTCCATAGAAAAAAAAGACCAAAAAAGAGTAAAAATCTAAATCTCTCTTCACACAGTTTTTGTCCTGGAAAAAAGACAACAAATTTGAAACGGTACAAAGTACAAAGTAAATCAAAGAGGATCACCGGCTCTAATTTTGTCCACGTGCTATTCCCGAGAGAACATAAGATTTTTCCCTCTGTTAGCCGCGTCAAAGATGTCTAAAATGTATGAGGATGCCGACCGGAGGGAACGAAATTTTACTTCGAACTCTTCGAACTCCCGCACGTGGGCTGTTTAGAGAGTCTGGGTAGTCCCTTGCGACAAGATGTCTCGGACGAACCTCGATGAGCATTCGCTTTGATAAATCTAGGATTTGTCGTACGTAAAGAGAAAAGAGAGACGATGGGAGATATCGTAAGAGTTCGTAATATAGCGAAAATTAGCCATAGAACAAAGATGAAATACAATAGTTTCAGGTAAAACAAAAATTTATTCAACTAGTTAACGTCCATTAGTAAAAAAAAAAAAAAAATTATCAATATGCACACGTTTTCTCTTTCTCATATCGATTATGATGATATATAATTGATATGTGATGATAATATATTTCAATGTACATATCTGTATGTGCATATTTTCCTGCAAAATTCCATTTTTCCATTGTAGATGCAAATAAAATGTATCTCGTACACAGAAACTGCATTGAAAAAAATTTATGCAACGTGGCATCTTTATTGCGAAACGAAAATGCATTTCACACACCAGATAAATAAAAATCTTACTTAAAATTGAGAAATAAAACATTTATATTACGAACTCCTCCGTTTCTCCATTCATAATGTTAAGAACGTTTCGAAAAGGAGCTTACGGATCTATAGATGAAGATGACTTTCTGAATTGCTTTCTTCTTATGCGAGACGATATTCAGTTGACGAAGCGTTATTTCGAGGCAGTCGGAGAAGACCGATGACGCGATGACGGGAAAAGTTCTTTCCACGCTCTTTGCACCGTTAATATTTGCTGAGTCGCGGGAAAAAAAAAGGATATTGTCGTTTTCATCGAGATATTCAGCGGGCAAATTGGCGACAGGATCAAATCAAAAGGCAATAACGTCGATCTGCGGAGGTTAAGCGGGTGTGATTACGCTTCGTGAAAAGCTGTAACAAGTAGTGAAAAGAAGAGCGCGCGAGTACGTATTTCGATTTATCGGCCTCCGAGAACGTGAAATCTTGAAAAGTTAGTCTCCATGAACTCTCGCGTCTTCTCCTCCCACAATTCAAAATACGGAAATGATATTCATAATCCTAGCGGAAATATTTTTACTCTTCATGCATAGGTACGATAAATTTTTCGTTTGAAAAGAATTCCTCAAACTCCATAAAATGTCAAAATAATGACTTTTGTGTGTAAGATTAATTTATATTATTTTCTTATCAAGCGATTCCCCCAAATAAGGCCGTCAAGGTAATAAATCGATATTTTTTTTCGTAATTATAATAATAATGTATTTAAATAAATGCAAATAATTATAAATACAATAATATTAATATTTGTGTTTTTGTAATTATCAGCAAAAAGCATCAAGATCTTACTACAGAAAAAATCGCGTTCATATCTTTTGATCGCCTATGTAACCGATTACAAATTACCGTCGTAAATATCTCGATTCTATCAAACTCCTACACATTGATCTGTAAATCGTTTTTCGTTCCAATTCAATTCGCAAGATTCATTGTCCACTCGGACTCAATAAGGATGGCAATCGTCTCGCGGCAAGTCCTTCGCACAAAACTCACCGAATTACGGCTCTATTTGCTCGATCACGAAAAGCTCGCCGAGTGGATCCATTTTGCAGATGATTCGTGTTGCGCAATACGTAAAAGTGTGCGCTTCCTACAAGTGTGCGCGCCGATCGAATCGATACACGTCGACCGCGAGAGCGCCACTTATTGCCCGATCGGCGCATGAACATCTTCTCCAGGGTGTCTACTCAAATCTTGTAAAAAAATTCCCTGAGAATTCCCTCATCTTCCAGATATTTTCGTTTAAAATTCCAGGTAAAATAAGAAAATTTATAGATGCAGCATTTTAAAATAAGTTTCTTTATTGTACGCGCTTTTTAATGTTTTCTATTCATACGATTACAAAAAAAGTTATCAAGAATGAAGCTTTTCTAGCATTTAATATTGATTTATTAATCGTAAAATTAATTTAGACAATAACAAAGTGCAATATATCACTGTATCTAAACGTTAAAGATATATGCAAAAAATGTAAAATAAAAATATAAAACAAAAAATAATTTATTATAAACGTCTTAAGGAGTACTAATTTATTTAAAATATTATTACAAAATTGAACAATTTTCTATGAAACTTACATAAGACCTTGATACTAAAAAGAGATCGTCAATAAAATTATCAAAGACACAATTTTTGAAAAAATTCCCTAAGACTCAATAAAATTCCATGAGAATTCCCGGATTTTTCAAGGTAAAAAAAAATCCCTGACAATCCCTGGGATTTTCCCGGTTTTTCCAGGGAATAGACACCCTGTTCTCCTTTTTGCACTCGTAATACTGCTCCACGTACCACGAGAGATATCCTGAGAACCGGTTCATTACGCGATTCCGAGAAAATCGAGCACCCGGTGATACTTGGCGAAAGCAATTCGACGGCGTACATTCGAATAACCGGATAAAATCATTTGTATTTGCGACCACGTATTAGCGGTAACGGAACCATCGTACCCTCGGGGAACGATTATCAAATATCGTTATATCGATTCCAGCTGGCGAGCTTACGATCTGCCGTCAAAATTGAATTTCGAGAACAGTTTTTCGATATTTATAGAGATTCTTCGATCTTAGACTGCCGAAGAGATTCTACTAGCAAAATTCTTACTTTCTTTCCGCCAGGCTCTTTAATCTTTTCCGATAGTATTGTTTCACGATTTAACGAAAATTTTTAGATGTCAAGATCGAACAAAAATCTTCATGACTTATTCTTTGAAATCCTATAAGAGAAGTGTGCTTAATATCGAGCCCATTTTTAAAGCCTCATATTTGGCCAAGATTTTGTTTAGAAAATAAAAATTTAATAAATCACGTGGTTTACACGGACTTCTAACTGTAATAAATAAACAAAACTTTTTCGATAATATAATTAATTTCTTTTTTTAAGTGGAAATGTAAAAAAATGGTAATTTCCGATCAGGCAAACTATATTTTTAATATAGTACACCTCATTCTTAAATTTTCAAAGACTAGATTATCGAAAAAAAAATTTTAATTCATTAAAATTGTTTATTTAATTATCAATACATATAGAAAAAATCCAAGTAAAAAACCTTTTAGGAAAACGTCTTATAAAAAAAATAGCATACAAATTTAGTAAATTACAATTCAAATACAAAATACATGAGTTACAAGATAATACAAAATTTAAAATCATAATAACAGATTAAATTTTAAATTAAAGTTACATATGTTTAAATATCGATATCAGTAGGTATACGATATTAGGCAAGTATTCATGAAATAGATATGGTTGTCTGAACGAGAATACAAAAGTCTACAACTTAACTTTTATTAATGAAATTAAAGGATTATAACCCAGGCTGCATATATGTTGAGAAAAAAAATGCCATCACATACTTTTTCACTCGAAACATCTGCCTAAATACACGTATGCAAAAATTTTTTTAGATAACCAAAACTAAAATAATTTACACCAACAAACTTCCACTGACTACTTCGTTCACTTCCACAACTAGACTAACGTTAATACTGCGCGAAGGAGAAGCAATTAAGACAATTTCCAAGAGAGTGCAGCGTTTATTAGTAGAGGAATACAAGTGTACGATATTAGGAAGGTCCCTTATATTTATCCTGATGACGACAAAGCGAATTAATTTCGAACTGTGCGTTATCCGGCTCGCCAATAATTAGGACGCGGCACATGCGCCGTGCGGACTCATTAATCGGCGCGGTCGAGTGACAAGCATCGCCGGACGATTCACCGCAAAACGCATAAAACCCGGTAAAGTACTCTCGGATAAAGTGCCTCCTTGAATCGCGATAGCCGCGCTTCATAACCACTGAACTGTTGAATTAATTTAAATCCCCCCGTCTCGCTCGTTCTTCTGGTGCCGCGACCACCACCGATCACTTCTCTCGAGTGCGCGCACTCTCGACTCTGCATGGAAAATATACCGCTCTCGCGACGGCTGTTCATTTGCATGCTACACGCGCGACATAGTTACGTCGACGACCTACAAGGCGCGAAGATAAAAGCGATAGGCCACAGGCCTATTCGTTAGACGAAATGCGAGCAGCTTCCGCAAAAGAGTAACGATCGAGCGGCGAGTTACATCTCGCGCGTAAATCGCGCCGATTTCGCTAATAATAAACAATGCAATTTATTCGCGATTCACAATTTCCATGTCCCTCGGAATCTTGAATGAAAGAGACTGAAAGATGACGAAGAGGCATTGCACGACGAACGGGGAATTTATGTAAAACAACTCGCAAAAATTTTCTGGCAAATATATTAAATCATTTCTGTCGCATTGAAATGTGAAGCATTTGCGTAAGCATTTTGCACGAAAATATTCTTAGATAAAAAAATTAATTTACAGACGACGTTATATAATTAGTTTATTAATGCTTTCCAATTTTCTGAATTTTGTCGTTAATGTTTTTGAAAAACCAACAACACATTCGATGATTTTAATAACCGAAATATCTTATTGAGAGATAAAACTTCGAAAAGACGAAGGACATTCGTGTAATTCGAGCTAGAAATCGCAAAGGCAACGAGCAGATTCTCATTCCGCATTGAGCGTAGTGCAGAGCTGAAGAGTTTGCTACGTTATTTCCGTGCACATTATAAAGTCTCTCTCTCTCTCTATCTCTGGCTCATCACGAAGGAAATATCGTAATAAGCATGCTTAAAGGGTTAAATTAGTACATCCATAGGGCAGATCAAATAGCTCGACAAACTTCATCACGTCACCGTCAACATTATTAGACCGAATTCGTATTGCAGGCTTGCTGTAAAAATCACGAGATAGAGAGAGAGACAACATCAAAAAGCATTACTTTCCTCTGCAGCAAATCCTCGCAGAGCGCTTTATTACACAATGCAGATTTAAACAAATCATAATGTTGCTGGACTATCATAATCCCTTTGCCATGTTAATTTTAATGTTCCACTTTGCGTTCACTCGTAAATCCTTAATTCTCTATATATTATCATACATGTAAAATTTTTAACCGTTAAACGTTTCTAATGCATTTTATATTGTAAAAATATCGTTTAAAAATCGAATCGCCTCAGTTAAATAGTTTGTTTTAAAATTGTAAGTTAAGATAGCTTACAATCATCGTATCAATTTTTTTCAATTACACTACATTTATGTATCTCACTTGCATTTTTCCTGCCTCAAAGTTACGTCGTTTCCAAATTAGAAGCGAGGGAAGGGGAAGGGGAAGGGGAAAGAGAGAGAAAGAGAGAATCATATAAAAAAATTAATATTTTTAATAATAATTAAAATAGTAATTATATATAATCTCATTATCTAAAAAATAATTGAATAAGGCAAAATTATTTATTATTGTTTTCAGCTGCAACAATGAACGAATATTTTAAACGCCCCAACTTTATTATAAAAATAATCACTTAAATTTTTAAATTTCGTTTAAATGAACTATTATTTTAAAATTTAAATATCGGATTTAAAACAAATCCAGAAGGATTTGAATAGAATTTTAATTAATTATTTTTCACATTAACCATTTATAATCCAGTAAGAAAAATGGCTTACGTGAATATTGTTATTTTCAAATGCAATTTTTTTTCGCCCACATTTTCGCTCAGCTGTTCGAGTATTAATCATTGACAGGCATCGCGGTTGGATACACCCGGTATACCGCAGTTCGCATCAATTCGCTTATCTCACAACATGCGTACGCTGTCGGCTTCATGCATCGATGCCCTCGATCATTTTTCGATGTAGTGACTTTTGCCACATTGTATAGTAATATTACACGCGCGAATGCGCGCCGCGATTGCGCTCTTGCGCTTCGTGCAAAGAAGTAACGCGAGATCTTTCGATCAGGATACAATGCGTGATGACTTGTAATTCCTGTAATCTCCGGACGGCGGCCTTTAATATAGCCGAGAATATGGGAGGATCGTTATACATCAATGATGCATAGTGGTCGCTATTCGGTTTGGAAAGGAAGTATCGATGTCTGATAGAAGAAGACAGCGCGGATATCTTTTCTATCAGGATGGTCCATTATTGATAGTGCAATCAGAAAGAGGGGATATCAATAAAAAAACGAAACTAAGTAGAATGTAAAATAAAATTTTTATACAAAGCTTCGCTTTCCAGAAGATTGATTTCGAGGATCGAGAAACTAAAATCTTTTTCACTTTTAAATTCAGATAACTTATAACTATCGACATAAATCGTCCAAAAAAATATGAAGAAATTCTTTTCTTTCTCTCTCTTTACAAAAATGATAAAAGATAATTAAAGTTGTCGAGAACAAAAAAGGTTTTTTTTGTAATATAATAAAATTATCTTTATTTTCTCTTGAATGGAATATTGTATTTATTATTTATTTATCATTCGTTATAAAAGTTCTTTGTAAAATTACAAAATTATTTGTATTTTCTTGAATGTAATATTGTAATTATTAATTATTCATTTATTCGTTATCAAATAAAAAAATTAAAACAATTAAACGGGAGAGAGAAAGAAAAAGATTCATATATAGTACAATTAAAAAATCATATAAACTTTAAACGAAGAAAATATGCTAACTCTCCAATTTTCAAATTTATTATTCTATTATTTTTTTCTCAAATATAGAGAACATTTTTATCTTACATTTTAGATTTACTTTTTTATATAAAATCCTTTTTCCATTACATTATCAATAATTAATCATTCCATATATAAATCCAATAATTCCATATATAAAAGAGAGGTGTTGACTTCAAGATTAATCTAACGGGATCTCTTAAAATATTCGACCTCAATAATTCAATTATCTCTATAGTTCGATTATAAGCTTAAATCTTAAAATATAACTTTTATATGTATTTACCCCCCCCCCCCTCCTCGAATCTCCTATTAAAAATCGATAAGAATGTCTGATCGAAACTCACTTTCTCCACCGACGCGCGCGATTACGATAAACATTATTTTCTTTCCTTTCACCGTCGCCTTCGCAATAAAATGTGGCTTTCGTTTATTCGCGTTTCCTTCTGTCGTCGCGTCAATCTTCTCGCACAAGCGCCAACTACGACCTGTCGAGACAGTCCGAGATATCAGCTGATTAAAACAAATCGCTTTGCTCGCCGAGGATGGATAATTGTTACACAGGGTGTCTCGGAGATCGCGCATTTTCTGCGATCAGTAGAGAGATAAGGATAAGCAGATACGAATTAATAGATACGGATGAATGGATACAGACAAATTAATCGCTCGCAATGTATCATACGAATAAGAGCGAAGCAAAACAGTCATGACAGAGAGGCGGAAACGTTCGTTTCGAATATAAGAACATGCGACGCGTACACGTGCTCATGTAGATTATTTATTAACTTTTATTGCTTCAACGTCAGCATTGAATATAAATCAAATGTCGTACATTCACTTGTCACGTTCACCAAGAAACGGATTTATAAATATTAGAGGCAAGGATAAATGTCAGATATACATATATAATTTAACAGAGATTATAAATAGTTTACTCGCACTGAAGATAGAGCTAATTTCTAAGTTCTAGAAAAAGATTTCTAGAAAAAGAATATTTAATGAAGATGCGAAAAAAGCGAAATGAGACGATCCGGCAAAATTCTCGTGCAGAAAAAATGCAGCGCAAATTGGTTTCGAGAATCTCGCGGATCAAAGAGCGGTTCTGATACATCCAGGGTGTCTACTCAAATCTATGAAATATGAAAATACCCTAATCTTTCAGGTATTTTCATTTAAAATTTCACGTAAAATAAGAAAATTTATAGATGCAGATTTTAAAACAAGTTCCTTTATTGTATGCGTTTTTTGATATTTTTTATTTATACGATTACAAAAAATGTTACCAAGAATGCAGTTTTTGCATTTAATATTGATTAATCGTAAAATTAATTTGGACAATAAAAAAGTGCAATATATCACTATATTTAAAAATATATGCAAAAGTATAAAATAAAAATATAAAACAAAAAATAATTTACTATAAACGTCTTAAGAAGTACTAATTTATTTAATATTATTTAAAAAATTGAACAATTTTCTATAAAACATAAGATCTTGATACTAAAAAGAGGTTGTCAATAAAATTATCAGACACAATTTTTGAAAAAATTCCCTGAGTCTCAATAAAATCCCATGAAAATTCCCGGATTTTTCGAAGTAAAAAAAGAAATCTTTGACAATCCCCGGTTTTCCCGGTTTTTCCAGGAAGTAGACACCCTGCACACCGTATAACCCCGTGGATTATCGAATCTGCATTGCACCGACAGTTGACTCGCGAGCGATGCAACAGGCGGCTCATCCACAGAGCCGTTGCACTGCATCGCCTCCGGCGTCGCGTCGCGTCGGTCCGTAATCACTCCGCTTCTTTCCGTATTGGATTACCATTAAAATTTTATCACATACGATGTATTAGCAGATTCTAAGGATCGATCAGATCCAATTTTCATAAACTCACGTTCGAGCTAGATGTACATACATACATATATTCGCTCGCTGATCCGAGGAGAAACTACGAAGCGGATCCACTTCGACAAATTGCGTGAATTTGCATAACATTATCGTTACGTGAATCCAAAATCTGCCAATCCAGTTGTGATAGTCTCACAAAATAATATCGATATATAAGCGTAAAATTATATATATATGTATATATATTTCTATGAAACATCTAGAGGAACAGCATCATCTGTTCTAACATTAAATTCAGATTTCGGTATAAGAGTTAGCGAAAGACCAGTAAATTGTGAGTACTTATAGAGCCTCGTTTTTCATTTATTATAAATTTAATATTCTGTGGATTTTTTATCTGTGGCAACTATACTCGAAATCTTTATTTCTTTTGTATGTAACGTATAAACAAAAATTTAAATTATCTAATTATTAAACCTTAATTATATGTATATATTTACCGGACTGAAATCTGGTCATGTAAATCGTAATATCTTTCATCCTGCTCTGACCGCTCTCTTTAATTACTTGTAATTTAATAGACTCTTTAATTACTTGTTCACTTTATATTTATATTTATGTATAACTCATATAATTATATCCACTATTTACATAAAAATATTCCTATCATTTGAAAATGCTTGAAAATCAACTGGACATTTCTTGTATTGCGCTTACAGGACAGACATAACAGAATCGCACGCGAATATATATCACGTGTATGTATGTAATTGATTGATTGATTGATTGATTGTAAATGTATCAAACGACGTTTGAACTTGTGCCATCGTTATTTTCGTTATGAGCGGAAATTTTAGACATTCGCGACGGGCATCGATGATTGAACATTCGAAACTGACCGGAACATGAAAGTCTTCTTCAATTCCGAGAGTTTTAACGAGAGCGTGGAAAAGCCCGGCGAGAAAGAGAGAGAGAAAGAGAAAACCGGAACGAAACAGTCTGGCACTGATGAAACAGTGGCGCGGCACTTTGCGAGATGAAACCATATTCTGAGAATTCTACCGCGCCGTGTTTCCTTTCGCGGCCGTCAGTCTTGCCGCTTCTCAGAAATTTCTGAATCGCACGTGAGAGACCTGATAAAGGAACAAACGATGCGCAGTTACGCGAAGAATGATGAAAACATATATGAGAAAAGAGGTAAACGTGGAAATACTAACGTCATATTGTGTGCGAAACGATTATCCCGGGTGAGGAATAAACGCGAAAGATACAGCCGTGAACAATTCCTGTGTGCTCAATGGCACGCGTTTGGCGGTAACTGAAGTCGTTAAATGACCTTTTTTTTAAATAATAGAGAAATAAATAATAAATTAAAATAATAAATTTTTTTAGATAATAAAGAATGAAAAAATATAAAATTATTTACCATTGTATTTTCTATTTATTAATTCACTTGCGTACAGTTACGCAAATGTTACGCATTTTTCCGACAATATATAAGAATTTAAATATGTACTGTATATGATTATATTCCCAATGTTATACAAAATAATGTTGTTTAGTATATATTTTATTTATTAAACCTGCTTTTTTCTCCTATAAAAGTAATAATACATTAGTTGAGAATAAAAATTAAGCACATTTTTTTATAAGTAATAATCAATTTTAATAACTTTTAATAATAAATTTTAATAAATAATAACAATAAATATTGACTCTCTCATTACAATGTTTTACTTAAATATATATATATATATATTACGATATTTAAATAAATACAAAATATATTTTCTCTCTGATAAAGAATTTCCCAAAGCATAATACGTATTAATAAAGATGAGATAAAATTAAAGTAATTAAAAATGAAAAAAATTTAACGCAAAAGAGCTTGGCAAAAAAACTCGTTTTGTGACGTACGTATTATCTTATTCGCGTAACCGAGGAATTATCGCAAAATTGTCCGGTGGCGAGCGTGTGAAACGCGAAAATTTATTATGGAAATGTATCCGCGAATAAAAATCGACGAGATGACAGCGATCGCGGACAGAGAAGAAAGCGAAACGAACTCCGGGACTCGAGGCTGTGGATGGAAGAAAACAAACGCTCGTTAACGAGGCGCATCAGGGCAGATTGAAGAGATTTCCTGCCGCGGTTTAGCCTGAGAGAACGACTCTCCCTCTTTCTCTCTCTATACAGAGACCCCGGCGTCGACCCGCGCGGGACCAGAGGTTAATTTATCGAATTAAACGTCGCACAATTGCGTTATAAGTCCGAGTCAGGTCCGAGTGTTTTCGCCGCCGCTTGTGAATGTCGCATGGATGCGTGTCGAGCGTGACGCACGCGCGGCGCGGATTCCTCTTTCAGAAAAAAAAATCACATTTATAAATAATAATAAATTTTAATAATAACTTTTAATAATAAATTTTAATAAATAATAACAATAAATTTTAACTCTCTTATTACAAGGTTTCATGAAACTGTGAAATCTAATAAAATGCAATATGTGCATTTTACTTAAATATTACGATATTTAAATAAATATACAAATATATTTTCTGATAAAGAAGAAACTTATCTCTACGAAAAGCGAATGTATTTTAAATCTCATAAAGTCGATTGTGATAATCAAATACGTGCATCACGCGATTATCAATCATTTCATACATCGCGAGTATCTTTTTTTCATTGTTATATGTATAGAACTCCGCGACTTGTGCGATACTCGCGAAATATAAGCTCCACAAATCACTCTGTGTGGTGTGTGTGTGTGTGTGTATTTATTTTCGTCGACAAACAGCGAATACTTTCTTAGGCAGCAGTAATAGATATAAATATTCATGCGTACGTTCGCACTGATGTCGCGCGCTCGCGCGAGCAAAACACCTGGCGGACTCGCGTTTTCCATATGTGCTTCGATCAACAAAGTCCAGGTTATACGTTTGTATATCGTTTACATAAAACTCTCGTGCTCGCTGCACTCATATGCTCTTCCACCTTTCATTTCCGTACTGCAGAAAAATAAAAGTGTGTCGCTTCTCTTATGTAGGATTAGGATTTTCCCAACGAGAGCACTATATACACATAAATTGATGCAAAACAAGACGTCTACTAAAATCTTGTAAAAAAATTCCCCGATCTTTCATTTTTGTTTAAAATTTCACGTAAAATTAGAGAATTTCTAGACGCGACTTTTTAAAAGTTTCTTTATTGTGTGCGCTTTCTAATATTTCCACTCATACTATAAAGAAAAATAAAGCGCCTCTTAAATTTCAAATGTTAAATTTAAAAAAGTACTATAAGGAAAATTTTTTTAAAAATTTTCCGAATATTAATAACATTTCATGAAAATTCCTCGATTTTGCAAGGTAAGAAAAAATCCCCAAGAATTCCAGATTTTTTAGACACCCTATAAAAAACTCGAATTTACACGATATTATATAATTTCTCTCTCTCTCTCTCTCTCTCTCTCTCTCTCTCTCTCTCTCTCTCTCTCTCTCTCTCTCTCTCTCTCTCTCTCTCTCTCTCTCTCTCTCTCTCTCTCTCTCTTTCTCTCTGAGAATTTTCTTTCTATGTACAAAATTTCAATTTCCTCATAAACGCTATACGAAATATTAAGAAAATCTTGTTCATTGATTTTTTTTCGATTCGATTACCAAGATATCTAACAACAGCAAAGTCGCACAAAAACATACAACCAATTGATTATTTTTTTTATTGAGAGAAGTTTTATCCGATATTTACCAACGAAAGTTTGCAGCGTTGGGTTTATATTTCGCAAATATCGCAAGTTACGATCGTAGTCCGTAGAGATTATTTGATATAACTTCCTTTTTCTGTTTCTGCTCTCTCTTGAAATTTATTCGAAAATACGTGTTCTTACTATATCGACCCATTCTGTATATTCTGTACATCGAAACACAATACGCTCTATCGTATATTATTTCTAACAATAAACAGAATTTCGGAGTTAATTTCTCTCTCATCGACCGCAACAACATCTGATTTCCTTTGTGAGACTCGAACAAAGGATTAATATATCTCTAATTAGAATCATAGCCGTCAATTGAGATTTAACTTAAAATTATTAAAATATTAATTATTCAATGTAATGTGTTAAAGATTTTAGTTAAAGCGCATCTTTCGCGCAGAGAATATTAATTTTAAGTATATTATCGAAACAGATATTTCCGGAATTTTAAAACACAGCGACTGCATTATTCTCTCATTAACAAAGAATCAATTCCAAATTCGTGTTCAACGATATCTTTACATTTGATTACCCTCCTGTATATTGCAATGAATTGGAAATGGGATTCAATTCAGTTGACAGTTGATTCTCCCCACAATTCTCTTTGAGATACCATTAACGATCAGTTGTCAAACGCTATAAATATATCCTTCATCAATCGATCAATTATCGAGACGTCTAATCTGTTAGATCGAGATTGCGTTAAAAATAAGTCGACAGGGTGTCTACTCAAATCTTATAAAAAAATTTCCTCAGAATTCCCTGATCTTCATATAATTACAAAGAAAGTTACCAAGAATAAATTTTTCTAGCATTTAATATTGATTTATTAATCGTAAAATTAATTTGGACAATAACAAAGTTATAGCAATATATCACTATATATAACGCTAAAGATATATGCAAAAATATAAAATAAAAATATTAAACAAATAATTTATTATAAACGCCTTAAGAAGTACTAATTTATTTAAATATTATTAAAAAATTGAACAATTTTCTATGAAACTTACATAAGACCTTGATACTAAAAAGAGATCGTCAATAAAATGATCAAAGACACAATTTTTAAAAAAATTCCTGAGTCTCAATAAAATTCCATGAGAATTTCCGGATTTTTCAAGATAAAAAAATTCCAGATAATCCCCGATTTTCCCGGCTTTTCCAGGGAATAGACACCCTGTCGAGATTTTGTTGACAATATCGTTGTTGTATGTACACATTTATACTCTACGTATTGTTACCGAAAAAAGTGCAACGTGAAAAAACGGGATCGTAGAGCTGATTATATCCCGCGTAACTGTACATTCCGATTGCCTTTAATTCAGAGAATTAAAGGTAATTCGGTAACGAAGGGGTTGAGACGCCAGAAGACGGATTAACAACCTGTTGGTCGAGTCCTTCCGTTCGAGTTGTCAGTCGATTTATCGACTTAGCGCCGAGGCAAATGACTGATACGCGGAATAATTATCGGCTGACGCAATTAATGGAGCGTCACGGACGCGCGCCGGGTGATCTCGGCGAAAGATTCAGAGCTGACGAAATTATACCTGCTGACTATAGAATGTCGTCCAGAGCCGGAGCCATCCGAGGAATTGGCAGAATTTAATTGGCGAACGCATGCAACACATTGTGAACGAATCGACTATCAACGAGAGAGATGCGTAGTACGTTGCGCGTGTGTGTGTGTGTGTGTGTGTGTGTGTGTGTGTCGTAATGTAAGATAGAAAATTCATGATCGATTATATACCCGTGTAATAACACGCCAACGGCGTAATAGTGAAGCAATTATTGGCGGTTTTTATCGCTGTGACGCGATTATGCGCGTCCCCATTATTTATAAGATGAACAGGTCTCTCTTCCCTCTCCCTCCTATCTCTTTCTCGATGATAGAATATACTTTAATTGACGAATTCCTCGGCGACATACCGGGATTAGGACCTTGCGTCAAGTATTAATGGACTTTGCACTTTACGTGCTCTGTATTACGGGGACACTTAAATATTGTGATTGAGTTGTTAGTTGCAACTTCAAGTATGTAAATAAAGTTGTATTATCCTGTTAACCTTGTTTTTTTAACCGAACTTACTACTATTAGTAATATTAACATCGCGCTGCAATACTTATGATGCGAGATCTACTGCAAGAAGTAATTTAACTATTTGATTTATATGTACGTGCGACACAAACAAGCGTATCTAAAATACTCGTTTACGATAAATAAGTTGTAACGATAAGCCGTCGAATCCATATGACCCCGAAATAATCTGGTCTAATTTAATTTACGCAGCCATCCGTTGCGTCATATATGGACGAAAATGATTCTATAACGATCGACAGATTTCAAATGCAGACTATTGAAAATAATAATTTAAATATAATTTAGTTTATAAACCAAACGTGTGAAACATTTTTATGTTTTAGGAAAATAATAGCTATAAATATACAAAACATATTTATTTAAAAAGTATTAATTAAATAATAGTTTTCAGGAATATCAGAGGGATTCTTTTATTTAAAGTTTTCGAACTTTAACCCCTTGATTATTTCAAATATTATTTCATATGTTATATAACATGGAAAATAATTAGAAAAGCAATAAAACAGATACATTTATTTCAAAAGTATAACCTTTGTTTATCTTTAATTTACGGAAAGAATTAACGTAATAAAACATGAACAAAAACGGATAAGAGAGATATAAACTCTATAAGAGAAAAATAAATAGAATATGTAAAAATATGTGAAAATAATATTCAAATCTTTTATAAAAAGTGAAAGATAATTATATATTTCTTACATAAATATTTTTCTTCTCCATTCAAATATTCCATGTTTTATCTTAGCGAATCTATCGAATTACGTTCTTTACATTTCGTATGATTTTTAGGCAAAAATCCGGATGCACCGAAAGATCGATATATCGCCAGCGATCGCCGATATCGATTGCCGATCTATCGAGCGAGTTTCTCTCAAATCATCGTGCAGCTATCGGATATCGGAAAGAGAAAAAACACGAGGAAGAAAATAAAGAATAAAGGGGGATAATTAGTTTATCGTGGAAGAGAGAGAGAGAGAGAGAGAGAGAGAGAGAGAGAGAGAGAGAGAGAGAGAGAGAGACAGAGACAGAGACAGAGACAGAGACAGAGACAGAGAGAGAGAGAGAGAGAGAGAGAGAGAGAGAGAGAGAGAGAGAGAGAGAGAGAGTCACATCGTGCGCGCGGGCAATTTACTCTCTCGCTCGTCCGCTAAGTGAATATTCTTCATTCGGTTCGCTTCGCCGAAGGTCGTTAGACGTAGAGATATAAAACCGATAGAATGCGGCGCCACCGCAGCCGTATAGAGTATACCTCGCAAAATACATTATTGGACGAGTGGGAGAGAGCGAGCGGATTGTTCCCTCTCTTGGTATGTCTCCGCCGTAACAGTATTTGCGGAACACTTAAATGGAATCCCGGGTTGGAACCTCATCGGGTGGGTGCCCGGTGTGCGCAAGCAATACTTGCGATGTACACACATACATACACACACACACATACACGCGATCGTAAAGTACGCACCGTTATTATGTTCGCGATAGCGCGCGTATAGACATTGTACTTTACGCGAAAGAGAAACAGACAGAGACAGAGAGAGACAGAGAGAGACAGAGAGAGAGACAGAGAGAGAGAGAGAGAGAGAGAGAGAGAGAGAGAGAGAGAGAGAGATATATATGAACAGAAGAGAGTCCACATCTCGATGAAAGGGGAAATATGTCTTAGTTCACCCTTAGACAGAAACCTTTGTTCCTCGCAGCAAGAATTTAGCAGATAGATTTGCTTTAATCTTCTGTCAATGGTACCCGTTCAATGATGAAAAGGTGAAAAATTATGCATTGACAGAAGGGTGATCTCTAGAGACGAATCGTATCAAAATTGTATCTACTTCAAAGTAGAAATATATAACAGCGTACTATAGTAATGTGAAATTATTAGAGCAACACACATCAAGTGTGATTTTAGAGTAATTGAACATATAGATCATAAAGAAATAATTTTCTCTCGCAAAATCGAAGGTGAAAAAAAATTCGCACAGATATAGAACATCGATCGAATGATTCGCGATTATCCCTTGAATTGGATCTAACGCGCGCTAATTAAATAATAACTTCAAGTTATATATCCTACTAATACATCTAGAGATTTCCCAGCGGCTTTCTCCTTGAATCGTACATTGCTGCGCAATAATCTTATCATGAACGTCGTAGAGAGAAGGATGAGAGAGGCTGTGCGCTTGCACTTGTGTGGATTTGAAAAAAAAGGGAAAAAAAAATTTTTTTTTTTTTTAATCTTGAGAGAGCACCATTTTGCTCGTTTCTCTAATATTAACTTATTAGCCGACATATTCATCGTTCGGGATAAATCAAATGATTACGCCACGAAGTGGATAATCGAGAGGATGAAAGAAGTCGCTCATTATTAAGCATAGCGTGCACCCCGCGGTAATTACTCGGGGTGGCAAAGGGGGGAGGGAGAGAGGGAAGGACTGCGTAAAACCAGGCGCATTGTAACGGCGATGCATTACCGAAGTATTGCTCTCTTGCCTGACAGTTTATTACTCCAAACAATAATTCTTCCTGTTTCCGCTCGCCCCTCTCAGAGGAAGGGTACAGGTGTCTTTCTCTCGTTAAATATTTCTTCTGTCATATTCGCGGTCACGAGAAGCCACTTCTATGCGCGCATGATCCCATATATATGTCGCGCACACAAGCAGTCTACTATAAAAAAAAAAACTACGTTCAAATGAAATTGGAACGTTCGAAAAGAAACTCGAATTCGTATTGATGCATATATCGGTAAATATCTACAGATAAAATCCGCTCCAGAAATCCCTCTCGAGATGAAAATCCTCTCCGCATTCGTAGAAAAATTCCTTCTCCGAGAGTTTGCAATATTTTCGAAGCATTCTCGACCAACATATTTACCTTTCTTTTATTTTTTAAATTAGCATTTGCAATCAATAGATTCGTAGGTAATACATTTCAATAAATTCAAAAGCTCCGCAACTACTTTTGAAGTACATACAAAGTGTAAAAGTACTTCAGAGTATATGTATGTACATTTAGAGTTTTAGAGAATAACAGAATACATGATTCGATTTTTAAATATATTTAAATATTGATAGATTTTTTTTTCGTTTTCTTCTTGAAGCGACATGCACGGAATTTGCATATGTATATTGAATGCTGATTATGTGACACGCTTCGATACAATTGCAAATACGTATTGTCTCGGGCTTATCGGACCTCGTTCAACCTGATACCAGACACATACGTAAAAGTGACCCTTTAAATTTCGCTATCACGATTCTCTCGCTTCATCGAGTGCCGGAAACTCTCGGGACGCAGTTCGTGCCTTATCCTGTCAAATTTATTCGGCCTATAATACGATCGCTGCTATACGAATTCAAAGGCGGTTTGATATTTATGATCCGCTATCGTAGCGAAAGACAGTATAATATTATTACAATGCCCGCATTGTGAGAGAGTATTAATGCGCGCGTGTCAGTTTCTCGACAATATACATATTATTTATTATCTGTCCCACGTGAAGAGTGCAACACGATGACTGCTTCCGCTGTGAATTCAAATGCTGATGTACAATAAAGAAGAAAAGATAAGTATGATTATCTTATACGCTTCTCAAAATTCATAAACTTTTAGAGGAATTCTTCGCGAATATCTGATTGAATTTCTACGAATGCCAAAAGAATTTTCACAACATGTTCTTTCAAAATGCGAGAATCGACACAAAAGTGAATGTTCAGGTCAACGTCCTCGATTGAAAGGATGAAAGAATTATCTAATATTTTTATCTAGACCCCGACTTCGCCAGAGTTGATTAATCG
The DNA here is from genome assembly GCA_949152495.1 of Lasius fuliginosus. Classification (NCBI taxonomy): domain Eukaryota; kingdom Metazoa; phylum Arthropoda; class Insecta; order Hymenoptera; family Formicidae; genus Lasius; species Lasius fuliginosus. Next base: position 15,305,837 of record OX424443.1, on the reverse strand, counting down.
TTGATAAGAGATAAGATCATCCTGATAAGAGCCTGTAATAATATTCTCGGTTTAAGCTACCAGAATTGGGTTGTATTCCGCATTTTATGAAATATGTATATTCTTTAATAAGAAATATATATGCACTAACTATTGAAATATTTATTAAAATTAAATGAGATATTTTTTAATATAAAAATTAAATATTCAAAAAATTCAAATGTGTATAATTTTTTAATAGACGTTGTAATGATAACATCAAACAAGTTTCACATTTTACCTTCTGTTGCAAAATGTTATTTTACATCTCCAAAAAAGAGCAAAACTGATGTTTCATAAAAATATTTAAAACAAATATTTGTAAATTATGTAGACGATTAATATTTTGAGAGAGAGAGAGACGACCAACGCCGAGATTAAAACGATATAATTATTTGGATGATGATAAAAAACGGCTTGCCAATAAACACGACGGTTAATTAACAAAAAGTGACGGCTGGATTAATTCACAGTACGAGCCCTATTTATATCCTTGCAGCATGTGAGAAAATTAATTTTGCCGTGCGCACTGACATTCTCGGAAGAGGAAACGGGTATCTTGCGTCTAGCTAACGGCTAATTATAAAGCGCGTACACCTTGGCAATAGATATTAAAAAAAGAACCCGTCGCATCAACGTCGCAGCTCGCGTGACAACGTATTATTCGAATACCATTCGCCCCGTTAACGCGCAGAGAGTGCCATGATTATCATTTAAATTGCAACAAAGTGGCAATGCGCCGTGCGCGCAGATATATATTCGCGCTTTGGTACGTTGAACTGACCGAGACCGCAATTATTTGCCCATTTCTGCTCTATCTCGTTAAATATATCTTGCGTTTTTGCGAAAAATCGATCACTCATATTCAGCGTAAATCAACGGCTCGCACACATACATTTTCGTACGATGAAGAAAGCTACTTGCGCAATATAAATAGCAACTTCTATCGCATCCTGTCAACCGTTTATCTTCAAAACATTGTTACTAACATATTCCGAGAATTTCCGCGTATTTGATTAGTATATTTCTTCTCATAAAATACATATCTCGTAAAATATTTAATTATTTAAAAAAAAAATTTTAATTAACGTATATACACGACTTATTATTTTACATTAATAATCGAGAGGAATACGATCTACGCGCACAAATATTTTTGCTTTCTATCTCAAATATGTATACTCTATTTTGTCCACTTCTGATTTTTACCTTTATCATATGTTCGCGGAATCATAATCCATCCATTTCACGTGACGATCACACATACGCACAAGTGTTCTAATCTATTCATGCTAATTCTTTTATGCGAAGCGGAGAATAATTTTTTTTCTATTTCTTTTTTGTGATATAAAACTTCACGGAAACTCTATTCTGACAGAAATAATTATATATTCTGATTGTTAAACTTAATCGTACGTAAATGGAAAATCATGGAAATATAATATATGAGGAAATATTTTACGAAAGGAACGCTTCCGCGAGCATACGCAATAATAATTTCCTTGTAATCTTAATAACGTGATATCAGAACCGAATGTCGATATTTGCAGTAGATCCGAGGAATCTGAAAAATTTGTCGATAGTATGCCACCGATAAAGCATGAAAATAACACATTTCCGTTGCATCGGATGAATCTACAATCCAGTGGAAGAACTCTTTTCTCGAATATTCGATTGGATTCCTCTTTTCTCCCGACATCAGCTTCATCCTTCGAAGCCTTTCAGGATGGAGTTATTACAGAAATGCCTCCGTCAGAGAGTACACTCTCCGTCTCTCTCCCCCACCCCCTCTTTCCTCTTTTTATCTTTTCTCTGTCATATTTCTTTGCTCAATACATTTCCATATTTAATTTTTTTATGCGCGCAGCATCTTGAGGGTTCTTATCGCAACACTTTGTTGAAAAGTAAAATTTGTAAGTTATACATTATGCTTTATTTTTTATCTCCCTTTTCCGCTCGATTTTTCCTTATTCTTCTAATATGATTCTTCTATCTAATACAATTTTCTTCCATATAACTGAATTTATCTATTATGATTCAACACATAAGCTTCGATCTAGAAGTATGATCTAAAATTATAAAATGCTAATCATAAAATTAAGATATGTTAGAAAAGAAAGAGAGAGAGAGAGAGAGAGAGAGAGAGAGAGAGAGAGAGATGTCATAAAATATTATTTTTTAATAAGAATTTATAAAACTTATATCTCTCCAATATGCAATAGCTTGTTACGAGTTTGCTATTGTATCGAGTTTAGGTGGAGTAGTTTTTGCCAAACATTAATGAATGCCAAAGATAAACTCCCTACATGCCTCTATACTACATGTTTACATTAACCATATAACTTTTCGGGAGCAACCTGATTCGCAAAATATAGAGTTTCCATTGAATTTAAATTCTTTCGTGACGTTCTATTTTTCTTTTCTTTTTTTAAGCTAGTACATAATTTAATTAATTCTATCAGTGCATCTCGCTTTATTTTGTCTATATAATTCTACAATCTATCGTGCAATAACGCGCGGGCGATCGTGTCAGTTCCACACGACGGATTGTCTCGTAATATACATAATAGCGGACAATGTTAGCGAGTAGGTGAAAAACGTCCAGAAATTAACGCGACCGTCGGCCTGAAATTTATAGCCGCCATTTTGCCGGCTGCTAATTCTCGGAATAAGTATGAGCACGCTCGTCGTAAACTATCAAAAATTCGCGAGGATCATCGCTCTCGCATTTCCCGGATGCCCATTGCATACGCGATGTAATGCGCTTTTTGTTTACATCACTCGAGTTCAGATTTAACGAGAAAGAAACGTTTTATATGGCGATGTCAATGATTGCATGCTTCTCGAAAAGCTGAGACTCTTTAATATATGAAATGTGAATAAAAATAAAGGGGAATAAATAATAGGTATACGATAAAAAGCCGAACAATTTATGGAATAAAATTGCTTTAAATAGAAGAATCATATTAGAAGAATAAGGAAAAATCGAGCGGAAAAGAGAGATAAAAAATAAAGCATGAAGGAGTTAAAGCGAGAAGTTCAATGTGTCTTGTGCAAATATGCCCGAAATATGACAAGTAGAGTTTTGCTTCGATCGTTTCAATATCTTACATTTTTGAAATTTAAGTGATTTCAAAGTATCTTACATTTTGAAAATTATTAAGTACTCTTCAATTTATATAACATCTCGCTCCACAAAAATAACAACTATCTTCCAATTTGAATAAATCGATAAAGGTTTCCACCGTTTTATCAAGACTTACGTATTGATTCCGATTGATGGAGAAAGATATAACGTTATCTTGAAACTTTTATCTTCGTAATTATTATCAAATTAACGCTTATAGATATAGTCGTAACTTTTCAACACAGCACACAGATGACAAGAAATGGACGATAAATTCTCGCTTGTCAAACGAATTCTCAAATATTCAGGCAAATTCTACATATGCGCGGAGGGGGAGATATAAAAAAAATCGAATCACTAAAAAAACCGGACTAAAAAAAATCGATTTCTCAAAAATCGATTTAAAAAATCGTGCACAATTTTAACGAAAAGAAAGAGAGAGAGAAATGGAAAGAGTGGTAAAATTATGCAATTTGAAGCAATAACTTGATACACTTCATATTAAATGTAATGGCGAGATAATTCAGAAGCTAAATGCGCGCGACGACAGATAGAAACGTGAACGAAAGACCGCGCTTAATGTGACCGATTAATAGGACTCATTATCGCGGACCGTTTATCAGAACACCTATCATTACACCTATTTCAATGTGCGTCATCTGCTCCTTGTTTACAGAACGAACTCGATCCTGTCTCACGTTACTAGAAATTTCTTCCCGTGCTTGCTCCGCTATCAGATACAACAACGTCAACGTTCGGCAGCATCCCACGGATCGTGCGCTATCAATGGTGGATGGTGAGAGAGAGAGAGAGAGAGAGAGAGAGAGAGAGAGAGAGAGAGAGAGAGAGAGAGAACGGTGTTTCCTTCCGGTTAACAGGGTATTATCGGAGAAATATATCTGAGAGAAAAGGTCACCTTTTAGATTTCTATTACTCACTTTTGCGACACGATTCTTATCAAATTCGCAATTCATTAAAGTGTCTCTTATCGTTGGCATTTTCACTTTGTTAAACAATATAAAATATATAGACTTTAGAAAAAGACACTCGTCTCTTTATTTCGTCGACACTAATATCGACTCGTATCGATTCTTAATTTACAAATTATATCTTAATTCGAGAGAGAGAGAGAGAGAGAGAGAGAGAGAGAGAGAGAGAGAGAGAGAGAGAGAGAGAAATGAGCGTGTCTAAAGATGATTTATGTGTAGAGTATCGTTGCATATCAGAAATTATTATTAGTGACCGTATATAACCTACAGAATCCACTTCCTGTTACTTTATGCCAAATGGCTGTTTACTCTGGTTTTAAGAAGTTATTGATTATTAATATTTCCCCTCTTCTACTATGCATGCTAACCTGCTAAGCAAATCAAATCTTGATTTAAATTAATCTGTAATTGTTGTATAAATATATTCCAATGAAGCATCATAATTCTAATAACATAATTAATATAATAAAAAGAAATAATGTATTGTAATTATAGTAGATAGTTAAAAAATAAGAAAGCATTCCCTACAGTTATAAATATCTGCCGTTTTACTTTAAAGGAACTATTTCTCTTTTCGGCAATAAAAATTTCTCTTCAGTCTCTTTTATTCATCAATTATTCAGCTTTATTCGATTATATTTTAATAGTCAAGATTATATTAGTCTTGACTGGGTTTCATGAGCATCGACTAATTTATATTATCCTTTGAATATATTTTTCTCATCGCAAATATAATCTATAATGTGTGCAGCGTTCCGAAAGAATTTCCTCAATTTTTCCAGAGCATGAAATATAAATCTAATCCTATTTTACTCTATTTCCTTCTTCTCTGTATTGAAAGATCTCTTCCCCGGGGAAAGTATTAAGCAAAAATAATGGTCACTGCACACGATGCAATGAACGGAAAACTCTATTTATTTGTCTAAAACATTTGACTGAGCTTGTACTATTGTCAATCTATCCTGTACGGTATCACCAATCTGGCATTCATTTCACATATTATGTTTCTATAATATTTAAAAAGTTTACATTTGCGCTTTATGTCAACTTCTAGAGCGTCATAACAATGCGGTGCCAACTCATTGTGAATTTATTCTTTCCAACATCAGACATAGTAAAATCGTTCATCCATTATTTAGTAATATTTTTAAATTTAGATGGAGAACGGCTTTAAAAATTTTTTGAGATATTTAGTTTGGATATTGCTTTTAATTTATTTTAATATATATTTATATTAAATATTTATTTTAAAATCATTTTCCATTAAAATCGTAAGAAGCATTTTTTTTTATAGGCAAAAGTGTGAGTTGACACCATCCTATTACGAACCATGCAGTGTATAAAATCCAAAAATCGTTATCTCCTATTCTATGTGGTTAATCATTTTTCAATTTTTCAAAAATATTGTAAAAAAGTGCCTATTGCGATACAACTACCTTAACGTAAGAATCGTTTTCCGAAGTACTGAGACTGTGTTGATTGAGGTGTTGCTCTGACTTACGTAAGGGGCCACTACGAATGCATCGTGCGAGAGACAGAGATTACGACTGATAAACGCGTTGCTTTTGCGAGGCCGCTCTCATGAATGGATATTGCTGATCGGTCGTTCGCCGATAAAAGCGCCTAACGACACGCGAGAGGCGTAATTAAGTAACGAGCGCGACCGTCGATTCACGTTAAAAGTGTGCGCCTCCCAAAAAATATGTTGTAAAATTTTAAAACAACGACTGTGTATACCGTTGGCCAACTATCGTGCTTTTTTTTTATCATTGATAAGTTTTTTTTATCATTGACAAGTTTTTATTATCGAATGCGATTCCGTTAGAAATTTGTTAAAATTGCATAAACATTACACATAAATAATAATTGTAACAATAGCAAGGTATTTTCTACAACTGCCGACATATTGAAAGCAAAGATAAGTAAAGTGCCTTATTGTACTTGAAATGGAAAATATAAAAACGTTTATACATAATTATTTTTTGTTTTTTCTCCTAAATATAAATAATTGTAAAATAATTATTTATGTATGTTTGTTGAAATATTTGAAATATTTAATTAATTTTACGAAATTGTTGAAATATTTAATTGATTTTACAAAACAGAGATCAACATTTTAAATACATGCATCTCTTGTTCAAATAATCAACATTGTGATAATAATTTCCTTTATTATTACGCGCAGTAAAATATTGTAATGCCACATATTTTTTTTATTAAATCATGTTAGTTGTTTTCGTAAATCAGCAGTAAAAATAAACAATCGCTTTTAAAAATGATACGTATTTCTTTTGCATTTTTCTGAATATTTTTCTTCTACTCTATATAACTCTCTATATAACTCTATATAACTACTCTATAACTCTATAACTCTATAACTCTATAACTCTATAACTACTCTATATAACTCTATATAACTCTCTATATAATGTGAAATAATATTTAAAATAATCCAAGGAAAAGAGAATGTTTGAAATAATCGATGCAAAATTTCGAAAACTTTAAATATTATTTTAAATAAGAATTTTTGTGATAATTTTTATTTAAATTATTAATATTCAATCAATCATATCAATTATTGTGTGTGTTTCAAATAAATATCACCGATATTTTTTTGTATCTACTATTTTCACGGAAATTATAAGTTTTAAAATAGTATTTTATTATGTAAACAGAACTAAAAAACCATTTAAATAATTATTTTCAATCATTTGCATTTTAAATATATTTCTCTTCATCGAAAAGGAAAGTAGTTCACACACACAAAGATAATATATCTTAGTATTTTTGAAATTTTAAATACGCAATTAAGTCATACTTCACTTTTTATATTTTTATTTTTAATATAATTTTTAACGAAATGTTAATCTCTTGCGATCGTAATGTGCTTTGAATATCTCGGCTTCCAACCGCAAAGGGTTGATATTAGACATGTAAAGGATACAAGAGAAAGAGTATATGCTCCTTTCCGCTCTTTGTATTGTTAGAATCAATTCCGAGTCAAAACTGATTGTCATATTCTTAGCCATATTCTATATCTCAACACATATTCTATTTCAACACACGCACGTTCCATTTTAGAAGTCCGTGCATACGTATATACAATATGCATATGATTTAGCCGCCAGAGTGCCGACGGATTCAAGTCGTCGGATAGCAACTTCCAAATGTGGAGCACGAACTTAATTAGCGGAATTGTCAAGAAACGAGATTGGAGGGTCTGGCGGTGCTGGCGGCGTAATTAATTAGCGTGCACGACACGATCCTCTAATGAGATTTTGCCTGTCGATTGTTCCATCATCGACGTGTGTACCGCCTAGTGGTCGCTGATAACGGAGCATCTCACACTTTACAGGAAAATAAAGTACAAGCTGTAATCGATGCGTACAACAGAGCTCTGATTGGTATGCCGCAAGCTTGGCGCGCATTTAAACTCTATTACCACAAGAGTGCCGCCACGGAATATAAATGTATCCATGAATTCTTAAGTATTCGCTTAATAAACGTTGTGTGAATACACAGATATATGTTAAAACAATATCGGTTTTACTTCTCTTCCAGGGCTAGGCTTAATATTGAACACACATTTGAGAAGAGAAACTTAAGAATTTAAGAGAAAAAAGGCTTTAACGCGATTGATAATCTCTTCCGTATCTAAAAAGAGAAATCTTGAATCAAATTGACTCGCGACTCGTCATATTTGTTTTCCTTACAGAATTTACGACAGGATGACAAAAAATGGATTCTATTCTATCATATATCAAACAATTCGTTTTGCACAATTGTTTGCTATGATTTACATATATTTACATATATTTGCGATGGATTATATCTACTTATATATGCTTTCGTCGTAAAAATCGATACTTCATGCGAGAGTACTGCCCTGCATGATAATACTAGGATTAATGCACTGTCAGCTTGATTACGGACTATTATAAATTCCAACAAACATTTTCTATTTTAATAGAATTTCGTGTGTGTGTGTGTGTGTGTGTGTGTGTGTGTAAAAAAATTTTATTTCTCTAAAATATACATTTTTTGAATCTTTATGTTCAAAAAATATTTTATGACTCATTCTAAATATATATTTTAAGTATTTTATATACAATATATATAATACTTAAAATACTTAAATATTCTTTTAATTTAAAAATTCGGAAAAATATTTATTTCTTGAGAAATAAAAAGTACTTACATGTAAAAAAATCTCTATATAAATATTCAATAAACAGATTGTTGATGTAAATATACGGTTATAAATAAGTTATGTACCTATATGTATATGTCTAAATGTCATTTTACACACAAATGCGAATCCAGTTGAGCTACGCTTATCTGCGAAACGTAATTGAATAAAACGGGGCGCGTTAAATTATGTAAGCGACATGACGCACGTGAGAACTCTCCAAAGCCGAAAGCTGAGCGAAGAGAAATGTCATTAAACTTGCAACGCCGCCCGACACCGTAAAGCGCGAACTCGAGTATACATATAACAGGGGAAAATACACGTCCGAATAAAATACACAGCTCTTTCGTGTTCCGCGATCGGGTGTCGCGAAAGATTCCCTTGAAAGAGAAACTTGACATCGTCATCCGACGACGACGGCGAACTGGATTCAATTTCAATGTTATTTCCATTCACGATCGTCCTTCCGCGATATATACGGGGTTCGTTCAAGGTCGCATGTGGCGGAAATCGCACTAGGACCGGAAATAGCACCCGGGATTCGGTAGACGAAAGAGATGATAGCGTTGGAGAGAGACGATGAATTTCGCGCGTGGGCAAACGCGAAATTCGGCGCGCCGACAGTGTGTGACTGTCACTCGATTAAGGTACAAAGGACGAGAGAGAGAGAGAGAGAGAGAGAGAGAGAGAGAGAGAGAGAGAGAGAAGAGAAGAGAGAGTTTATACTATGCTAGATCGAGTTTTGAAAGCGCGGCGACCAAACGATAAAATATTTTTTGAAACAGCTTCGACGGAGAGAGAGAAAAAAAGAGTAGTTTCGCGCTTTCTCTCTCTTTCTCTCCATGGAGTTTTCCGCTCGACGAAACTAATTTTCATTCGCGAAACACGAACAATTGGCGAGGAAGCGGCTCGTCGCTATCGATTGTCATACACTTCACACTGTCGAACAATCAATATACGCACCGATTGATACTTTACGATGCGACGCGAATATTGACTGCGGACATTTTCTCTGACGATCCATCTTTATATTATTCCGTACATGGGCGCAATCGAACTCGTGTCGACCAACAAAGACTGTCAACAGAGTTCGAGCTGCGCGATATAGTATTTTCAGCATACAACTCGGCACCGAATAAATTCAGATTTATCTAGGTATTTTTAAGCTTTAGGATTTCTCATACGAAATACACACAGAATCTTATCGTCGCTTGTTATCGCGAGATTAAGTACATTTGGCATCAATCAAGATCGAAACCTTTGTCATATTATGCCCGAAACACATGTTTACTTTATCAAGTAGACGACAATGAAGATAAGTTAATGCAACTTAGTTTCTTATACATGTAAACAAATTTTGTCGTAAAATTAATATTTCCTTGTATGTCTTATGAAAAGAAGAATTTGGTCCATTTAATATTTAAGAATATTATTTCAATGTAATTTGCATATACTTTACTGCCTTTGATAAAAAAAATTAATCATAAAATTATACGTACTATATTAAGTTATAATTAAATTTAGTATTATTAGTAATGGTATATTATATATTCTCTAATTAAAATTGTACAATATAGTCCCAATGTAATAAGTAACAATATAGTAGTAATAATAAATCACGATTTGACAAATAGTTAAAAAACCTATATATATATAATAATAATAATAATACATCCCTCCCTAATGTTTACTTTATATACAAAACATCGAAAAGTCACTGTTGATTATCTAAACGGAAGCGACCGATCGTGATCAGACAATTCAGGTTTGCCGGCGAAAAAAAAAAACATTTACATCAACAAACCCGAGAGATCGGCCCGGTTCGCTACAACTTGAAGAGAAACTTTCTCGGCACAATACCGCGACATGCACATCCATCAAAATCCGCATTTTCCCTCTTTTGATGAATCACCTAATCGATATTGATTAAACATCGGCCTGTGCCTTTATAGCGAACGATAAGACGACGACGTCGCCATAATTCAGAAATTATGCGTTACGCGAATGCAAAATATTCGCCGCACAAAAAAAAACATCGCCGCGATACTTAACTTATGATTTATGACAGGTAATTTGATGTGGTTAATTACACCGGTCGCACTCTCGAGATTACGTAGGATTATCATGATAATCAATTTCTCGCGGACGATATAAGTTCATGAATAATTAAATGTACGTGCCATGCGATATCATTTCTAACATTTCCGCGCGATACTCGCAATATATGTATTCGAATAGTAAATAATCCTTCGAATAGTAAATAATCCTTCTTTTCCACGCAATAAATAGTAGACAGTCTATAACTCGAGAAATTTCAGACTGTCACTTTCATCGAGGGCTGATTTCAAATCAGCGTGTTAACAATTTTTGATAATTATGCATATTAGGGCCGATATACGATATATTATCAAGGACACGGAATCCTTGTTTGTTAATAATTTTTTAATAAACTACGAGCGACGGCTAAAATCTTTTGAAAGTTACTCAGGGCCGTGTATCCTTGATAATATACATATCAAGGCCATTGAAATATGTGAGGTCGGCTCTAATCTGCATAATTATTCAATTTTTTTTTTTTTCTGTGACCGATCTACACCTATAGTACGTGATAAGAAGAAGTAGTTTAATAAAACCTACTACGCCACCGAGAACGTGCGTACACCCGGGCACAGCACTTGGACACGTTCCTCGAAGATGACGGAAAGCGCATTTCCGGCCGAGCGGTCGCGCAGACCGCAAAATGTCGATTGGCCGCGTCGTGCGCGCCCGTAGAGTTCCATCAGAATTTCATTACGCGCATAAACCCCACGGTCAATTTCAAGCCATGCCTCTGGTAGGTACAGCTCAAATGGCAACACGAACGTATTACGAACCCAAGCGTCACATTCGAGGTAACCGAACACCGATGCGTATCGAAGCGTCGATATTAATCCTGAGACGTGATAGTCAATTTTCGTTTTATCTCTCAAAAAGCGATATAGCGATATATTATGGTATAGCGCGGTAATAGAATTATAATATATAAGTTATGTATAATTATTAATAATTTAAAGTATAGCCTTAAGAGATACAAAACGTAATTTACAATAACTGATTATTATCTGAATAACTGATTTACAATAAATGGAAAAAAAAAGAAATAAATAGCTCAATTTTATTAGAGAGAGAGAGAGAGAGAGAGAGAGAGAGAGAGAGATTTCCTCATTGCAACTTATTCAAATGGTAATACGTCATCCGGTATAATATGAGATTCACATAACAATGCTAAACAATTCACAAGTTCGTAAAAATAATGATCGTAGCACAATACGCAATATGACATCAATTAAATCTCCAATGCACTATTAAATCTTCACATTATCTGTGGATTATACATATAGTCAGCTTTTATAAAGTCGTTTTATAAAGTATAATCTGCGTACGCGTATGCGTGGTAAAATAAAATAGAAATCGCGATAAATCAATATTTATAAAGCGCGATCGTTTTCCAAGCGAGAGAGTCAAAGTATTTCAGTAACACACATATCCGATATACGATCAAAATCGATAGCTCATCATTTGACATTTTCTGCAAATATCAAATGACACGTGAACGCATTAACACGTACAATTACAAATAGACAAACATACATCACGTTTTACAGATCAAACGCTGTTTAAACGCTATGTATTGAACGGAATACTGTATAACCAATTTTTTTTTTTACCCTATATCGTAAAGTTAATATGACATGCGAAATGATAGAGGATAAAAAGAAAATTATACAGCTTTTTATCACATATTCTACAGCTATTAACTTCGAGTATTTTCACATATTTCATTGCACATTTAGTTCGGGTATTATGTGTTTTAAATTTTGAGAAAAATGAATTTAAAGAAAAATTCTACATGTAGAGATTTATATTTATATTAAAATTAAAGCACATATATTTAAAAAAAGTGACATTTAAAAAAATATGCGTTAATAATTTGCGATCAGTCGCCTCTGAATTTATTTCGGAGTTATCGTCGTCTCGCAAGCTCTTCAGAATCTTTCCCCGAAACGAAAGCAACTAATTTTTACGGGGGTTTGCTTCGCGCGCAATTTTTCGACGTCGGGACGATTGTCATATTGAATGAAAGCCATAAGTGGGAAAAAAAAGACTGCAGACTGTACAGACTGGAAGCCTTCCGCTCAGCGGGAGGCTGCTGTTTATGCAATCGCTGCAGCCAGGGATGCATCGACTACTATCAGAAACAAAACTGAGAGCCGCCTCGCTCCGATTTTCCCTCCTCGTTGCTCTTATTCCGACCGAAGAGCACGGCTGTCGTAATTAACCATTAAAAAGTTTCGCAAACGCTATGAAACGAAGTGAAAATTGGTCTCCACTTTTTGAAGGAAAAGCGCCGGGAGAGAAGCTGGAAGCGAATATATTCCCGCTAATTAAGCCGATTAAATGTGCATGTCCGAAACCTAAAGCTAAAGAATCTAAGGGATGAGAGAAATATAGCACTGCGTTTATTCAAAAATGCAAGAAAATACGAAACTTCTTAAAGTGATGATATATCCACAGAAATTAAATCTGCTAAGTAAGGTAGAATATATACCTAACACTAGTATGCAAAAAAGATATGGGAGAGAGATAAATATTTGAGTCATGTTTCTCGCATTAAGAATTACCCTTTCTTGCGACAACGGATAATAATTCCATCTCTTGGAATAAGATAACGATAGCTTTTGAAATTTCGTGCTATTTGGACATAATATACAATATATCTCAAAAGTGACGGAGATGAAATTACCGCAACCATTATGTGGTTCCGTGCCAGCATGAAATAAGCAAATTTATCAGACTATACCAAAATGTATCCTGTTTCGAGCCAGAGAAACGTTGAATTACTCGTTCACCGTCGCCGCGAGGGTGGTTAAATTTCGTCCCCGGGTTTCTATGTAATTTCTAATTACTTCCGCGCGGAGAAGCAGGACACGCGAATATGTATTTAGTCGGAAGACTAAAGACTCGAATCGCGTCTGTATTTAGATAGATCTAGCGAGAGAGAGAGAGAGAGACACGAGAAGAATAATAATCCGCTCCGATTTTATCTCGAATGACCAATAAATTCGGTCACCCACGAACCGATCCGTGGCTTGTACAGCGTCGCCCTACGATAGCGAAGCTATCCGGGGTTAACACTGTTTACGGCGCGAAGTTGGATTACTTCGGTATTAACGATACCGACGCGCGCAGAGGCGATCCCGAGGGAATTGTCTTTCCCCCCCCCCCCTCTCTCTCTCTCTCTCTCTCTCTCTAGCGATTCTCCGGATAATGATTCAATGTGTATGCTGCTGGCTCCGCCGTTATACAGGCGATCGCATTAACGACGTATCGAATGGATATCACGCTTCCGGTTTTCCCTTCCAGAGCGTTACTCACTCCTTATCCCCCCCCTCACAAGTTCGATCGCGCTAATGGATAAAGATGCGATAGGAAATTGGATATGGAAGGTGAATTAAATTTGGTTGATATACACGGAGCTTTCATAAAAGCGTTCGTAGAACGCTTTGATCGTTGCGCGAAAGAGGGGCTTGATTTGTTTGACAATATCAATCTCTCAAAGTCTGTCTGGTGTCTGTCCGATATTTGCACGTGAGCCAAATTTATCGGAATACGATCGACTAAACTGGTGTTAGCGCGTATATATACGCGACACACAAAATAGAAAATCATAATTAATCTGCGTCGTACGTGGACCCGCGTTGGTCCACAGCCAGAGGGGACGATAATTAAATACCGCCTTTCGCAATCGCGAGACACCCGGAATAGCGAGCATGATCACCGAGAGTTAGCGTAATGTCACGCGATCAATTCGACGTCGCTGTGTGTGCACAATTTCATTTGGCCGATGTGTTTTACACCTATTACAGCCTCTCTCCGTCTCTCCGTCGCGTGTACGATTGTATTGCACAGTCGCCGTTACGCGATTCACGTTATGTAAAGCAACTAGAAGATTTCGAAAATAACAGGATGTCTATTCAAATCTTATAAAAAAATTCCCTGATCTTCCAAGTATTTTCGTTAAAAATTCCAGGTAAAAAAAAATTATAGATGCAGCTTTTAAAAATAAGTTACTTTATTATATGCGCTTTCTATTCATACGATTAAAAAGAAAGTTACCAAAAATACAGTTTTTCTAACATTTAATATTGATTTATTAATCGTAAAATTAATTTGAACAATAACAAATAATTTATTATAAACGTCTTAAGGAGTACCAATTTATTTAAATATTATTAAAAAATTGAACAATTTTCTGAAATGAAACTTACATAAGACCTTGATACTAAAAAGAGATCGTCAATAAAATTATCAAAGACACAATTTTTGAAGAAATTCTCTGAGTCTCAATAAAATTCCATGAGAATTCCCGGATTTTTCAAGATAAAAAAAAATCCCTGACAATCCCCGGTTTTCCCGGTTTCTCCAGGGAATAGATACCCTGAGTAATGATAAAAGATCGCTAAAAAAAGAAGCGAATAGACGGAGTCTTTTTTTTTTTTTTTTTAATTACGATAATTTGAGTAAGAACAAATAAATAATAAATTAATTCGCAGAAGAGAAGAAACTGAGATACATGTACATCGCGAGATATGTACATCGTCAATTTCGCTGCGATTGGAAGATAAATTATCGTACAGACGAGTACGCGCGACTTAGTACACTGAGAAAAAAATTTGGTTGAAAAAGGCAAAATTTGTTTTGCCCAACTAATTATTTAGTCCGATACGTTCAAATAAAATATTACAAAATAATTTGTTGATATAAACAAAGCTTATTCAAACCATCAAAACAGAGAGTTCAGTACAACAATGTACAGTTACTACAACAGAATATTTTTTTGAAAATTTTCAACTAAATTTTTTTCTCAGTGTACATATACGGTTAATCAAGATTCGCGAATGTCTTTGGAGAGAGGAACGTAACTTGACAAACGGACCAGAGTTTGTCGATGAAACTCCTTCGGGGGAAGAGGATACGGCGGGGCTAAAACACGTTAGTAAATCTATGGACAAACTGTTACCGTCTCTAGGTCCCCAGGCGGAGAGAACATCGAGAGAGGCCTCTAATTACTCCGAGGATTAAGCGAGACGCTTGCGCGATCGTCTACGACGAGTAAGAAATTTATAACGTTGGTACTCGCGAATCTCGCAATTAAAGCCACTTGGCAGACTGCCGCGCTTCGAGCATTCATAAGTCTTGCAATTTACAAGATCAACTTGGAGCAAACAATCTTCATGTCGCATTCGAGATCTAAATTACATCTGGTACGAACGAAACGCAGCGATGTCGACGAACAACAAGTGATTATGTTGCATCTCTAGAATAAATGTTCGAACAAAATGCGAAAAACACAAAAATTCTCTCTAAAATTATACTAATATATATAATTATTAATATGAAATATATTAATAGTTAAAAATTTAATTGCAATTATAATTATAATTATAAAATTTTTTCATCATATGTATAATTAATTATATATATAAATTTTATATATATAAAATGTGTATATAATAGTTATTAATATATACAATATATATGTATATATATATATATATATATATACATATATAAATTTTATTGTTTATCAAGTATATATATGTTTATTAATATTTACATATGTTTTAATTATTTGCGTTTACTATTAAGGATATATATTTGTTTCATTCTAGTTTGTATATTATGTTCGTCCATATCATTAGCTAATATTGACCAAAAGTGAATCCTCAACTAACTGTAATAGTTTACACAAACTCGCTCAATACATCAGATATCAAATTCACGCGTTAAAGAACACTAATAAATTCTAAACTTGGAAAATCTTGCGTCCGTCGGGATATTCCTGACGCATGCGGTATGAAAATCGTTTTCCTCCGCGAGGACGTGAGCGAACTGTCAAGATCTTGGGGAAAAGGATCTCGCGCCAACGCAGCTCTTGTAGAAATTGCACCGTTCGATGGTCTATATGTTTATAGCGCACCATTGTGAGGCTCTAGAGACGTTTTACGAACGCCTTTTAATACCTCGTTTCGGAATGTCCAAGCCATTCTCCAAGCATGAAGGGTAAAAATATCGCACTCCCGTGAGACTAAGAGAGCCGTATAACGTTTTCCGTCATGTTTCCGTTCCATGATTTGCGCCCATTTGTCCACCCCTCTTGGATTTCGCTACGATATATATATGTATATATAATCCGCTCACAAGTTCAATTAACAGATGTATAAAATGTAATTCTACAGAAATTATATACTCCCTATAGCTAAAAATGTGGAAAAAGGTATTACGATATCACGATGAATTCATTCGATATGTGAAAAGATTATTTAAAACGCAAGAATTGAATGTATTAATTTTAAACAAGAATTATTACACAGAAATTCTTATTTACATTAATACTTAAAGTTCTCAAACTTGGATTGATTATATATACTTCAAATACTATTTCTTACATTATTTCAAATATTTTACGTATTAAGAAAAATAATTAGAAAAAAGCAAAATTTATTTCAAAATAATTATTGTTTATTTATTGCTAATTTACAAATCAATTAATATAATTTAACAAAACGAAAACAAAAACATATTAATAAAACATATTAATAATCAGCACGAGTATAAATTCGTGAAAATAATATTCAAATATTTTAATATTTATCAATACAATGAGAGAAATAATTGTTATCTTGCAGTCTTTAACAAAACACGCGAATGTGATATATTTATTTCCGAGATTCGACCAAACATTATAAAATTTTAATTAACGTATACGAAAATTATCATATATTAATTAAATTATTATCATTATATATTCCCCGCGCAATCGAAACACGAAGCCGATGATTTGTCCGATGATTGCGAGTCACCGCGCTCGATTCGCCGTCGCATACGCGGCACAAATACGGGTCCCCGGTCGTATAACGTATTCCAGACACGAAAATACACGCGCGATGCGATCGGATGAATCTACAGAAGGCGCGCAAATCGATTCCGTCGGCGCTATTCTAAATCCCGCGAGCCTAAATCTGTCACCACGCGTCACCGACACGTTGTTCCGGTCGGGGCTCTCGTATTTGGCTCGCCCTTCACGGATCTCTCGAGAGCCACCCGAGGCGCTACCCGAGGTGCTGACAGATCGATCATATTAGGCCGATCGCCATCGTCGGCGAACAATGAGCGATCGGGCGTTAATGCCGCGATTTGCAGTCGAGGATCTGCACGGAGGAAGGCCGACGCCGCTTGTCGCCCGATGGAATATCAAACAGACTTGCTGTCTGCATACGGCTTACGCTGTCATTTGAAAGCTCTTCTGCTCTCGTCGCCTCTACTAAGCGCGACACTCGAGGCCGCCTCTCTTCTCTTTGCCCGATTCACTCGCCGCGCAAAAGTTATCATCAAGTGCCTATTTGAAGTTTGAAAAAAAATTCCTTCGAGAAACTCTTTGAAATACTTCAGTCCTCTCTTGGCGATATCATAGGATGCGTACGAGAACTTTAAAATTTTATAATAAAATTTTAATTTTTACAATCAGGGTGTCTACTCAAATCTTATAAAAAAATTCTCTGATATTCCTAAGTGTTTTCATTTAAAATATCTGGTAAAATAAGAAAATTTGTAGATGTTGCTTTCAAAATAAGTTTTTCTTTATCGTATGCGCTTTCTAATGTTTTCTATTCATACGATTACAAAAAAAAGTTACCAAGAATACAGTTTTTCTAGCATTTAATATTGCTTTATTAATAGTAAAATTAATTTGGACAATAACAAATAATTTATTATAAACTAATTTATTTAGATATTATAAAAAAATTGAACAATTTTCTATAAAAAACTTACATAAGATCTTGATACTAAAAAGAGATGTGTCAAGATCGTGTCAATAAAATTATCAGACACAATTTTTTAAAAAATTCTCCGAATCTCAATAAAATTCCATGAGAATTCCCGGATTTTTCAAGGTAAAAAAAAATTCCCGGTTTTCTCGGTTTTTCCAGGGAGTAGACACCGATAATAAGTAATTTTAATAAAATTTTAATTTTAATTAATAAAATTTTAATTATCGCAATTTTACAAATAAAATTCTATTATTAAAATTGCATCGCCTTCCCTCCTCCTTCTCTCTTGCTATCGCAAAAATAATCTAAGCTTGGTTAAGAGCACGCTCGTATAACGCTCGCCGCGCGGATGGAATACTGTAGTCGGTTTAATGAATTCCTTGTACGGACGATAATCGCGGCAATTAGATAAACGCGTGCGCGATCGGACTTGGAGCGAGAGAATCTCGTCGCCGGTGGTCGTGACGCGGACAAGAAAAAAGAAAAAAGAAATCCTCGTTAGATCCTTAAACCGGAAAGCTTGCCGGGCATTACTCATTGGACGACGACGACGACGAACTCTGCTATAAAAGACGCGAGCCACCAACATCGAGCCCCGTGATGAACTGTAAGCCGATGTTGTCACGTTCACGAGAAAATAGAGAAAAGTCGCCGGGGGACTGCAATTCCGAGGACATAAATCGCGAATGCGTTAATCCTTAAAGCGGCACGAAACTTCGAAATGTCGGGTATAACAGACTTCTTCGACAACTTTTCGAACGTCGCGTTTACAGTAGAAACGAGTCAACGGCTGCAATAAAAGTTGATTTTCCAGCAATTTTTTGCTTTAAAAAAAATAAAAGAAAACTTGTTTTAGATTACAAAATAATTGAAAGAAAAAAATTTATTTTCATTTCAATCTTTAATTTTGAATTTTTAATTCTGATGACATATTATTGTTTCCCTTCTTTTTCCTGAACGCTATCGATTTAACAAATGTATTTATACATTTGTTTTTTTAATGTTCTGATATTCATCAGCATATAATCTGCATATAATAGGAGACGCTAAAGTTCATGGACAACGCAATACAAAGAAGGAAAGTCATTTTCATTAGACGGAACGATATTGTTGGAATGAAGAAATAACGCTCGGCTATATATTTGCGCCCACCTGCTGGTCGAGATTATCAGCAGAGAGATAATTGAGTTTGTAAAGGAGGAAACGCGAGAGAAAAATCAGCACAATCTTTGTGTGCAAAAGGTATGCTGTTCTGAATTCATAACCTATGATTGCACGCGATAAACGCAGCATTAGTATATAATGAACAAAAATAAAACTATTAGATGTAATATCCAGAAACATCGGAATTTCGCACGAAGTTTTAATTCAGCGTTCTAGTATCTAGTTACCTAAGAAATCTCACGAATCGCTAAACATCGGTAAACAAACCGTGACATTTAATTAAATGCATCCTTTCACGTTATTAAAATCGCGTGTATCTTTCCAACACGCAGCGCGAGAGCCGCGCATTAAAAACTTTTCAACAACCGCATTTCAAAGAACTTTCGACTAAAGGGGAAGCTCGGCTATTTAAAATACAATTTAATTAAAATTTTTTTTACGTTCACAAGCTTCGCGGATTCGTACATTGCGCAGAGTATTAGACGCGAGGACGAAATTATGTCACATACGTCGACCGCGAAATCAGCGTCGAATAATCGATTCGCGAAATGTCGACGCGAACGGGACAAGCGAAATTCTCCGTCTTTCTTCGCTGACTGCCGTAATCGAATACTTTATTTGCTTGTGAACAGTATGCGCTTCTCATTCGCACGTACGCACCAACACACGAAGACACGAACTGCCTTGACGATTGCTTAACGTCGCGCTCTTACAATTAGCGTATTGCATTGCCACACGTGGCCCTAAACAATCAAAGAAAATCCAAAAATAAATCGATCCAAACAAATTAATTTTTGATTAAGCGATATTATGACAAACAATGCTTTTACTAAATAATTTACTTTTAGCTAAGTAATTCTAAAATTATGCTCAAAAATTTTACACGCTAATTGAATAAATTTAAAGAGAGGGGGAGGGAGAGGAGGAGACTTACTTAGTTTCACAATATCTTTATAAATGGGATATATACTGTAAGTTATATAATCCTTCTATCTTGAAAGTTTGTGATATTACTTTGTAAGTACTAAGCGTGAAAAAATTATTGTTGTTATAATAGTTTTTTTACGATGCTACGCAAAGAACGCAATCTAAAGTTTTATGTTCTATTAATAATATCTGTTATTTTTTTTTATAAATCATATATATATATATGTTTTAGATATGTATATTTTTCTCTAAACTTATTAGTGAAAGATCTAAAGAAAATGTTTTAAAAAATTGAAAATGTTTAAAAATTTGTGAAAATTTTTCAGCGACTTTTACACATTTATATATTAAATATAAAAACTGTGAAAATTGTACCGTAAAGTAAAACCTCGCAAACGATCGATTTCATCGTTTGTTTCCCATTCCGACTTCAGAAATCAATTCCGCGACAGAGTAAATGCAGTAAATAACAAGCAGAGTATAAAATCTCATAAGTTTCCAGGAGATTGTCCAATTTACTTGCATCAATCGGATAAAATGGATACGACTACGGTATAAAGCGACCGATGTACCCACGATATAATATATAACGAAGCTTTATGTATATCTTAGAAACGAAACCGCGGAATCGAACGGGGGTGAAGCCGCAGGAAGGAAAACCGTCACAGCGAACTCTCTTAAAAGGCGATCTCTACGTCGCTTTGTATGTGTTAGTGTACGTATGTGTGCACGGTATGTGATTAGTATAGGACGAGGCAAGCAATTGCAAAGCGGAAAGTTCAGAACGGACCAAGTTCGCCCGAGAAAGATGTTCGGAAAGATGCAAAGTACGCCTTTCTCTCCGCCTTCTATTGGCGCTCGATTATCGTAAAAAAAAAGTCTTACCTTAAGTTCTTACCTTAAGAAAAAAAGAAAAAGAAAAACTACAAGCTGCCGCATGACAAACTACTTGACGAATTTGGTAACTTTTCCTTAAGTTGAAAATTTATAGGTTTCATAACACTAGGAAAGTTCAAGTGGTTTTTTCATAGAATTATTCAGTTAATATTTGAGGCGAACCACTTTAGCGAAAATTTGATGTCAAACTTTATTAAAGGTATATTTGGTATTAAAAATTAAGAAATGCAGCAGATGCTGTTCAATCTTTTTCTTTTTAAAATATCGTTGATTTAACAAAGAAAATATTGCTTAATATTTCAATGTTCAAATATTAATCTTTCGTTTTTAGATTCCCAATGAGATACTTTCAGAAATTAATTAAACTTGTAATTTAAATATTTAATTGAATTCAAGATAGAGTCACATGTGTGACTCTCTAAATTGGAAATAAAAAGGAAAAAAAACTAAATTCATCAAGTTTTCGCCGAGGAAAAATCCGCCGAAGGATAACGGCTTTTGCTTGACATTAATAAAGAAATATTGTATTTCCTCGTACGCTATTATGATAATATGGGAATAAATTGCAGAAGTTAGTTGAATTTCTAACAGAGAGCCGTATAATGAACAATAGAAGGTAACATGGCGCCAAAGTGGGACGTTGTCACGAATGTAACAAAAGGACGCCAGTAATGAATCGGCAGATTGTCAGTAAAGGATCTCCCGGAAGCCTCTCTCCCTTTCGAACGCGTTTAATGAGGATTGAATTCATTACCTGACAGCGGCTGGATATCAATTAACGAAAGAAAAACTCCGCAGGCCATTTTTGCAGGCCGGCTGCCGACTAGAAAATGATCTCTCACTTTATTTCAGTGGACACTCATAATTGAAGGCAGAAAATTTCAAACGCGCCAAGTGTCAGAAAGCTGTTTTTTCACTAACATTGGAAAAATACACTTCTCTCCGACCGAGCGATTTTAACTGTTTGCGAATATCGTTGACATAAAATGCCGCGCGTTTAAAAAATGATGATGTGGAAATGAAGCATAATCGTATTCTTGAATTATTCTATATACCCACGAGTTTGGGGAAGCAACGGTATTCCCTCGGCAACAGTAAATTCGGCAGCGATATTCTGTAAATATTGCAACACGCTCGGAGGGAGACTTGGACTGCATTACTTATCGATTAATGCATTTTATTACGGATGCAAAATACGGCGGCATCTTGAGAAAACGGATATCGGAGCGCACGAACTTTTGAGTCATCGTGATAAAAACGAAGAGGAAAAAAAGCAATAAAGTTTATGCGACGTCTCGCTCTACCCGCAAAATACATATTGATACCCACAACAATTCATTAATTTGAAATAATTAGAATAATTATATGTCATACGTTATTCATAAGCGTGTCTCACGCGCGTTTATACTAGTGACATAATCCATTATGCGTTAATTTTCATTCGCCGTAAATAAATTCCAATATGTTTCAGCGATAATTAGTAACAAACGCAACAGTTATATGTATATGCAAGATGCAATATAATAGATATCTAAAAATAAAATAGATCGCCACATTTATTAGCGTCAGCAAAAAACTAAAGAAGTCGTATTTTGTTAGAAATGAGATACGTGCGCGCGTGAATGTAAGTAAAGTATATCAAAATCACAATATATTTTTTCAGCTGCAATTTCTTTGACAAATTTGGAGAAATTTTTTCGCACATTCACGCATGTTAGATCTTTTTCTAATAATATATCTTTGTAGCTCAGCTGCTAAGAATTGAAAGTTTGCTAAAGTCCATTAAAATAAACCAAAGAAATTTTTTCTAATATTTTTCCATTTTGTTCTCTGAAGCTTAATTCGCCAAAAGCCTTTATATGTATGTATAATTCGTTATTTGAAAATCGAAAAAATGTCTTCATTAAAAAAATCGACTCTATATCAGCTAAAAAATTTTTGCAAAGTACATTTGATGATTTGAGACAACTTGCATACATGATACACGATACATCAAAAGTAGGATTCAGCAAGTCGAAAAGTCACAAAATATATCGAAATACATTGTTTGTGTGTGTGATGGTTGCTATGTTTTCAATTTATTCTCCTTAGCGATAACTACGCGAATTTTAAAAATTGTGATAAAGATAAACGCACAAGATAAAAAAATTTGAAACAAAAAATAAAAATTTATATCAATTATTTTTCCTACTGCATTATATACTAGATAGATAACGTAAAATAATAATATTAATAAATTATTATTTTATAAATAAATAATATTGTTTTATAATTATTTATAAAATAATTTATTAGTAACTATAAAATAATAATTTATTAGTGCGTTAAATTAAATTTTATTTAAAATATTTAGTTGATTTTACGAATCAAAAATAAATATTTTAAATATACATTTCTCGTTAGAAATTTCAAATAATCAATTAAAATAATGATTTCTCTCATTTTAGGGGCAATAAAATATTTGCATATTATGTCCATAAATTTGTGTTCTCATTCTATTTATTTACTTTTTACGATTTTGCATTTATTTTATTTATGCTTCCTATTAAATTATGTTTTTTAAATTGACATGAAATAAATAAAACACAATGATTATTTTTGAAATAAGTGTGAATCTATTCTCTTACTTTTCTTTCTGTAATTATTTTTCTTATCATATTTGAAATAATTACAAACATACAATGCACGCGTCTGAAAATTTCAAATATTATTTTTAATAGAAATTTCTGATATTTCTGTTAAAATTCTTATTTCAATAATTTTTATTATTGCATTTTAAATAAATATTTCCTATTAATTTGTACCTATCATCCATACAAAGAAATAAATTTTAAAATATTTTATTCAATCAAAGCTATTTAAATAATTATTCTCAGTAGTCTGTATATTATAAATACTCATTAATAGACAAATATAAGAAGGTTACGAATGTGTACTATGTTTATCCTAAAATGATAATAAGTAACTTATATTATACATTAGGTAAGCTGCATTATTCGGAATTCACCAAGATAAGGAATAACGATAATGTTCACTTTCAGTTCCTACTTCGACGTTTTAAAGTTCAACATCCTACTTCATTAACGTCTTCGCGCGCGCTAAATATATTTTTAAAAACTATAATTCTCGGATATAGGATTAATCTGTGATTTCGTCAAAAGACAAATATAATTTGTGAATATTTAATTTTTTTAGATCAATTAAAGGTGAAAGATTCTTTATAGAAAAACCGCGAAATTAATATAGAAGACGGAAGATATAATTTTCTGGTACTTTAATTTCTCGAGTAAAGTATATAGCATATATATATATATACTCAGTTTAGTTTTATTTAATAAAAATAAAGAGAGTTACTCGATATTATTGAAACCCCCCCGGACATATTTCGAATTACATTTTATCGCGCTACGATAATAAATCTACGCGCAGATGAGATTGATCGGAATAAACTTCTTTCGCTCTGTGCAAAACCCTATTGTTTCAATTTATCCGTGTTCATAACCATCTTTTTCTCTCCGCGCATCGCCATTGATCACGACGACGCGACGCAATGCAATTATCGTGTCGTCACATTTTTCGCGGCGTCCTTCCAACCAACAAGCCCGACCAAGGATCCCCGTCGTTCTTTGACATACGAGGGTGTACGAAGCATTTTCCGCCGGGTGGAAACTATTTTTAGATCGCCGGAGAGCTCTCCATTTGGCTCGACAGCACTTCCACGCGGAGAGAGCTAAGGGAAGTGGTAAGTAACCGGAATGTAAGTGCGCGCGCGCGCGCGCCATCCCGTATAAATCTCGCGAGTGCAATCCTATAGAGGTAGTCCATTATAGGGTGGAACAAGCCGTGAACTCCTGGGATAACCGGGGGATCTAAGAAAACACTTTCGAGGACGAATACTTCATCCCACGGATCGATTATATATAACGAGCGATAAAAGATGTAAAATTTAAATAATCCGCGAACGAATAATTTGAAACTCGAATGAAAGGCTCTTTGAATGAGAACAATATCATTTGTATTTGCCGTATCATTTGTTCGCTACAAATTATCTTCCATTCCCTCCCTATATAAATGCTCTGTAACGATATATTCTTCCTTTTGAAACAAAACTAATCTGATATAAACGGTGCAAAAGTGAAATTTTTTTCGATAAATTTTGATATTAACTTACACACGGATCACATTCCTTTTGACATATATTGTTAAGGGTATATTCCTAAATAAAACACGCTTTGAATTATATGTGACACCCACTTTTAATTCCTGAGATATTTGACTTTAAAATATCACAATTTTCGTATCATTTTTTCGTTATATTCTATTTGTGTTTATATTTACTTTTTACATTTGCTAAGTCAGTATTTCGTTTTGGTAAACAAAAAATATTATGCTAGATATTTAGCAAAATTTTTACAAATTAATTTGTAAAATAAATATAATTTATAATAAGATATGAGAAATTGCACACTGTTTTGTTTTTTAATATCTTTCTTATTTTACTTGAATACTTTATTAAATATTTATTAAAAATAAAAAATAAATATTTAATCGCGTGGGTAGGTAGGAAGGGCGTGGTCCCTTTCTCTGCACCCCTCTCTCTGAAGAAATTATAATCTAATCCAAATCTAACTTTAATTTAAAATCAGAAATTGATTTGAGTTAGATTAGTTTTTTTTTTTCGAAATGGGAGAGGCAGAGCCTCCTCCACCCACGTGTTTACTTTACAATAAAGTAAAACTATAAAATACCTGGTTCGGAACTTTTCGTACAAAAGAAAGTTTGAATTAAATGAATTTGATATACTTGCATATTTAAATCTCTATAAGTAAATGTTTAATAATGAATAGCTTATAATGATAAATACTTAAGAATGATGAAAACCTTTTGAAAATTATTAAAAATAATGGTCTTGAAAACATATATCGCGAGTTTAAGGACCATAAGGATCATTAGAACTAAATCTTCTTTTCTAAAAACTTTGTTTTTAAAATATTTCAAAGTCGTATATCTCAGGAACAAAAAAAGAGAGCGCCACATAATTCAAAGCGTGTATCACTTACGAATGCACCCTCTACAATATGTCAATAGGAAAGTAATCCGTGATGTGTCAGTTAATGTCAACATTTTTTTTTTCATTTATTGTATAAATATAAATTATTTGAAATTGAAAAGAAACAAAGAGAGATGAGTTCAAATATCGCAATATTGTCGCGATTTGTCATCCATTGTATCTTCAAATACGTTGCATATAACTTTTAGATAGAAAATTGACGGAGGAGTTGATGAACGACGTCAAATATGTAGAGAGAGAACTCACCTTACGTTTATTTCCGCCTTTTATTTTTTCGGTTTCTCTCACGTGTCTCGCCTTCGAAAACTTCGTTTTCCTCTTCTTCCCGAAGAAACTTTCGAGGTCGCGTTAATCCTCGCGCGAATCCAAGCAGCACGTTACTCAGTTCAAGCTACGAGAGAAATGTGTCTTTTCTCACGAAACCGAAGACCATGACTTTTGATGTAAGATCGATCTAGAACAAAGACCAATAACGATGAAAGATTAGATTAGATTAGATTAAATTATGAAGAACTGCAGAAATATATCTATATATCTATATCTATATATCTATATATGTATAGTAGCTGAAGAGCAAAAATATGTGTCTCGCGTATGTAACATAAGTTTTGATAACATTGTGTTGTTATGAAGTTGTAGTCGAGTAGATTTGTGATTTATCGGTTAAATCTCGTGTTCAATGAGTTGTTTTTGTATTTAAATACAGAACAGATGTATAAAAATGCAATGCAGCAGAAAAGAATTTTTAAATCGTTATAATTCAACAAAAATATCAAAATCTTGCTATATACATACATTCTAGAATATATGGCTTATACATATTATGTAGCTAGATTATGACTTTGATATCTTCTATTACAAGAATAGATAGATAAGCGAACAAGATAGATATTTCAAGTGAATAAACAAGTTTTCAAGAAGCCAAAAGATCTCTACAAAATATTTAATAATTTAAATCGCAACCTTTATATATCTGCGGAATATATGAAATTTTGAAGAAACATTATTTAACACAAACGTTGGAAATTCTAGTTAACCAAAAGAACAAGATTAAAGCACGGATATATACATATATTGGCCTTAAAGCGACAATTCAAAACCACGATCGAAGTACAACGATTAATCTCTGCGGCCCTCTTTCAAATACACGCCTCAACAAGGGTCTCTTGTTTTTCTCAGAGTGCGATCGATTTTGACACGGGAGAAAAAAAAACAAAACGGGAAAATTAAGCGACGGAGTCACGCCGGTTTTGATGCACGTAAGAGGACTAATGCGCACAGATTTGTAGAACGTCGTCACGTAGTCTTCCGTATTAGAGTGCGCGGCTAAACAAGTTAATTAAGGGGACCACCCGCGGTAGGATCCTCGTTCCCTTTTCTCAACGAGATTGGAAACGTGCCAAGTCCGGGACTCTCGAGGGTCGATTTGCCGCCTCGACCGTATCGCCCGCAAGTGACTTCAAAGTCGACCTGCTCGCACCGGACTTTCCCCTCTCTTTCCGTCGTAGGAAAGTTACGAATAATATCTTCGCTCTGATCGGGATTGATTAATTCAAAAGATAAATGAGAAGAGAAAACAATACCAGGGTGTCTCCTCGAATCTTGTAAAAAATTCCCTGAGAATTATCTGATCTTCCAAGTATTTTCGTTTAAAATTCCAGATAAATTTGTAGATGCAGCTTTTTAAAATAAATTTCCTTATTATATGAGCTTGCTAAATGTTTTCTATTCATACGATTACAAAGAAAGTTACCAAGAATGCAGTTCTTCTAGCATTTAATATTTATTTATTAATCGTAAAATTAATTTGGACAATAACAAAGTGCAATATATCACTATATTTAAACGCTAAAGATATATGCAAAAATATCAAATACAAATGTAGGATTAAAAGTACGTTTGATGTACCGGCTCGCGTAGTCTTGCGTTCGGTCGCGGCGTATTACGGCAGGATCATGCGGTTGCCGGATCCTTTAGCGAGCCGCCACTAGGAGATAAGTTTTATTTGTTACGTGCGCACTTCCTGTCGCCGTGTATTGCGGTTAGATCATACGGTTCTCCGAGACCGTTATCGAAAAATAAGTTTCGTTTGTCGGCTTTCTTCACATATTGCGTTAAGTTAAGATATAAAACGACGAGCAGGAGCGAGCAGCGAGCAGCAGTCAGTCCTGCCTTCGCCGACGTTGTAACACAGTCAATTCGTTACTCTATTGTGTACTACATTTCGCTGTATTAAATATAAATCCTACACAAATATAAAACAAAAAATAATTTATTATATACGTCTTAAGGAGTACTAATTTATGTAAATATTATTAAAAAATTGAACAATTTTCAATGAAACTTACATAAGACTTTGATACTAAAAAAAGATCGTCTAATAAAATTATCAGACAATTTTTTAAAAAAAATCTTGAGGCTCAATAAAATTCCATGAGAATTCCCGGATTTTTCAAGATAAAAATAATTCCTGACAATAATCCCCGGTTTTCCCAGGAAGTAGACATCCTGAATTCGGCATTTATTAGATATCTCGGAATGTGTGTGTGAAAGAAATAGAGAGAGAGAGAGAGAGAGAGAGAGAGAGAGAGAGAGAGAGAGAGAGAGAGAGAGAGACGTTTTGCAGAATTGTAAAAAAAACAAAACTCGCGATGCTTAAATTTCTTTTCTTCCTTTTTTATAATACTTTATTAATATTTAAGATATAATAAGATATAATAATATAAAAGTAATATAAGAATAATATTTTAATAATATAAGAATAATATATGAGAATAATATAATAAAAGAATAATATTTTAATAAGATATGATAATATAAGAATAATATTTTCTTTTCTTATAATATCCCTCATAATATTTTATTATATCGTTTATATTTTCGTATTTTATTCCTTACCTCTCTCTCCCTATTTCTTTCTTCTATATGCGTATGCGAAAGCGCAGTGCAATTTCAAGCTTGGCCTGAACTTCACGCGAGATAATCTCTCGCACTATAACTTCGTCTAAACTGTCCAATTACATAACAGAAGGATTCCGGCGAACCTACGCGACAACGTTGGCACCTCCGTGCTATTTAGTATCCGTGATAGAACTTAATGCCCATATTTTATGAGCTCGTAAAGCGAACGATTAAGACCGCCGCGGATCGCCATCGATACTGCCGTATAATATCGTCGTAAAATTGCTACCAAGTTAAACATCGTTTCGCCAACGCGGAGCTCGCCATCACGCCGTCATCTATCGCGAATGATGTCACTAAATCGCCGAATTGTTCACTCAACCACAAAGACTCTGATATAAATCGGAAATCGCTTTTTTACGCAGTGAAGACTTTATAGAAGATCGTCCTCCGTCGCTGAATCTTTGACATTAAAAGCCTCTTGGAAATTGGATCTCGCGACGGAAAAACCGACAACTTCCGCGACAGAGCGATGACTGCGAAACTGGGTCCTCATTATACCCGAGACTAGATTAGCGCGGCTAAGTTCATTAAGTTTGCGGACCGTGTAGGGGATCCGGGACGATAAATATTTACATACCGCCGAAGGAGAAATGTGGGTTACCTTTGCATATCGCGCCCATGGAAAGGATGGATTGGAAGCCGTCGCGTCGCGAATGCTATATGGATCGAGAACGACAAAAATATACTACGCTAAGGTAGGAGTCCCGCGATAAGAGACTCCACTTCCTTCGAGAGTTACGCATTTAGTTGTTCGCTCTTATCGCGCTTCGCTCTCGGACATCGACTCCCGTTAAGTCATGTTACAAACGCAACGTTCGCCATTGTACGACCATTAATCGATTGTGTAAACGGTCGTTACTCTCTTTACGGGTTTTCCCTTACGTAAATATCCTTTCATCACAAACTTACTTTTCGAAAAATAATTATCCCTTTATTATTTATCATCTCTATATTTTTGCATACGAAATATCTTCTTATTAGAAATCTATCTTTCTTAAGATTTATTCCATGTTTTCGCTATAAAGATCAGCAAGGTAAATAAAAAAAGCGAGTGTTGAAAGATATTTTATGAGATTTCGAATTTCAATGTACTCATTGTTAAACAGGGTGTCTACTCAAATCTTGTAAAAAAATTCCCTTATCTTCCAGGTATTTTCGTTTAAAATTCCAGGTAAAATAAGAAAATTTGTAGATGCAGCTTTTTAAAATAAGTTTCTTTTTTGTATGCGCTTTCTAATGTTTTCTATTCATACGATTACAAAGAAAGTTACCAAGACTGGTTTTTCTAGCATTCATTGATTTATTAATCGTAAAATTAATTTGGACAATAACAAAGTGCAATATATCGCTACATCTAAACGCTAAAGATATATGCAAAAATATAAAATAAAAAATAATTTATTATAAACGTCTTAAGGAATATTAATTTATTTAAATATTATTAAAAAATTTAGCAATTTTCTATGAAACTTACATAAAACCTTGATACAAAAAAGAGATCGTCTAATAAAATTATCAGACACAATTTTTGAAAAAATTTCCCAAGTCTCAATAAGATTCCATGAAAATTCCCAGATTTTTCGTAAAAAAAAGATCCCTGATAACCCTCGGTTTTTCCGGTTTTTCCAGGAAATAGACACCTGTTAAATCAATAAGAGATATATGAACTCTCAGAAATGATCGATGACGACATAATTATTAAAAATTCCGTACTTATCTCCCGCGAGTGATATCTCTTGGAAATCATACGAGGGAATAAATATGAAATCGCCGATTGATCCGAAGAAAATATAAGGAAAAACTCTTTTTAGGGAAGAGATATATACGAGCGATGGAAAAAATTATTTTTTTTCCCCTTCCTCTCTCCCCAATATTTATTCATTCAAATGCTTATGCAGCTTCGATTCCGATAAGCGTGCTCGTCGAGTTTTCAAAAAAAAAACTCCGAGGGACGCTTATGAGACGAAACTCGTGGCACGTATAACCGGGATTCGCATGAGAATAAAGGCTTGCGCGCCGGGAGATTCCGAGAATTCCGAGAATCTCCGCGCGATTCCTTCGCCATTAAGCGCGTAGCGTCTGTATCCCTCTCGGATCTCGTCCTCGGAATGTCTCGATATCGGGGGCAAATTAGAGATATATAGGATTAAGTGCTACACGCGAAATATTTCGCGCATACGTATGTACATTATAATATAAATACTAAGCCTGATTACATTTCGAGGATTCAATCCATTTGCCTCGAGTCTGTTACTGACGTGCCTCTCTTAACTCGCGACGTCACGCGAACGAAGACTTATGTAGAGATTTTTAATACACACTCTAAATTCTATACGAGAGAACACTACATTACGTAGTTAGACAAAAAAGAAAAGCTCAAGAGAGAAGAATAATTGTTTCTTGCCAATATTTTTATGCTCGATACGATTTTGGTCTCAGAAAGGTTTCATCACGTTACAATTTGAGAAATTTAAAACTAAAGTAAGAAAAAAGGCAGTGTTTTAGTGTAATTTATCATCTGTATATAAAACTCTTCATCTAAAAATCATCTACATCTAAGACACATGACGTACTAGAAAAGTTTCTTTTGTTTCAAACTAAGTATATTGTTACAGCTTTCAATTAAAATAATTATTTATTACTAAGATTAAAATTAATAAGATTTTCATGATTAAATATTAACTCTAAAAGATCTATTACATCACAGGAAGATTGTAATTAATTATTCACTCTATAACCGTCATGTTGTCATATTCGCCAATTTTAATAGAATTCTATAACTTTGAAAAATTTCTATATATACATTTTTGTAGAATTTTTTTTCAAATTTGAATAAAGAAAAATGTTCGATGAATTATTCCGTTATTTTCAACGGTTTAATTTACGCTAATGTGTAATCACGAAAATTTTTGCAGCTTTAATTTTCGCAATAAATTTTTCTCGAGTACTAAAAGTTTTAACAATATACTTAATTTTGAATGGAATAAAACTTCTCCAACACGCCGTAGCATAGTAAAGTGCGTTAAAATATAATCCTTTTTCACAATTTTAATCTCTCGAAATTATGATGTAATTTCTAAAACATTAAAAGTATTATTAATCGTATTTGAACATAAAAATTACAAGAAACGATTATTCCTTTTCTCGGATTTAAAAAAGCTATTTTTTCGTTAAACTACATTATCTATAAGTATATGTGATCCCTGTTACGTTATACGCGTACAGAGCGTATTTCAAATTCGGAAGATTTTATAAACTGTCACGATATTCAGATTTCTCTTCTCCGTCGTCAATCGAAACTGATGTTTCTCGTTACTCGAGACAGCGCAAATGCGACGTTACCGCGCCGACACCGAGATGCGGCTACGAGATGATGACGACGCACTTTTCTCTCCCTTCACCCCCCTCTACACTTCACCCCACACCCCCCCCCCCACACCCTCTCACGCGTCTTCGCACGCCGCATTCGGCAAATGAATGACTTACCTCGCGTACGATCGTTTATTCATGCGCCGCTCATAAATGAATCATCCGTGCACATTCGCTCGGGCGAACGAGTCTCCAGTTCAACGACAATTACGCTCGCTTTCCGCTCACCTTGACAACCCGAGGGCCCCCCCAAGGACGTCTTATGTTAGACGTCTCTCTCTCTCTCTCTCTTTCTCTCTCGCGCGCGCGACATCGTTCCTTCCGTCGTCGCTTCGCTTTATGCTCGTGTTCCACTTCCTTTTATACATATATGCATTTAGCAAGAAACAACTCGGAATTTTTCGCAATTTTGCGCTCCTACGTCACTACGAACGCTTCAAAACTTTGCGCGGATTCTTAAATAAACCGGTTTCGAGATATCTAAAGGTGTATGTACTCTTGGTAATGCACACTGTATTTAAGTGTTGATACTCTGATGACTATGTTGCGCGCTTTTACACCTCAAATTGTTTATTACGCTTCTGCAAAAAATGTTGCAAATAAATCATATATTTCAAATGTAATCTACTTCACTAGATTTTAAATTTAAGATATAATATATCCGATATGAAAAATCACAAACTAGCAATGAAAATATTTAAATTTCTGTTGGAAAAACTGACTCCAACTTTTGCATTTCAATAGGACAGATTTTTAAAAATATTAAAATATATAAAGTAATATATACATATATATTTTTTTTTAAATTATACCTTCGAATTTTCTCATACCAAGATTTATGTAACATTTAATGAATTTATGCAACAGCAAGCCCAATCGAATGCGTTGCACAGATGGTCTCTGGCCTAAGATCGCAACTATCGGAAATCGACACTTGACCCAAAATGTCAGAGGGAAATTTGAAGACCCTTTAGTAAGACATTTAGTTCTAAGCAAAAGATTCTGACACACAAGTCCGCTGTGTGTGAGTGCACGATCGTGTACCGAGCAGAAACTTTGGTTTCTCTTTGGAAGAGAATCGAGCGACGGAGATAGTGGAAGGGAGAATGACAACAGAGGGAAAACTCGCTGAAACTGAGGGGAAAATAATATGCGAGGGAGGAAAGGTAGGCGGGAGGGATGAGTATCAAATATTTACGCTTTCGTGGTCGATGCTTCGTCGTCATCGTTACCGAAAGAAGAAGCTTCAGAGAAGAATCGACCGAAGACAAACTCTTTACATTACATTACAAGTATCGTGCGGGCAAAACTTTAATGAAGTATTCAACAGAGCGGCGATAAAGCGGAGCATAAATTCGCCGCTTAGTTATTATTTATGCCTTCTTTTGTCACACTGCAGAGTGATTGGAAAGTAATGGAATATTAAATGCGCCGAGCTTGAAAGAATTCTCAAACGGAATCTTTAAGCGCGAACTAATGCGAATCTTGCCGAACCCTCCACCGAAATCTCCCTAATAATTAAATCAACGTAATTTCCCACAGATAATGAACTAATGATAAATCATTCAGCAGCTAAAAATCATTGTTATCAGTAATCACGTAGCTTATAATCCATTAATTAATTTAAACTACGTCATTTTACACACGACAATTTTGCAATAACAATTAATTTTATCATTGAAAAATCCTTACAATTTGCAAAATAATTTCTATTTTTTCTTTACATCATACTCTCTTTAAATGTTTTTTTTCCAATTAATATATCTCAATTTAATTTATATTTTCAGACTGTCTTTTTTCTTCCGCTCATCTCGCCTTACAATTATCCTCGAATATTAAATTCGGCTCGAAGGGATGACAAATCTGCGTCGAATTTGCGACGTTCCCACGCCGAAGAAAACGCAGGAAAATATTTTCGTAACCAATTCGCAAATCATAAAAGTATAGATAAGAAAAAGACACCGTTCGAGATGGATCGACTACCTCTGTTGCTGTATAAGACGGAAGGAAGGAAAAAAAAAGATGATTTGTACGTTCTTCGGCGCGCGCCAGCGAACAGCTGCAACCGTTCGCACGTGAATATCGACACGTTGCGACGAACGATGACACTAACGATGACATCGTTTTCGACGGGAGAGGGTGGCGCCCAAGATGACGATGATAAATTGGCGGCACCTTCCTACCCCGTAAAAGCCGGGAGGGAAAATCACGCGAGGACGACGTGCGATTCGCTCGCGTTCCGGAACCGTTCGACCGAAAAAAATGTACTTGCGAGGTAACAGCAGTAACTCCAAAAGCGCAAAGATGTACGTATATCGGTTAACTCCCTGACGGATATATACTAACAACGCCGGACAGATCGGCGATCTCTATTTCAAATTCACGAGAGCTCAGCCGCGTTTGTATTTTTCGCTAATAAATATTGAAAAATGTCACTCGTGTCACTGCAAAGATATTTGAAATTTGTCGGAATGTCAAAAGGAAACAATGCAAGTATTGTGTTCTGACAATTGCTGTATCTTATGAAATGTCCTTCAAAGTAAATTTGATTTTCTTCTGACAATCAACAGGGTGTCTACTTAAATCTAAAAAAAATTCCTGAGAAAAATTCCCTGATCTTCCAGGTATTTTCACTTAAAATTTTAGGTAAAATAAGAAAATTTGTAGATGCAGCTTTTTAAAATAAGTTTCTTTATTATACGCGCTCTTTAATGTTTTATATTCATATGATTACAAAGAAAGTTACTAAGAATGCAGTTTTTCTACCATTTAATATTGATTTATTGATCGTAAAATTAATTTGGACAATAACAAAGTGCAATATATCACTTTAAACGTTAAAAATATATGCAAATATCAAATAAAACAAAAATATAAAACAAAAAATAATTTATAAACATCTTTAGTACTAATTTGTTCAAATATTATTAAAAAATTGAACAATTTTATATGAAGCTTACATAAGATCTTGATACTAAAAAGAGATCGTCGATAAAATTATAAAAGATTTTTGAAAAAATTCCCTGAGTCTGAATAAGATTCCATAAGAATTCCTGGATTTTTCATGGTAAAAAAATCCCTAATAATCCCCGGTTTTCCCGGTTTTCCAAGAAGTAGACACCCTAATCAAGTATTGCATATCATTGCATGTTAAAGCGACATGACTTTGGTACAAGAATATGCTTCAGTTATTGCGACTTTTCGCATTATAGTAAAAATCTCTGTAGAGATGTAAATATCAATATACAAAATACATAACGTCCGATATCAAGTTGAAAACATGTTTTTCAATTTTTGATCCCCGTTCCACTTTAAAATTTTTCACATTCGATCGAGATAAGATTATAGAGATGGCTTTTCTCATCCTTGTGAGAAAAATGGAAAAACATTAACAGATACACTTTCGAGATTACATAATATTCCGTTTCCTCGACGAGCTGTCACCTGAAAAATGTTGACCATAAAAACGACGTGCATAAAATCGAACGTATCAAACATTCCGCTTGAATAAGAACACGCGCGCGAGAGGAATCTGTGAAAGAAAAACACGCTCCTCTCCGGGAGATACCCTCGGGAGCGCCCATAAAAATATCTTAGCGCGAAAGTGATATGACAAAGCAACTTCGACTTGCCGATGATGAATTCTCACAAAGGCGATTATCATCGACGCACGAGAGGCAACGTTGAAGCTAATCGATCGCAACGCGAACGGGGCCGCTTCGTCGCGAATTGCGTCGCATCGTATTATAACGTATCGATCACGATCTGCATCGGGCAGCAAGGTAATTATTGTCGACCTTCGTGCCGAGCAAAATGCCTAACCTACCTCTATCTAGCTATGTATATACATATATATAGGCCGGCGATAAGCCGGGACGTATAACGAGACAATTAAGCCCGCAGGAAGTCCATAAGAGGCGGCCACTCGAAATTTAATTGGCGGCGTCGCGATATCCGCGCGCCCGTTTCCAAGTTAAATTCGAATCGATTAGCTTAATCGCGCCGCGGACAAACAATGCCTGGCGACGTAACGCTGCACGTTACGTCAGAATGCATCGCGAAGTGTAGACAGAAAATTATCTAATATCATCTCGATCTCTCTTGTCTGAGGCAAGAAATCTAACTGGACGCAGCAGTCAACTTGTGTTATTTATTTAAATGTTAACAAATATTAATAAATCTCCGCACCAAACACAATATAAATTCTGTTGGACTCTTAAAACTCGACATTTTAAATCTTTAGCAAAATCTTGCAATCCAAAAAAAATTCTTTATATATTGATATTTTTATGTAACACATTACAAGCTTCGAATTTATATATATATATATATACAGAATGTCTACTCAAATCTTGTAAAAAAAGACCTTGATACTAAAAAGAGATCGTCAATAAAATTATCAAAAATCCAATTTTTGAAAAAATTCCCTGAATCTCAATAAAATTCCATGAGAATTCTCGGATTTTTCAAGGTAAAAAAATCCCTCTCTGACAATATATATATATACATACATACACACACACACTTATTTATATAGTTATATATATTTATTATAAATATTATATATTATAGAAAGATAATTAATTTATATATTAATAATTTATTTGTTTCTTTATAAAATAGCATTCGTTAATGTAACTTTATTCAGTTATTATTTTTTTTTCACAATCTCCAATGAAAAATTAAATAACCTCTCTCTTTCTCTCATAACAAAATCTAAATTATTACTAGAGAAAAATTGACTGGATATCACGAGGGAGAGGAAACCCTATTATCGACTCCAGCTTTCCCAGCCTGCACGAAGAGTTCCGAGGCGCGCAAGACTTTAAGTAAGGCAAACGATATTGCGAGACTTAAAGGGGCGCCTAGAGCGAGTGCGACGACGGAAAATTCCTTATCTCCGCGCAAGTTGCACGTTTCGTAAAAATCAAAGGCTGCCTCAGCCGCGAAGAGAAACGGCGGAGAAGTGGAAATAATTGGCGGGGTCGAGTGCGCGAAGGAAAACCGCGGCGAGTCCGTTGTCGGCGAGAATGCAAGTTGCAACGCTCGCGACGAAAAATCAGATTCCTTTGTGCGCCGCGAAACCGTTATACGCGCGCCGGGAGAAGGAAGGAAAGGAAAAAAAAGATCATTCTTATACTTGCCAGACGATAAAGGAGAAAGAGGACGTAACATCGCCTTTTACCGCGTAACCGCGACAAGAAGGTTGTGATCTCGCTATGTATAACAGCGTGTCGAATAGATAACGCGACATGCATTGTAATATTTTTTCTGGATATTTATTCTCTCTCTAGCTACATAAAAAAATATAGCAAATAATTTCTGTTTGAACAGAAAGTTTAAGCATTTATTTTCTTTCCATGATATATGTATATGTATATAATATAAAATGTATTTTTTTTTTTCTCTCCAATAAAGAATTTAAGTAAGACTCTCAATGTGAAACAAATTTCAATTTCAACGGGCTAGAAAGAGCCAGACGCACATTTTTATTTTTAATTTTATATTTGGCACATTCGAGAAAAAGAGAGGAAGATAGAGAGATTTAAATATTTAAAAAAAATTTCTTCTCGCATACATTTTGTTTAGAAATTTATATAGAACATTATTTTCAATAAATATACCGAAAAAGTTATACCGTGAAATCGAATACGTACTTAAGTTTCCCATCGCGCACACGACTCTCATTAATATTGCACGTGGACTTGCGCAAAGTAATTTACGCGCGAAACAAAAGTGCTAAAGATAACTCGTTAGCATCCGAGGACGAGGCAAGCAATTAGCCATATCAAACGGCAACTTCGTGTAGCGTTCCTATGAACGCTTCGTCTCGCCTACGTGAAAGCAATAAGCTCCGTTTCCATCGTGATATCGATAATTTGATCCCTCGGCGGCTGTTTCAATCTCGAAAGCCACGTCTGAAAAGCTACGCCAATCGAAGGAGCTCGAAAACCTTCCTTGGTGTAATATTGCTGTCTCTATCTCTCTCTCTCTTTCTCTTTCTATTGCTATTAACGTCCTAATTGATATCCCTTTTCGACGATATATTCCGTTGCATTCTCGGCAAGTTTGTTTGCGTATAAAAATCACGTATACGCACAAAGTTTTGAACAAAGATTAATGTTAACCGCGCGCTCTTTGTCTCACTTCGCGAATGCAAAAAAATAACATTTTAGGGATGTTCGATTCTGAATCGATTTTTTAAAGAATCGATCTTTTCTTATTAAGAAATCTTTTTTTTTTATATATTCGATTTTGACACAAATCGATTATTTTAATAGAGAATCGATTTTCGATTCGTTAATAAAAATGTCTTTAAGCTGACTTGAATCTAATAACAAATTACTTTATTCTTTTTGTTCGCAATTTTGTTGTCGCATTTTAATCATAGATTACTTTTACACCTTCAAATTGTAGATTTATTAATTCTAAAACAAAATATTTTTATTTAAAAAAATAAGATTTTCCTAAAAAATAAGGCAATCTTTAAATCTTGAAAATAACACTAGAATATAGTTAACCCTTTTATTTTTGAAGCAACGTAACTTTGATATTAAGTATGTTTTTTAATAATAATTTTTTTTCTAAAAATAATCATAAAAATTGATTATTCTGTATATTAGATGTAAAAAGTGTTGTGTTAATATATATTATGTAATATATATTATGTAATATATATATTACTTATTTTTTAAATTGCGCACGATTCTTTTAAATCGATTTTTGAGAAATCGATCTTTTTAATCTGATTTTTTTAGTGAATCGATTTTAGTTATTCCGATTCAAAATAAATTCAGGAATCAATTTTTTTATGAAAATCGAACATCCCTAGAACATTCTGTTTGGAGAGGAAAGAAACGCGCGAACGCGAAATATATTGTACGTCTCTGCTATATTCTCGACGGAAGCGAACATAGGACACTTTTCGTTTCAAGTTTCCGTTCAAGCCGCGCGATATATTTAGCTATCGTGACATTTTTCCCCAGGGCTGTCCTTTCGTTTCGTGTCCTCGTGTATCTTTCATCCGCCTCCGCGTCGATTTGCAGCCAAGTGAAATAGAGAGAAGATATAGTAGAGAAAACGGGAAAGTTATTTCTCGTTAATGTAAACATTTCCTTATTCTTTACGAGATACAAGATCCGTGGAAGAGAATACCCGTTTCCGATATTCCATTAAGAGAGTCATGATGCTTTTTTTTTATGTATCATTAAAATTAAACCCCTGAAAAATAAAGCAACACGACTCGCTGATAATTGATTTCGTGATTTATTCAACATTTTTATCAATTAAAACATTCATCGCACACGTCCACATTCAGTGCTTTTATTTAAAAAAAAAAAAAAAAAATACAAAAAATTACCTTTATATCTCATTTTGCATAACAAAATCATATTGTTCTCTTCTACATTTCGTTATAACAGCCGAACAAAAGCTATAATTGCGTATGCTACTTATAGTTTAAAATAAAATTTTCGAGACCTACGAACCAAGTTATAATATATCGAGATAATGAGCAATCCATTATTAACCCATTGTTGCCACACATTATCCATTACGCTGCGCTAATTAATTCTAACAAACAATTCTCTAACGCGTCTAACAGTATCAAATCTCTATTCCGCTAGAAACACAAATTCAGGCCGCCTATCAAAATTTAATGGATCATTAGGTAAACGATTATAACGTAAACTGAGCGTCAAGCGATAGCTTCGGATATTTATTTCAGCGAAACATTTCAGCGGGTTTGTATGCTCGAGAATTCCATTCACGTCGATTTAATACGCCATGTTTTCAACTTATCAAATGCGTTTGGCTATTTGTATTTGATCAGCCTACATAACAATTTGCGAATTTAAGTATTTTGTGTTCGCTCTATATCGCGAACTAATTTGAAATTTTTAGAAGTATGTAGACGAATGCATAAATTTTATCTGCGACTCGAATCTCAATTGCATAATCTGCATAATGTTTATCATTTGTAACTTAAGAATTTAATTAATTTCTATTTTATTATGTATCACACAGAGGTACTTTTTGCTATCGGTATCTTTTCTATTTTATTGCTCGAGAGAGAAATGCGACGCGAGATATCGAGATGTCAGGGAAAAGAATAACACGTACAGATACGCATTTTTCTTGCTCGAATAATTAAATCCATATCACAGTCTCTCGACT
The DNA here is from genome assembly GCA_949152495.1 of Lasius fuliginosus. Taxonomy (NCBI): domain Eukaryota; kingdom Metazoa; phylum Arthropoda; class Insecta; order Hymenoptera; family Formicidae; genus Lasius; species Lasius fuliginosus. Next base: position 15,265,075 of record OX424443.1, on the reverse strand, counting down.
AACCTGTATTTATGCAATTTACCCGCTGCCATTTCCGCGGAAAACTCGAGAGTTTCCACACGTGTACGCGACGGAAATATCTGGTCGTTCTGTACTCACGACGACGTGAAACTATATTTGCACTTTTTTCTCAACTGTAAACAGACAGAAACATTAAAACGTAGAATCGGCAAACGTTCACGACGATTAAACAACGTTCGGGATTATAGCAAAATTTTGCAGCGAGAAAAAAACCTATAACTTCTTCAAGCGTGACAATATTTTTACTAAACGGCAGAGTTACACACGACGAATTTTATTAGAAAATAATTACGTAAAATATCCAATCAACATCCGCACCAACATCCGTATCAAGTGCAAAAAAGTTTCAGAATCTCTCGTTATTATTCCAAGAGCCATTTATTTTTTCGATATCCTTACATTTACGTTTCTTCCCCAGGGTGTCTACTCAAATCTTGTAAAAAAATTCCCTGAGAATTCTCTGATCTTCCAGATATTTTCGTTTGAAATTCCAAGTAAAATAAGAAAATTTGTAGGTGCATCTTTTAAAATAAGTTTCTTTATTGTACGCGCTTTCTAATGTTTTCTATTCATACAATTACAAAGAAAGTTACCAAAAATGCAGTTTTCCTTGCATTTATTGATTTATTAATAATAAAATTAATTTAGAAATATTATAAAATTTAACAATTTTCTATAAAACTTACATAAACCTTGATACTAAAAAGAGATCGTCTAATAAAATTATCAAAGACACAATTTTTGAAAAAATTCCCTAAGTCTCAATAAAATTCCATGAGAATTCCCGGATTTATCAAGGTAAAAAAAAAAGCCCTGTCAATCTCCGGTTTTCCCGGTTATTTCCAGGGAGTAAACACCCTGAACTTCCTAGAATCAAGATGAAGAAAGATATAATCGAGTATGCAATTTCAGAAAATTCCCTGGTTCGCGAGATCTATCGACATAGTCATCGGGGTGTCCGGCTTGTGAGGATACGCAATAAGACTCCGTGGGCGCAAATACGATCTGTCGGGACGAGTTTGAGAGAGTGATACCGTGATGTCGAGGAAATTATAGGAAAAAAAGCGAGAGAGAGCTCGCATCGCCGTCGCTTATCGTCCCGCGGGAAAACAAATTTCAATTATCGTTCGTTCATTAAGCGCCTTAAGACGTCCCCGCCGCGTTCCATCGGCGCGACGCGAGAGAGAGAGAGAGAGAGAGAGAGAGAGAGAGAGAGAGAGAGAGAGAGAGAGAGAGAGAACGAGAAGATAAAGGCCGGGAAGATAAAGGGGAAAGGGGAGGGGGGGGAGAGAGAGAGAGAGAGAGAGAGAGAGAGAGAGAGAGAGAGAGAGAGAGACAACGACGGATCGATGAAGGGTCGCATGGCGGAATGTATGTACATACATGCAGCTCTGTTCATCGGCGAACTCGATCAATATGTCCGGCAGATCTCGCGCGAATCCGCAAGCCGCACGCCGACCAGATGCGTTTCTGCGCGCGCGATATCGTGCATTTACGTACAATTGAGAGAATGTCACGTGTGTGCCGAGAGAAGCGTTCAGAAATTCGGACACACGCTGGCGCGCGCGTGTGTGTGTGTACGATGCGGTTGTGTGGTAAAATGAGGTAAATGGAGTAACGAACGAACCGTTAATCGCTGCTGTTTAGGTAATTGAGTCTTTTGCCGAGTATGAGGATAACACTCTCGTCACGTACGTACATCGCGGGCATTGATTGAATTTTCGAGCGTCCTTAATTTTACGCAAAAAGCGTACTATTTAAACTTGCAATTAATACATATAAATCATGTAATGAAAAAAAATGTGCTATTATTATATTGGCGATGAAAGATGTTACGAAAGCGACAAAGTCACCAGCGAATAAATGTAAGCTCCTGCAAATAACCTGATAATACGGTTTTTGTGATTTATAACCGTATAATAATTCGGAAATGTAACAATTATGTCTCTTCATCTAAAAAGATATAATTGCACATTACCATGTATAGCTGCGGTTATAATGATAAATTCATTAAAATCATCAAATTTACCCGAAAGCAATCGAGATTATGGGATACTCGAATTAAGCAAATTATATGTGTATATTTTCCTCTCTCTATTATGTAAATTTATCAAATTATATAATATTATCTTTTTATTAAATTTATAGTAAATTCTTTTTGCTTCATATAAACACGCAAAACTTCAATCAATATAACTCCCTGCATACACACACACACACACACACACACACGTGTGCGCGTGCATGTGTATCCTAGCGCTCGCATTAATTTTGCAGATGCTACCGGCACTGTACTAGCACAAATATCATGGCTTAAAATGCAGCTTATTGCACACATGGCGGCATTTGTCGTCACGTTCCGTACGGGTTTTGCATTTTTCATTTTGTACACAGCCGGCTGTACGTGCGTCAAAACGCAAGCAAATCGAATAGCTCGGGGTGACTCTCGTGGCGCGAGAACGATCAGACATTAAAGCACCCACCCATGTGACAGCAAATGTCATCATCCGCAAAAGTGTAGAAAAGTTCGCTACGATTTATCGGTAAGATGGAAAAAATTACGCAAATTAATATAATAATGCAATATATATATATATATATAAAATTATATAATATAAAATATAATATTGTCTTACATTTTTATTCTCGTACATATATTTCGCGTGTAATTCGCAATATAATTCAAATATAGAGCTTTCTCTCACGCGGACTACATTTGCCTTTTTACCCCAACATTCATCCCGAGATACGAGAAGTGCAAGAAGGTTTCGCGCGCGCTTCGCAGGTTCGACGCAGTTTCTACACGAGGCGCGCTTCGCCTTCTCATTTCCCTGGGCGGATAAAAAAACTGCCGAAGGGAGAAATAAAAATTGCCGAGGGAGTAATAGAGGGTAACGAGTATAGGCCGTAAAGTAGATCGTAAAGACACACGCGGCTCTCCGTATTCCCGTCGACACGAAAAATCTGAGGCCGCGAGACGCACGGGAGATGACGGCGAGTTGACGAGTTCACCTGCGGCAAAGGCAGGGGTGCATCGGATGCAGCGATGATCAATAACTCGAACCGCACTCGGAACCATGCCCATCGACCCGTCGGATCTTGGGTTAGCCTCCGCCTCCGTCTCTCGTCCATCCATCCCCTTCAACCCCTCTTCCATTCCGAAAGGACTGAGACATGCGTTCTGACAATGAGACGCGCTCTCATGTCCACAGATTAATCTATATTCGTAGGAGAATTGTGATAATTATGAATATAATATATTAATATTAATATATTATTAAATAAATAATAAGTCAATTTATATATTCACGTATTATACGATTATAGAAGTTATTGTGAAATAGTTTCGTCTTCCGAACTGCGTACCTTCGAATAGCTCTCGCGACAATTTTCAAAAAAAATCCTACGAATAAATGACGCTATTTAGATTAACATGATGTATATTAACAGGGTGTTTATTCAAATCTTGTGAGAAAATTCCTGGGAATTCCCTGATCTAGGTATTTTCTAGGTATTTAAAATTTCAAGAAAATTTGTAGATGCAGCAAATTATATGTGCTGCATTAAAATAAATTTTTGAATGAATTTTTTTATTGTACGCGCTTTCTAATGTTTTCTATTCATATACGATTACAAACAAAGTTATCAAGAATGCAGTTTTTCTGGCATTTATAATATTGATTTATTAATTGTAAAATTAATTTGGAATAACAAAGTGCAATATAAACGCTGAAAATATATGCAAAAATATAAAATAAAAATATAAAACGAAAAATAATTTATTATAAACGTCTGAAGGAGTATTAATTTACTTAAATATTATTTAAAAAATGAACAATTTTCTACGAAACTTACATAAGACCTTGATACTAAAAAGAGATCGTCAATAAAATTATCAAAGACACAATCTTTGAAAAAATTCCTTGTGTCTCAATAAAATCCCTGACAATCCCCGGTTTTCTCGGTTTTTCCAGGGAGTAGACACCCTGTACTAACCACATCGCTCTTACAGTCTCGTCATAAATTTAACACGTTAAGTCCTTTGATTTTTCATCTCGTGTTCGCTAAATCAAACTCAGGATTAGATGGCTACTTTTAATCTTGCGGTGAAAACATGCCGAAATCGTTTCCAGCACTTGGAAATATTTTGGGCAAATGTCAGAATTATGAATTTTTTATATAAATATCAAAGTTTAGCAAAAGATCAACATAGTGAGCGAGAAGGGACTATGTCGACCGACATTTCGTCGCCGAGCGTAATTTTTTCTTTTCTTTTTTTTTTTTTTTTTACGAGAGCATCAAAGTTTCGTACATATGCGGGCCATAAAAACGTCCGCCGTTATCGCACGCACGTTTCGTAAATTCAGGTCCGCCTCGGGGCCCGTTTTCGCTCGCTCGTGTAGTTTCGTTATCGAATGCAAAACGGCTATAGGCACGACAGGCAAAACCGCCGGGTGTGACGATAGTAGCTATCCGCAAACAATGCCTCAATAGCCACGATTAAGCGCGGCGTCGACCGTACGTCGCAAAGCGCATTATCTAAGCAATAACCCTAGAACTAATCAGCCTAAACGGGGCTCCGCATGCTGGGATCTCTACATTTCACGCGAACCTCTCATGGGAGCGCGTAATTCAGGCGGCAAATTGCACATATCGGATTCGCCAGAGTATCCCGGTCGACCCATCCTATCCGACGCCATTTTCAGATCTTCGAAGTTCGAGAAGAGGTAAAAGGGGGGAAAAAAAGCGATAGTCGACTAGTAAACATCGCGACCGACGGCGATCGTTATTTCGCTTCGCAGCTTCGAGGAACGGGGCGGAGGTAAAAAGAGGAAGCTACAAGCACAATAAGCACTTTGCCGAGTTCCAACAACGCTAGCGTAGAGAGTTCCTCGAATAAAGAGAATCAAGAGAGATTTCTTTGTGCGCGCGCGCGCGCTTATCCCTTTTTATCACATCGTCCGACATTTATAGCGAGGACAGGGGAGGGCAAAACTAATTTTCTCTTGCAACAAGTGGTAGAAATCATTGTGTTTCTACGCTTCTAAACGTGCGGATTGACATGAAATTTTTTTATCGAGCAATCTGCAAGTTATTGATACTTGAGACGAAATCTTTTATCGCTTATCATCAGTTATCCGCCAGTATAATTACGGGCGTTTTGCAGATGTAGCAAATTAATATTCTAATGATATTTATTACGCAAAATACAGAAACGGGAACGAGTGCGCCCGGCTTTCTTTATTACGACGCGAGTCTCGTTTTGCGTTTAAATTCTGAAACATTGCGAATATTTCATCGAGATACAGAGATACGCAGACGCTCGACCTTGATAAGATCTACAAAACGGAGAGCTTCGCGTCATTTTAAAAATAAACGGCTCTTATAATGACACGTAATGACCACGCGCGTTATTTCCCATAAAAAAAAAAAGATGATCGTTATAATACCTGCTAAACACACGTGGAGAAACTGACAGTACAGTGAGTGACACCGAAGGAGGTCGCGTGATTACATGTCGCGATTATTACTGCCCCCTCCGAGTAATTTTCGCAAGCAGCCAGAAAAAGACAGAAGAGAAAGAGAGGGAGAAAGAAAGAAAGAAAGCAAACACATGGAGGGAAAGGGCCAGAATGCCCGTAAATTTCGTGACCGTTGCGGCGCGATTTTACGAGAGTCGCGAAAGTCGGATAAACGTCGGCCCCTAATGCGGGTCTAAACCGAATTATGCGAATCGACGCGAATAATGGGGCCCCCACGGAAAACGGTGCTGCCTCCTTTTTTTTCTAACGGAGACCAAGCCGTGATTAATAGCCGCAGCTAAACGTACATAAGAGAGAGAAACCGCGGAGACACACGTGTCCTTATTTCGATCGCTATCTCTCTCTTTACGGATTAAATACGCAAAATATATCCCTTCCGCTATTTATATGTGATTTAAATTTATCTGAAAATAAGGAAAGCGTTCCGTGACACACGAGAAAAATTATGATGCAAGCGGTCTCTTGCTGACTCACAATCAGCGTATTGTCATCACGTTTATAAGCATCTAACTATAATACTTTCACATATGACAGGAAGTATGCCTGAAATTTATATATGTAAAAAAAAATACATGTTTCTACAGATTAAAATCTTTTCGCCGTCATAATTGTCGTGTTTCAAACTTTAAGCAGATAAAAGGAGAAACAAGTTGATTAATTTCTAAAGATTCCACTACTGTCTTGATGTTTTCACGATATCTTACGAAGACGAAAAGACAAGCTATGAAAGATGTAATCAAAACATCAATAATGTAGTTTTTTCGGAGCGATACGCGATTTCTAAATGTACGTTTGTATAATACAAGTTTTAGATCTTTTTTTTAATTTTTATCTTCTTCAACAATGAGAAGACATCCTTGGAAACTTTTCAGATCCGCCCTTGAGTCTAAGTAGAGAATACCTATCTCGTCCATCGTCTATCGTATCCCCGCGTCGCTCTCCCTCGTCTTGTTATTTTAAAACTATCACACGTCTCCCCGTCAAGCACAGTCTCCTCTTAATCGTTTGATACGAGTTTGAGAAAAACACGCGAAAAAATCTCCATCGAGAACATTAAGATCGTGAAACAAATGGAAGGTTGCCGACTTGTCACGTGAATGAACCAAACGCGCGGAAGATTTTAATCCTGGAGTGGTCGCGCGGATGACATTAGTCATCCACGTGCATAAATCTGCAATTTTTTCAAAAAAAAATTAAAATACATATATTTTTAAATAGTTCCAAAGATAAGTTGATCTCAAAGAAATTTTACTACCTTTATTGCTTTTTATATAAATTTTATAAAAAAAACGTAATAATGTTAATTTCTCAATTAAGTTTAAGTCTCTAATTTAGGTCTCTAATGGTTAATACATGTATTTAAATAAATAATATGCTCATAACATATATCTTTATATTTTAATTCGTCTTTTAAAAATAGATGACAAATGTCATCCATGCGACTTCTAACGTCCCCTTTAAGAGCGCGAGGTTAAAGGAAAGTTTCGGATCTCTCTTCAGAGATCGTTCCTCGCGATTTACGAACGCGAAATTGTTTATATCCACGTAAACGTCAGTCGTATAACTCTTCGCTCGTATTTAAAGGACACCCCGTATAATACGGCCGTACGAGGGTAGGTGCTGGAATAGCCGAAGAAAATCGAAGGGCTCTATTCTTAGGACTGCGAGCGACTCGATGCATATGCATGCCACGTACGGTGAGTCTGTTATGCGCGTATATTTACGCATATATTATGCGTGTCATGAGCACAAGTACATTATATATATATATATACGTTATATACCTAGATACGCCTGTGTATATTACTTATTATTATCTTATCATCAGCCGCGCGTATATTTTTTATACGTGTTACCGTCTCTCTCGCATGCGCGTATATTACGCGTATATTTATTGCGCGTATTAGACATTGCACATACGTTACACGGTTATTATTACGTATGCACGTATTCGTATATGTAGATGCGCACGTGGCGCTGAAACCTTCTATTGTACTGTTCTCGTTGACACCGTGTCATAAATTTGTATATCCGCTGACTTGGTTTCGCAACCAAATGGAGAAACGTCACACAGATTGGGACAGAAAAAAGCGGTGGAAACGATATTAAAATTAAAGCAGAGCATGTCTATGTAGAATGATATGCATATCTACGTAAAAGCGACACACAGTAGCAAGCACTGTAGTCTAATGCAGAAGCCGTTATGTATTTTCCGCTTATGAAATTACGAGATAATTAATTCCAAATTAATTATACCTACTAATTATACCTACTAAATTCATTGCTCTTTAGCGGAGAAAACAAGACGATGCACGATTTCAGTCACGATCGAAATAATTTCCGCATTACAAAAAGTACTTGAGCAATGAAACGAACAGCTGATTATCAATTTGTTGATGATCGCATTCTTACGCCAGTCCGTGATATATTCGTACATCGGAAGAGACATACATTTCTCATAATTACTCATAAAAAATTCGAACATACTTGATCAAGGTTCTTGGAAGTACTGCTCTTATTTTTCGAGGTACTTACAGAGAGTTCAAACCTCTCTCGTTCGGGTGCAACTTGAAAGTACTGTTTTTTTTTTTTTTTTTTTTTTTTTTTTTTTTTTTTTTTTTTTTTTCGATATAATCACATAGAAAGTTCGAAAGGATGCAAACAAATTCGAACCTATTTGTAAGATACTTAATCCCATCTCTATACGTAACGATCGACATCAAAGAGAGAGACAAGTCGCGAAAGACGCGGAATTAATTAGCCGGCGCGTAGCCCGCGGTTTATCGGCTTTCGATTAAGAGGAGCATCGGAGGGAGAAGAGGCGCGCGAATCTCGCACGAAAGCGTGGAAACACGCTTTCGGAAATGCATTATGGAAATGCGCATGCCGCGTGCATCGTAATCGCATCCTCGTCATCGACCGAACGTGTCGTATACACTCATACATTCGCAGAGCAAGCGGGCGAGTTTATCGAGAGTTTAGAGTCTATGTTTCTCTCTCTCTCTCTTGCCCTTCCCGATATATACGATAGAACTCGAACTGCTTCCCAGTTCCTGAGAGCAATTACTCCCGTCGGCTATAATTACGCGGCGATGCGCAGCGCTCGGCGTTTTGCGAGAGTCCCTAGATAAGGCCGGCACGTTCCGAGGGAAGCGACAGAAAGACGGAGAAACGATGACGCCGACGAATCCTTTTTGCTCCTTTTATGGACTAATTCGCCGGACAGAAAGAAGAGGAGAGGGGGGAGGAAAACGAGATTGGATTTAGAATAATTAGAATCCGACACTGATTGACGCGTATCTTCGGGCGATTACGTTGGAAGCTTCCAACCACGCTTAAAATCACGTCCACATTCGATTTCTCGACAAGACTCGAAGTGAATCTCGCCGATGTTATTAAATTTAAATACGACGCGTACACACACGGTTTCATTATCGGAATATACCGAGTAATTTATTGGCACGAAATTTTATATGTATTTGCGGATTCCTTTTTTAAATTTACAAAATGAGCGAATGAGTTATTTGTTCTTTCCACGCGCAGTTTTATGTGAAACTGTACAAAATAATTTAGCGCACACACACACATACACACACACACACACACATGTGCACATTGACCAGCAATTTTATAAAACAATTTCGAAAGATTCTATAACATTACTGATTGTGAAATCAACAAATAATCTCAATTGCTTATTTTCCTTATTAATGCTATTTGAGATTTTATAAATGTATTTTAACGGCGTCAGTGTGTTTTCATTACATTCATTACATTCATTATTTATTATTTTACACAATTATTGGCAATTTTATGAAAACACCAATCAATTATTTCACCACACAACATATATATGATATCGGAATGATGTAATCTTGTATACGAGTCAAGGAAGAAATATTATACTTGGAATTTCGTATAAACTTGAAAGTGTCAATCGCATGAAAAAGTAGTTCTCTCACGTATCCTCCCAGAAAGATATTTAGCATAATTCTGCGCGATCTTACAAAGGAGAAAAAAATTCTCGCATCTCTATAGAATCGCCTCATCCTGCATCCTGCCGTTCCCAGCAACGATCCTAGCGAAACCCCAACTTAGCCCGCGTTTAACGTGAACGTCGCGCGCGCGCGAGAGAGAGAGAGAGAGAGAGAGAGAGAGAGAGAGAGAGAGAGAAGCCCGTCTAAGCCATGTTTGGTCATCCAGTGGGCAACCTCGGGCTGCTGCCCCTCGGCATTTGTTCCAGAAACACGCGTGGTTTGCTTTTGTGGATGAGCCAACCTGCTCGGCGCGGAACAAATATAGCGCCCCGAGCGGGAGAATAATTCCGATCCGCGTCTCTTCTCTCTCTCTCTCTCTCTCTCCTCTATATATGCAAATGTTCTCGCCTTCGGACACTCGGCTAATTGTTACTGAAACGCCGCACGTGACCGACATGGAAGGGGAGGGAGAGGGGGCGCGAGTTACTTTCAGAATCTGTCGCAAGCAGACGGAAAATAATAACCTCCTATTGTTAGGTTCGCATGCGAAATATCACGTTCCGAGAGAGTCTCTCGCTTTTAATAAAATGTTCTCGTAGGACAAACGTCTCTTTCGATAATTTAATTAATTAATTAATAATTATTATTTTTTACAAGTATTTTGAATATATTGTAATAAATTAAAATATATTAATTACAGATATTTCAATATAAAGTACATTGCGTTAAAGTGATTCTTTTACAACTTTATATTTTCCGAAGCGTTTGTTGCAATAAATTTGTGGAAAATTAAAGGATTTTATATTCTATGATATGGTATTTTCATTTGAAAAAAAATAAATTTATTTCCGAAGTAATTAATAGAGATTTATTCGATATTGAATTTTGAATAATAATTCTGTGATAGTTCGAAAGATCGAAAATACAAATGATTGTAATTTAAATATATTATAATATATTAAAATATATTAATTATAGATATTTCAATATAAAGTGTATTGCGTTAAAGTGATTCTTTTACAACAACTTTATATTTTCCAAAGCATTTGTTGCAATAAATTTGTGGAAAATTAAAGAATTTTTATATTCCATGATATGATATTTTCACTTGAAAAAAAGTAAATAAATTTTTTTTTCTTCATTTATTTCCGAAGTAATCAATAGAGATTTATTCGATATTGAATTCTGAATGATAATTCGAAAAATTGAAAATACAAGCATCTTGTCGTTTTACTGCTTGTCATGGAGCAATGTATTTCTTATAAAAAGTACTTCTTCTATCGGCTCGAGTAGGTACACTTCATTAAATTGCGATGTCATAGCGAGTTATAGATTCATTATATCTCGCGGATCTCGCTTATCTCGCACGAGCTTGCCACATTGCTTCGAGCAGCGGTGTTTAATGATAAAAGATACCCGGGAGATAACGTATCAATTTCAAATATCGACTCGCATTAAAATCGTAATGACAGAATCGATTACTCCAAGACACACCGCAAATATAACACATATCGTCGTTCCTCAAATGATAGCCACGCGGAAAACCTACTATCTCTTGATAGGCTTTTTAAAATTGATAACACGTCACAGACGGGTGTTATCGGGCATGTAACGAGCACGATGTCGCGATTTCAAGAAATCGTTCGGTGTCGCGTTTCGCTAGCGAGATTGCGATTGTCAATCGATAGGACACGATTGTCGGTGTTGGTTCCTCGGAGGAAACCGTAAATCTTCGTGGAAAAAGCTCGGTTGCAAACGCGCTCCGAAATAAAAGGAAGGAAGAGAGAGAGAGAGAGAGAGAGAGAGAGAGAGGACGAGCCAGATGAGAGAGGAAGGATGCAACGTGCGCGCAGAAGGTGGCCGACGTGTGATGCTGGATGAGGACGAGACCCGTGGAATGCACAGAATGCGTCCGGCGCACCTGCTTGCAGACTTCAGCTCCGACTGAAACGGCTCGGATCGTGCCTGCGGGCGAGGAGGTTCGTCCTCGTGTGGGTGACACGAACGAACACATGGGAGGAGAATTCACGGGAGAAGCCAAGAAGGAAGGAAAATGGATAAGATGAGGACGGACGGCGAGAGGGAGGAAAGGAAGGATGCGGGAGACCGAGAAAAGAGAAGGACGAACTGAACTGCCAGGAGGTTACAGCGCGCCTCGTTTCGCAAAGAGAAACGATAAAGTCTCTCTCTCCTTCTCTTGCGTGCGTGCGCGCGCGCCATGTGTTTCCCCGATGGACCATTTAAGTTTAAAGTAACGATCGAAATGATTACGCGGGTTAAATTTTCAGTTATATTACAGTATATGATTGTTTTTTTTTTTTCATATCAATCGATTCATCTCATTATTTTGTGTATAAAGATAAAGTCATTAAAAAGGAAACATATTCAGATATTTAATATTTTATAATGTGTCGAAATAAATAATAAAATATCTCGCGAAATATATTCACTTTCTAATGACTTAATTATTGATGTTTTTATGTAATTCTATTCTAAGGTTTTTGCATGCAGAATGACTAAAAGAGTCGACATATGTATGTAAAAAAAAAAAATTACATGGTTGAAAAAATAACGATGATGTTCATATCTCCACAAACAACTGTAACGATAAAAAATTCAACATCATCATCCAATAGGTCCTTTCGTACAATGCGGCAATATTGGACAAATTTTTCCTTGCATTTAACATACAGTTTCCAAGATACTAATTGTTACTATGATTCACCGTGTGTACAAGATGCTGTGCGAGTGTGACAGATTCCTCAAGTTATCTTAACGCGAAAAGAAGTTTATTTGCGCACGTCGATACAACTCGGAGCGAATAGGATCGTACAATAATCGCGTTGTACGAGATATTTTACAGCGCGGGAGAGATACACAGAGACTGCGCTATATATCCCCGCGGGGTTTTAAAATCGCGCCGAGAGCGGCGGTGCACGCGAGAGCGAGAGAAAGAGGCGTTTTATCTGGCCGGAGAGCGAGGCTTATTGACCTGCTGTTAGCCGCGCCGACTTTACGGTTTTAAGGCCTTAAAGCGCACTCGCGACCTCGAAGAAACCGGCCGGGAAAACGCGTTGTCCGCAAATTGGATGGCTTTTAGTTGCGAGAGCTCGGAGACTTTTCCATCTCAGAATTTAAGGTAGTTGTATCGCGAAACAGTATTAGCCAAAAATAATAGTCACCACAAGTATGACTACAATTAATCTACATAACAATAAACAGACGAACGAATAAAATATAATAAATGATTAGTAAGAAAAAAATTAAATATTTATCTACTATTGTTGAAATATAAGAATCACGAGAATTTCGTTGGCGGATCTTTCTTTCGGAATAAAATTTCAAACTCGCGAGTTAGTTCACACGTCGAACGCAACATTATCGCATTATCGACGACGGTGAAAACCATTCGTTTTCATTATCGCCTGTCCTATTAGACGTCCCGCGTATGGGGAGACGTCGTACATATGATGCAACTCTTTATCTAGCGGTAAACCCGATTTTAAACTTTCAAATGGACACACTATCTTATAGCAAAGTGTTCGCTCGTAGATGAAGCGAGGCGAGTCCATCGAAACACGCTTTTTATGATTAAAATTCATAAACCGCGCAGCAAGCGATAACGCCTGTAATAGCGAAGAAGCATGATTGAAGGAGATTTTTCGAAGAAACTCGATGGAAATTCGCGAGTGTATATTTATTAATCAAAATTAAAATGCGCGAGTATATCTGCAATTCTATTTCGCAAATTAATTACATTTGTCTCATGCAAATTTGCGAATCTTGTGTTTTGCGTGAGAACGTCGTTCGCATTATCGATTCAGTATCGTGTTTTAATATCGTGTTTTCGCGAGACACTTCTAATCAAGTGTAGGCTTTAGTATTTAAATGATAATCATTCTTATCTCCTCTATCCTGAGTGATTAAACTTTCCAAACACGAGCGACGCACATTCTGATACGAAAGGCAAGAGATTAATAAAAAAAAAACTTTATCGCAATCATTATTATTAAATTATTATAATCTATCATTCGTCTGTCAAAAATTACAAAAGCGGCAAATTTATTCTACGTATAAACGTTTACACTCAAACAAATTATCTCACTCACAAAAATTATTTCATCAATTTTATAAATTTTCTACATTAAATAAATACAATAATAATTTGCAATAATAATATTAATAAATTTATAATTATTGTATAATAATATATTTATTTAATATATGTATGTATCAACGAGTAATTTTAATGAACTAGTAATTCAGTTTAGGATTTCTTTTACTTGATGCTTGTTTTCAGTCTCACGTGTCCGAAAAATGACAGATTCGACGCGCAGTGATCGATAACATTCTCGGCCAGACAGAGTGTCGCGGGAACGGTTTCTTTCTTTTTATCATCTTCGAAACACAGTCCCCCAAAAGACACACCGATAAAGATGGGTTTACAAATGCGACGCACACGTGCCTCGTGTACTTTGCGTGGGCGTCCGAGTGCTCGTTTAATCTTAACGATGCCCCCGCAAAGTCCCATGATCGCTCGCAGCGCGCTTTTCATTCGCGTGTTATACAGAATAACCGACGATATCGCGTGCACCGGTCCAACTCTCTGGCCGAATTACTGCATTCGTGATGAGAAATGGCGAATAGTTATTGGAATTGTTTCGTCTGTTGGCACGAGAAAATAGTTTGAGTTTTAAGGGGATCTTTACGTGATCTCTCCATGTCATTACGCGCGCAACTTTGGCATTCTTTCCAGCAGAAAACGTCCATCTCTTCTCTCTCTCTCTCTCTCTCTCTCTCTCTCTCTCTCTCTCTCTCTCTCTCTCTCTCTCTCTCTCTCTCTCTCTCTCTCTCTCTCTCTCTCTCTCTCTCTCTCTCTCTCTCTCTCTCTCTCTCTCTCTCTCTCTCTCTCTCTCTCTCTCTCTCTCTTTCTAAATAAAATTGACGTATAAGCAGAGTATGATTGCACAATTTTGCTTCTACTTTAAATCTGTCAACATACGTTTGACTATTAGTTGGGAGTATTAAAAATTAGTGCACCAATATTTATATATACTACAATAATTGCCTGATTGATCTGTGATCTCGACAGTTTAACACTCCCCTTGAAGACCTCGATCAAATATTTAGAACAAGTTTTAAACAAGTTACACGCGCGAGTATATCGCAGAAAACGTTTAAAAATGCGATCACGAATAATATCTTACTGATGGACAGTGGTGATTCTCGAATTTCCGATCGCGCTTACGTGTCTCATTAACTGCATCGATAAAATGAAGTGACGCATAAGCGATTTGCGGCATAATATTTTTTGTCGTAAACGCGAACGACCTCGCGACGACTATTACACGTGGCGCGGTTTGACGAGCTGCAAAAACCGCGTGCGCTTAAAAAGCACGGAAACGTCAAAGCTTTCCGCGCGCGTTTTTTTTTTTTTTTTTTTTTCCTTTTTTGTGATTGCACGCCAATGACCGAGACTCATTCGATAATAGAGAATGGGCTCACGCGTCACGTTTGTGTTATATCTTTAACCCTTCTGTCAATGCATAATTTTTCACCTTTCCATCAATGCATGTGTTGGTACCAACGTGTTTTCGACATATTGTACCGCGACAATTTTTTTTATAACAGCTGCTGAGCATCGAACATTCTTTCCCGTTATATTTTAGGAGGTTCCCGAATACGAGGACCCTTTGTATTCTGTTTCGGGTGGAGAAAAGTTCCGACACATGTTTAACGTTTGAAGTTGCATTAGATACCCGGGTATCCGTTCATCAACAGAAGGGATAAACGACGTCAATTTCGCGTTCTCGTACCTGCCAGTTACCGGGTTCTAGAATCTCTCCCGGGCCCGTTCTTCGATGGCCGGGGCTTCCGCGATAGTTTATGCACGCGCGTGCATAATACGTAAATGGCCACCCGCCCGTCGCTCCGGGATAGAAATTATTGACGCGGTGTCCGTCGCGTTCACCTATCTACAGTGTAGATTCTACACCAAGCGCGCAGAAGTGCTTAAACATCGCGTGTAACTTCGCATACATCGAATTTTTTTTTTAATAACATATACTATCTTTTTTCAGCCCAAAATATACTCATTATTTATCGAGATTTTGAAACTTTTTATTTCAAAGTCTGCCATTTTTCCAAAAATTATTATAATTTAATTTCCGTACGCTTTACTGAAACTACACTAATATAGATTTAAGAAATGTTTAAATTTTTTTTTCCCCAGATGAGCTGAACGTGAACAAAGTGGGAAACCATCTCGGCGCGCAGCATTCTACAGCGATCTCTATAATGTGATTAAATATGTATATTTAGTAATAAAAAAAATTCTCAAATATTACCCAATATATGCATATTTAAACCCGCAATCAATAACATTTCAATGAGGTATATGTGTCTCAAAAATAATTCACAAAAAATACGCTTTTTTTTCGGACTTCAAAGTGTTGTTCCCCTTTAAACTGATACATAAAAATTCTAAAGCAAACTATACTTCTAGCTTAACCACTCGCGTCCTCAGATTGTAAAGGAGAGAATGTAAGGTAAAAATAATAGAATGTGAAAATAATCTGTCGCAGGCCTTCGTTGCCGAGTTTGATTGTGGACGGCCAAAGCGCGACGATTAAACACCGCTTGTGTGGATCAAGCGTGGACAAAGCCATTGGGAGACAATAAAACCGGCGCCTCCGCCAGACGCTTCTGGAATCCGGCCAGATCGCTTCGCACGACTAATGGTCGTTGACGACGTCCATTAACCCGGACTAACCATATTCGTCGCAACGGAAAAGAGGGACAACGGAAGAGTTTCACGCGATCGATGTGATTTGCCACAAGACATACGAACCCGATATACGAACAAGATCTCACTATTTATTTTCAGTATTATATATGATATTTATGTGACATATATACATATATAATATAATAGACATATGTAACACGAGAAACGT
Organism: Lasius fuliginosus; assembly: GCA_949152495.1. NCBI lineage: Eukaryota > Metazoa > Arthropoda > Insecta > Hymenoptera > Formicidae > Lasius > Lasius fuliginosus. The sequence continues at coordinate 15,248,578 of OX424443.1, read as the reverse complement.
GTACGTTAATTTACAAATACTTTGTGAATAAATTCTACGAGATTCAAATATTAATATTATTATTAGTGTAAATAACATATATCACACATGAAACATGTATCATTAATTTTGTCATCAAAAGAAGATTATTATTATTGCTATAAATGCTAAAATAAATGCTAAAATTTTCAAGTGAGTGAACACAGTAAAAAATGTAATGTATATACATTAATTTCGTAATACATAAATATTAAATAGTTAGTTTTCCTCCTCTCCTTCCACCTCGCGTATATATATTATTGTAATATACATATTATTGTTAAATTATACTGATAATGTTTGTGAATTTTAAATTTTCAACAGATTTCTATAAAATATCTGTATGTTTTCTATTCTGGATAATTTGTTTTTAAACTTTTTTCTAAAACTGTTGTCACTGAAAAAGTACACAAGTTCTGTTTAATCTTACTTTAATAGATATCAATATTTATAATTCGTGAGTTGTAAAAACATTCTGAATAGATTACACGGCAGTTAAAAAAACAATTATAAATATGCAAACATTTGAGTTCAATATTTTTTGCTTGTGCTTATTTGCCCTTAAAGCGCGTGGATAATTATCTGTGACAAGAGGCAGTTACTGGCAGTTAGGAGTGAGAAGTGACAAGTAACATCAACAAAAGTCGTTTGTTAACAGATAAAGAGACACGAGTGCTAAAAGAGAAATGTGAGAGAATTATATACGTAACATTTTTATCTTACATTAATTTATATATTCTATAGTCATGAAATTTTTGCCAATATTTAATTTAAGAAAATTCGAGTTTTAACGAGTTATAAAGCATATATCAAATGTTATAAAAAAATTTTTAATTAATCAATGAAATGATAAAGATCAATAAGAGCTTGAATTGCGATTGCATAAGGTTTTAAGTAAAAATAATACAAAATATTACTTTTTCTATCTTTTAAACTCTAAATATCTCTCGCGTTTCAAAAGATAATCATACATAAACGTGTCCTACTTTCGATAAATTAAATTTTCAATAATAAGAAAATATTAATACATCGCTTGCAGTTATAACAATAATTTCGTTTATGCCATAAAAACTATATATATGTTGAAAAAAATTTCGTTCGACACAAAAGTTCGCTAATATGTATATGATAATTCAAAATTGTTGGTCAATATTTTATCTAATTATAATTTTGCTCCTATTTCTAGAATCACAAGACTAAAAAGTTATTAAGATAATTTAAATCTGATAAAAAAACGATAGTAATACAATTAAAGAAAATAGAGAAGACGAGAAAAGTATAGAACCGAACAAAGAAAATAAGAGGCAAAAAAGTAAGTAAAAAAAATGTATGTTTTCTAGGGAAAGAAGGTATAAGAGAGCAAAATGTACGCAACATTTCAAAATTAACATTTGTTAGCAGTAAAAATAACATTAAGTATGTGTGTATATGTTTCGTCAAAATTATAAATTTTATAAATTACTGTTTTTTCTTTCTTTCTTTCTTCGACTCATTGTCAGTCCGAAATCTTTGCATTCAAATTTTATTTCTAAATTGTAGAGTGTACTAATATCACCCTATAAAAATATGTTATACTTATAATAGCGTGAAAATTTTAAAAAATTATTTTCTGCAGTGTCTTTTACAGAAAAATTGGACTTGTCCAAGCTGGACATAAAAACTGAACATATATATCGCTACAGAAATGTTCATACTCCCAGATTTTCATGCGGCAAATGCAAAATACAAATGGAAACATTAAAAGAGATCGTGAACCACACACGTTGGATACATCCAGAAGACTGTAATTTTTCAGTTTTAAACAAGGTCGGTGCTCAGCTCACAAATTCTTTTGAGCAAGAATCAAGCGGCATACAAAATGCACAGAATGGCGAAAATTGGGATGAAGAATATACATACGATATATAATATATATAAACGATAATTCCACCGATATCGGCCTTCTATACTTCTCATTTCTCTCCTATATCTTTTTTGCTTTCTTTCGCGATCAGAAATTATAATGATAAAAACGAACTTTATATTTCCGATATATTCTTGCTAATATTTTTGATACTGCAACTCTCGCGCAACAATACTTAATCCCAATTATATCACCAATTATATCATGAGCTGATAATTTCAATCGATGTAGATGTCTAGATCTGCGTGTCTTAGGTATATGTTATATAAGTAAATTTTATTAGCTGTCATCAGATTCGTTCACACGAAACATCCATATGCATTTTGATATTTGCGACACTTTGAATTATGCAATTCAAAGTTATGCGTGCAATGTAATATATAACATAATAAAAAAGACGTCAAACATTAACGATCTGCAATGATAAAACTTTGAGCGACGATTCTAACACGTGTGATAGCGAATTTAACTTAATATCGACTTTGACAAAATTTTAAGTACACTAACTTGTGTGTGTGTGTGTGTGTGTATGAGAGAGAGAGAGAGAGAGAGAGAGAGAGAGAGAGAGAGAGAGAGAGAGAGAGAGAGAGAGAGAGAGAGAGATGTTACCGATTTTATCATTAAAATGTTAAATTATAAATGCGCATACATATGTAAACTATTAACATAAAAAATGGAATTTATCCAATAACATTAATAGTAACAATCAATGTAATACACGATAATAAAAACCAATATTTTTTTATGTTAGGCTTAAATTTAATTAATCATTATCAAGCATCGTTTTGACGCGAAAAAAGTATTACAATAATTAATTCCTTTTATTTATCTCGGAGTTCTTCAAATCTCTAAACTGATTTAATTCTATATATACGTAATCATCATCAATTACTTTATTATTATGTATTAATTTTTACTATTAATTTTTCTATTTAGCTTTTACTTCTAATAAGAGTTTTTTTCTTAATACTATTTTGCGAATATTTTTAGCGATCTAAGGGACCACGCAATATCAATTAAAGAAAAAAATTTTTTTATAAAAAAAAATTTATTCGAGCACATCGCAGTTACTGATTCGAGAATAATCTTTATAAATTAATAAAGTAAAAAATTGTGTGAAACTGCAAGAAATAACAATATCAATCAAAGATCAAATAGTTGTTTGCTTTCCGGACTTGCTCATTAATAATTTATTATTAATAAAAAATACTACAGGATAAAAATTATTTTATATAATACTTTTAAACATTTTTTCTATTATTTTTATCGTCTAAATGTTCTGCTTTAGTTCAGATATCGAAATTTATCGATTTCGTGGATTGTGGAAATATTCTGTATATTGTATGGCAAGGTTATGCGGCAGATAGAAAAAAATCTCTCTCTGTGTTATTATAAATATCTAAAGCGCTTCAGTTTCGTTTCCTATACTTATTTACTTGCCCGTATAATGTAGAAACAATCTATAAGCAAACAGCAGTCTATTAGTCAATCTATTAGCAGTAAGAGCTGAGAAGAAATAATAACAGTGACAGAAGCTATTTTGTTCAAATAAGAGACGAGAAAAAAAAAGTAAGAAAATTAAATATAATATTTATATTTTATATAATTCAATATCTCTTTTTTACTTATTTAATCAACAAAAATTAATTGATAAAATGTATCGTTAATTAAAATTAAATTAATAAAATAAAATCGAGTTTTAATAAATTTGAACATTTGTAAAGAAAAAAGCTTTAGATAACAAGATAAAACCTATATAAAGGTCTGAGTTGTTCTTGGATGTAATTAAATAAAAATGCAAAACATTTATTTTTTTTATCTTTGGATTTTAAATGTCACTCACACAGACTTCTATATATTACATTAGATCGCTAACAGCGATATTAAAAGTGATGCAAGAGTAGCTATATCTAATTGGGCAGCCAAGTATACTACAAGTCATTGGCATTTCTTATATTTATATGTACATACACTATATGTACACTTGATATTTTTCACTGTTTTATTTTTATTGTAAGATGTGTTCACTATCACGTCTTATCAAGAGAGATACGGCATATCAAATTCTGTCCAATTAGATATGGTTGCCCTTGCATCACATTTCCCCATATAAGCCTTATACGGTATAATATAGTGGTCTAGTATAATATATAGAAGTCTGGGATCGCTCATGTCTCAAAAGACAATCATGTACGCAATTGATTTCAAGTCGTATGAAACCTTTTTAAATATGATAATCTCACTTTTGATAAATTAAATTATCGATAAAGAACAAAATGTTAATATTTATAGCTGTTTATGATGACAATAATTTCAATTATGAGCAAAATTATAAGAGTATATATTTGAAAAGAAAATGATAATCATCCGACTGTATAAAAAAATTCTATAATATATCTTAAATCAGAATTGTTTGCTTTATAAAAAATTACCTTTATTTCTAGTCGCATCAATAAAAAGTTGTGGCAATTTAAAATTTAAATAACCGACAAAACAAAGTGCAAATACAGACAGAAGAGGAAGAAAAAGAGAAGGAGCAGAAAACGAAAAAGTAAGTAAGAAAAAAAATAAGCTTTTGAAAAAATTTGTTTGTAAAGAAGCGAAAAGTATGGTACAACATATTCCGGGATTGACTTTTAGATCCGTCCAAATTATAACTTTGTAGATCACAATTCATATTGATTCATACTCAGATTTTTGCTCTTATTTTAAATCTTATTTCTAACAATAAGTAGAATACACGATTCTCTGTGTGTGTATGATTGCATCATACAAACATACTATATCCATAATAGCATGAATTTTAAAAAATGTTATGTAATGTTTAAGTTTAAAGCTACCTCCGACATCAGGAAGCAGAACTGAATGCCTCGAAAGCAGTAGAAAATACAGTGAAAAAAATTACGAGATGGAAAACTATTATCCTTCTTTAAAATGTATTTCAAATCAGGGCTATAATTTTACAAAATTGATTATGTATCGATGCTCCTCATGCCAAAAAAAATATAATAAAAAAATTAATTACGATAAGTACATGCGAGAAAGCCATACTGTTTGTTCTACAAGCAGAGACTATAAGTGGAGTTCTAATCGGGACGATCGCGGACAACGACTTCCACAAGAATTCATATGCATCGTATGTAATATAAATTTTAAAAGTAACAATGCTCTCGTAACGCATGTACAAACAATTCATACAACCCACCGTCCTAATTACAAACCGCATTAAATTAGCGCCATTTAATAAGCGATGTATCTCGAATCAATGGTGAACCTACAGCGGCTCCATTATTTATTTTTCTCGCGTCTCTTTCCCTTTGTTCTTTGTTTGTAAAGTCCGATATTAATATTTTGGCTAATATTATCATAACTTCTGCATAACAATCACATCCACAATCACATCCAATTATACGACGATAGCAGATAATTTCAGTCGATATTGTATATGGATCTGTATTGATTAATATGAATGACTGTATATACAGTAAAAGCAAATTTCATTAAATTTTTATTTTTTCTTTCTCTCCCCTCTCCCCCTTCCCCCCCCCCCCTCTCTCTCGCTCTTTCTTTCTTTCTCTCTCGACTGTTACATCTATGAATTTCGGCGATCTCACAAACGAATAGAATGTTGCGAACGTAGAATTTAGTCGCAACAAAGATAAGAAAAAATTTTCGTTAATATTGAAACAGATGGAGACTGTTGATTTTTTATGATTCCCAAAAGCAAAATAATCTAGCACTATAACTCGTCCGATGATAAACTCGTGAATAAAATTGCATTTTAATTGCACTTAATTAGCCAAATAACTTAGTAATTCTCTTGAAAAATATTTTACAACTCACAATTCACATCTTAGTTATAATCCAGAGACATACAATTAGCTAAAAAAAAATATATATATATATATATATTTTTTTTCATTTATTTTTAATTCTTTCTCTTTCGTGACAATTACCTCAAAACGCGTAGGTATGTATTATATTTTGAGGTAATTGCCACTTAGAAGAAAGAAAGGAAAAAAATTGTCATAAATACGAAAATTTAAAAAAAATTATCTTTGCCAAGCATGCATACAATAAAAAATGCAATGTATAACATATACTAATTTTGTGTGCGTATATAATACGCAGATATTAAACAAAAATTATTCTCAAATCAAATATACAATATTATGGAATTAAATTATTACAAACATTCGTAATAATTTTAATATATTTGTATATTCGTGCGTTATCTCTTTATCGGATAATATTTATCTGAGCTTTCATTGTTTAAAATTCTGCAAATTTTTCTTTACATATTTACGATTTTTACTACTTAAATTAAATATTTGTTCAAAATTAAATACTTATATTTAAAATTGTGATTCGTCGCACGCACGAAACATTCTGTAAATGTTACAGCAAGATTACGCGCGGTAGTTAGAAGCTATCATATAAACATATAAACATTTGAGTTAAGTATTTTCTATTTATATTTATTTGACCTTGTAAAGTCGAAATTAACTATACGACGAGTGGCAATTGCTGATAGAGCTTAGAGATGAGAAGTTAAAAGCGTACAAATAACAATGATAGTGAGAAAAGCTTTTTGTTAACACGCCGTGCAAATAAGCCCTAAAAAAGTAAGAAAATTATATATATATATATATTATATATATAATATTAATATTTTATATTATTCCATATATTTTAGATTAGATTTAGATTTTATATAATGATATTTATAATATTCCATAATATTTATCCCATAAAGAAAATAAAAGTTTTAATTTTATTAGAATACATACTAAAAATTGTAAAAAAAAAATGTTCTTACATAATCAACAAAGTGAAGCCGGTTTTTATATAGAAATATACAGATTTTTGTTGCGTGTTATTAAATAAAAAAATATTAATCTTTTCACTTTTGAACTCCGAGTATCACTCACGTTTTAGAAGGCAATCGTACAGTCTCAACTCAGATTCTTTTGTAACCTTCTATGTGAATATACTATTCCACTTTTAGTATATTAAATTATCGATAAAAAGTTTTGCTTAAGTAAAAATTGCTTATAGTAAAAAAAAATAACAATTTTGTTTATAACATTTAAATCATAAGAAATTATGTTCTGAAAAAATGACAACTAGATTATTTTTGATATAAAAAAAAAACTCGCTAATATACCTCAGATTCAGAATTGTTCGTAATTGTTTGAAATTGGATGTTTTCAGTCATACAGATAGAAAACAATAGTAATTTAAATATAATTGACAGAAAAGCTACTATATTACAAATACGATCAGAAAAAGTACAAAAGAAGAAGGATAAAAACCGTACAGCAAAAGATTACGTTTCTGCAAAGATCTGATCATGGAAAATCAAAATATATGTATGTATATAATATTCCAAGATTAATGCTTAACATTTCATACACAAATTATAAATTTTATAGATTACACAATTCAGGAATTTTGGCTCAAAGATTTGCATTTGAATATTATTTTTATACAAGTTATATAATCTTGTGACTATACCATACAAATATAATTAGAATGGCATAAATTTAAAAAAAAAATTATTTTCTTTAGTGTTTCAGCAAACAAGCGGCAATATAAAAAGATCAAAAGAAAGAAGAACAGCTCAGTTCTTACACATGTTGTGCAATTGGGCTTTCCAGACTACATACAATTCGAATAGCCAAAAATTTCAAAGTTCGGCTACATATATGTGCAACAAATGTAAATTAAAATATAACAATCTACATAATTTCAAGATACACGTGCGACAGCAACATACGACCATTCCCGACTACGAGTTAACTTCGTGCCAAAAGAACGATAAAAGCCGAATTTTGCAAATATTTAAATGCGCCACATGCGAACGATGCTTTCCGAGTAAGTCAGATCTTCTACATCACATAAAAGTAATTCATAAAATAGAACGTCTTAACTGCAAACCGCATGATGATAAATCTTTTGTGTCTTTTTAATTACCAACTGTGGAATTCTAACCGAAACCAACATAAAAATCGATTTCCGCAAAGATTTAAATGCATCGTGTGCAATGAATATTTTGCAAGTAATCATTTTCTCATAAATCACATATTAACAATCCACGGTCCTAACTACAAGCCGCCTTAAGATAACGTCATTAAATAAGCGATTCATCTCCGAAATCAAATCGAACTGACGGCGATAAATGACAGCAATTTTTTGTTTACTTCTACCTTTCTGGCGTCTCTTTCTTTTTCTCCATTCACGATCGAAAATTTGCTTCATTTTAAAAATATTGAACATTAATATTTCTGATATATTTGTTAATATTTTATAACTAGACCTATATAATGATTTTATAACTAGACCTATATAATGATTTTATAACTAGACCTATAATTATTTTATAATTATATTTCTTGTGACTCTCGCGGGATGTATACTCGCGTCTGAATGTATCGTGAGAAGATAGAAATTTCAATCGACGTAGATCCCTATATATATGACGCATCATATAACTATATATAACTGTCACCACATTCGCCCGCATAAATACATTTACATTTTACCATCAAACTATTCTATCGTATATATATAAATTATTGATATATAATATTGTATTATATGTATTATATATATATATATATATATATATATATATATATATATATATTAGTGATACTATATTATATAATAAGTATATATGTATGTATATAATTTGGAATCAATTTTTCTTTTACAAAAATGTCAAGCAAAATCATTCTTCTTATGCGCGCGCGAGAGAAGTGCTCCTCTTTTTAATATTATATGTATATCTAGAAAACTGAAATTCAAAATTTTTATAAAGTAGTCTATTTAAAATTATTTGAAAAACATTTTTTTTATTTGCACCATTGAAAGTAGATTTATGAAAAGACCCTTGTTTTCAACTGCTAATGACTAAAAAACTTGATATCTGAACATTTCGCAGAGAAAAAGTCGATTCTAAATTAACCTTAAAAACGTACCATTAAACGCTAATATAATAATAACGAGACAACTAAATATAAAAAGCATTATAATATACAATTTAATTTTAATAATATTAATATTCAATTTTATATAATTTGATATATATGCATATATACATATACATATATATATTAATATATCTTTATATAATATTATGTATGCGTGTATAAAATATAGTATTATTAATACAAAAATAATAAAAAAACGTGCAATAATACAAAATTAACATATAATAAAAAACCGATATTTCTGTATTATGTTTCGCGAATCTAATCACCTATCATACATGATCAAAAGTACAAATTACAATCTTGAATTTTTCTAGCTTATTTAGAAAAACAAAATAAAAAATAGTGTGTTAGATTAATGTAAAAATATTTATGCCAAATTTAGAATTCGATAAGTAACACATTGAAATACTTTTTGATGTTAAATGGCTTGATAATGTAATTACAAAATATTTTACAATATATTGTAATTACGTAAAACGTTAAGATAATAAAACGATTATAAAAAATGATGGCTACCAATCTGTCATATATGATTCCAATCACTATTCTGATCGATCCTACTTTTCATGTAATCTTTTATACTGTTGATGAAAGTCATAATGTCGTAACATCAAAGAAATAAATTTCGCACTCGAAGACAGATATTGAGCTTCATCAATTAAAAATTCTTAAGTTTAATTTAAATATTTATATTTTAAATTGTGATACGATAGTTAGAACCTATCACAATTATGTAAACATTTAAGTTCAATATTTTCTTACTTGTGTTTATTTATCTTTAAGGTGGAAATTAACTGTGGCAAATGGCAGTTGCGCTGACAGTGAGAAATTAAAAGTAACAAGTGACAACAATAATGACAGAGGCTATTATTTATATAGTACATCACATAAAGAAATAAAAAAGTAAGAAAATCATATAAATATATACATATATGTATACATATATATATATATATATTTATTTATTTATATATGTATATATATAATTTCCTGTTTAATTTTTACTTTAATTATTTTGCATTTTGTCGGATCGAGAGTGCTGATCGAATAATGCATTATTTTGAATATATATTTTTTTTATTGTTTGAATATTATAAACGAAATTGTTGTTCCTATATAAGACAATTTGGCTCGCAATTTGGTATATCAAAAATGAGATATCACATTCGCAGAGATACAAAGAATCTGAGTTGAGAGATGTAAGATTGTAAGATTGTTTTTTAAAACATGAATGATGTTCGGAGTTTAAAAGTAAAAAGACTAATATTTTGCATTTTTTTTATTTAATCATACGCAAAAAATCTGGTTATATAAACCGGCTTTATTTTATTGATTATGTAAGAGACCATTCCTTTATCACTTTTAGTATACATATATTCTTATACTAGTTAAAACTCATTTTTATTTTCTTAACGAAATTTTAAATGCCAATGTATAAAAATTATAAGTTTAAAATATATAAAATAGAATAGAATACAAATATTATATATATAAATATATATATGTATAATATGTGTATTCTATTCTATATATTTTAAACTTATAATTTTTATATATTGGCATTTAAAATTTCGTTAAGAAAATTGTCGATAAAAGAAAGTTTTATATGTTCACTAGCATTCTCGATATCGAAAGCAAGAAGTATAAGAATGAAAATAAAAATAATCTATCACACAAAAGCTCTTTTCGTTTCTATTTGTGAACAGAGACGGCCAAAGCACGTCGATTAAGCACCACTTGTGTGGATCAAGCATGAACAAAGCCATCAGTAGACGATAAAGCCGGCGCGCCTCCGCCAGATGCATTTCTGAAATCCGTCCAAATCGTTTTGCGCCGCAGACCCGCAACTAATCGTTGTTGACGATGTCCATTAACCAGGAGTTACGATATTCGTTGGGGCAGAAAAAAGGGACGTTTCGCACGATCGATAAGATTTACCGTAAAACACCCCCGGCATAGTCTGTTCATATATGTATATCGCGCATCCCCGCATTATATACAATATTCATGTACAATTTGTGTACAATATACGTATTTATATAACATAGAAATGTGTTAATTTGCAGATATTTAGGAGGTAAATTCTAGTATATATATATATATATATATATATATATATATATATATGTATGTATATATATGTATATATACACACATCAATATTATTATTATTATTATTATTACAATATTACGTAATCGATATCGCACATTATATATCATTAACTGTCATAAGATTAATGATTCGATTACGAATACTAAAATAAGTGTCAAATCTTCCAAGCGTATGAAAAGTAAAAAAATGCAATGTATACATTAATTTTGTAAAACAATTGTTTCCGCACATACATAATATTGTAATATGTAATATAAATATTATAATATTAAGTTTTTAACCGAATATTAGCGATAATATTTTAAGAAATTCTAATGATATATTTGCACGTTTCCTATTCCGGATAACTTTTTCCCAAAATTTTTGTGATTTGAAATTCATGCTTCGTAATTTATATATCGATATTTATAAATCACAAATTGTGTGAAAACATCCGAAAACATCAAGATCGTAAGAAGAACGGTTATCATAAACACGGAAGCATTTGAATTCAATATTTACTTGCTCGTTTACTTGCTTTTATAACATGAAATTACCTGTGGTTGGCGGCAGTAATGAGTGACAAGAGACAAGTGACAATGACAGTGGCAAAAATCATTTGTTAATATAACAGATAAAAAAAAACTAATGCTAAAAGAAGAATGACACAAAATTACATATATTTATATTTTATAATTTTATATTCTACATATTATTTGTACTTATAACATATAGAGTGTCAAGAAAAAGGACTCAAAAATTCATAAAGTAGATAATATTCAATGGAGAAGAAAGTTTAGTGCATCTAATTGTAAGTCTAAAAAAATTAACCTTGTCAGATTTAGAAGCAGATTTTCGGTCTTAGTAAAACAAATAATTTGCTGGCTTCTATTTATCATAGGCGATGAAAATAAAAAATTATTCTACATATTCTCACTTTAATGGTTAACATCATTATCATCCTCGCTTTGATAATGATTAGCAAATTGAAGATACATGTGAAACGATTCGAAGACGTTCAAAAATTTTTGAAAAATTGCACATAAAGTTCTATAATAAGAAGATGTGAAACACACGTGCAAATGGAAAAGGAGAATACGTAGAATATGTTTTACAAACATCAAAGTGAGAATGTGTCACATATTCCTTTGTTTTAACATCGCACACGATGAATAAAAGCAAGCAAATCACTTGCTTTATATCATACTCGAAAATCGTTTTTAATTCAAATTGATTTGATGTTCACTGAACATTTTTTATTTAAGTGAGTAGTCACTAAAATAAATCCTGAATTTTTTTTTACGTCCCGTCTATATCAACATTTAAAATTTAATTAAGAAAAATTTAATAAAATTTAATTAATTTTAAAATTGAATTAAAAATAAAATCGAGTTTCAACAAGTTTTAATGTATGTACTGAAAGCTATATAGAAAGAGATATCTCTTATATAAAAATAAAATATATAGAGAAATAAAAAATAAAGAAAGTTTATAAAAGCCTGAGATGCGATTGCTATTATATGTAATTAAGTGAAAAAAATGCGATTAATATTAGCCACTTTACTCTTATCTAAATATCATTCTGATTTTAGAAAAACGCAAATATCACTCATGTATTAGAAAACTTGAACATATACACACATAACTCGATCTAGATTTTTATAAATTTTTATAAATGCATTTTACTCTTTTATAATAAATTAAATTTTCGATAAGGAAAATATTATAGTACTCGCTAATGGTTGTTTGTATAAATAATACAATAATTTCGTACTTTTAATTTCCACCCTTTTTCTCACTCTCTCTTTTTCTCTCTCCCACCCCTTCATCCTCTCTTTCTCTCGGATCTTTGCATTTAAATCTTGTTTCTAAATTATGTATGGTATTATATTATATATCTTATTATACAAATATGCTTTATAATGTACGGTACAAATTGAAAAAAATTATTTTCCAAGTAGTAAGATGGTTAGGAGAGAACCTGGCTAGGTAAAAGATGAACAACGCTGTATAACGATTAAACCGAAGCTGGAGATACTATAAATGCAACAGTTTGAAAGCAGAGTCGATTATGATGAACATGCACAAAGCATTCACGCTAAGTACCGACGGGCTGCAAACAGGAACATTCACGAGTGTCGGGAACGGCAAATATTTAGCTACTTTCCGTACAGTAAGATACACGATAATATAAGAGGTTTACGAGACTACACGTAGAAGGATCGTCATAGTGTTCGTCGTGATTACGAGTGGAGTTGGAAACGGGACGATCGCGGAAATCGAATTCCGCAAATATTTGCATGCGCCGTATGCAAGATAGATTTTCAAAATAACGATGCTCTCGTAACTCACATGCATACAATGTATACAATCCATCGTTCTAACTACAAACCGCGCTAACTAGCGCCATTAAGTAGACGAATCATCTCCGGGATCGGATCGAATCGACGGCGGTCTTATATTTTTCCTCTCCCGCGTCTCCCTCCCTTCCTTCTTTCTATTCGCGATCAGAAATTCGCTCTCGCGAGCCAGAGGTTTTAACTTAAACTTCCGTGCTTTCTCATCAATCAAGTTAGAAAATATTAAAAACTGTAAAAATTCGTTTAGAACCAAGAACCGCGATAGGGCTCGCGAATAAACCTAATGTTTTCTATTATAAAACTTTAACCTTAAAGAATCTTTATAATATTTATAAAAAAAAGAAATAATGTTAGATTAATATTTTATCAAATAATGCTACTTTTCATGTTCAGCTTTAGATCACCGACGAAATTCGTGTCATCGTAGGAAATAAATTCCATACTCGATAATAGATCGATATTGAATACTTTAGTTTGTCCCTATATATTGATCGATGAATGCTTTACAGAAAACCAACCAGAGAAAAAGTGTGAATTAAATGTAGGAAACAAATTGGAAATTTTGATGCTGGTTCGAGAAGCGCGAAGTTCTTATCGCACATATGAATTGTCGACTCCAAAGCGTTTCATATGTACATTGCGCGTCTTTATCGTTATTGATAATTACATAATTGGCATTTATGCAAATACGTGTGCGCAAATAATGGAATGTTTAATTGTCGTCCTGATTAACGAAAGAATCTCAAATGTCTATAGTCGTAAAGACGTAAAGTATTTTTCACCAAGATTACGCGTGCAAATACGATTATTACCGTTATCGCTACTGTCGCTTATACGAATCAGCATCAAACTGCTAGAACAAACTTTACGAAATGGGCTGCGAATAAAAGTGCCATGCTAGGAAACTATCGTTATCTTGCAGCTCAATTCGAATTTTGCGACGAATTTCTGAAATTGCGAAGTCACATTTCGCTATATCCGCAGATACGATCTAAGCCTGATATAAAATCCATAGATACTCTCACTTTTAAATTATTGGATCGTTGCATAAGATTTCTATATGTAAAGAGTCTCTAAGCTTAGATCAATATTTTGTTTCGACACGCATTCTATACTTTTTCTATAATTTTTTATATAAAGTCTTAAAAATTCGTAGAAAATTCGTAAAACAGTCGAAAAATTTGTGGATGCAGTAGTTTTTCGGTATTATTACAGAACATGCATCATATAATTTCAAAAACGTCACTACTCAAAATCAATGATATTCGATCGGTATTTTCGAAGCGACAAAATGCAAAGCGCGCGATTTAGGTGAAAGTTAAATAAAAGAGTCGCTACTGTTGGAACATATCAAGCCAACTGAGGAGACAGTTCGCGTGACTACAGCCTCTTTCTCTTATCGACGGAATCAATTTAGAGCCCGTAAGTAACTCTTCGGAAGGGTAATGCGATCTCTCGCAAAGACTAAAGTTTTCCAAACAAGTTCTATTAAGATTAACTGAAGAGGAAGATTTTTATTATCCGTTTGCTTTCCCCTAAATCTTAATTCAATTTATCGATCGTACACAGCTCTAGAGAATTATCAATGCTTAAATATCACGATTAAAGACAGTATTTTCTATTAGATTTTTAGCCGATAATCACACATATTGCGTACGTTGCTAAAAAAAATATATTACGTATTTTGCTTTGTATTGAGAAAAAATTTCAGTTGAATAAAATACTTCTAAATTCGGAATCAATAAATTCGAGATTAATAAATTAACATTTGTGATTATACCATACATAGAATTAGACATAGAATTTGATTTCTCTTGATGGAAGTGCTAGGTCCACGGAGAAATTCAAATGTTTTCAATTTGAGTGAAATAAAATCATGAAAATAGTGAAAAAAAATATTAATAACTGAATAGTTGATCAGTGACTTTCTGGTAAAATAAATGTAATAAAGTAAAATAGATGTAATTGAGAAACACTAACAAGTGAATTATTGATTGGCGTATTAAATACTTCTCAATTACATCTATTTTATTTTATTTTACTAGAAAGTCATTGGTGTAAATCTGATATCTCATACGCAATGATTTAAGATATTTCTCTTTGCCGAGTTTTATTAATTTATCTAAAGTGATCTTGCGATATATATATATATATATATATATATATATATATAAATTACCGTGGGGCTTTATTATCCGCGAACGAGACGCGCTGTAATTACGATTAAGTTCCCGAAAAGTGCTGTAGCCGCCGCGAATCCTCCTCGCCTCTTCAATCTTTTATTCTGTCACCTTCTCCCCCCCCCCCCTCCCTCTTACTCATTCTCTCTCTCTTTCTTTCTCTTTCTCTTTATGAAGACTCTTTCCGTTTCCTCCCGTCTCTCGCGTCGTATCTGCGGGTCGCTGATATCGCTCGCCTTGTGTTTTCTCGGATAACGCGCATGCAGCGGTCGTCGGCGATGTACGAAACACGGCGTACGCACTGCGTGCCCGTGATAATAATTATTGACAGATGCGACCGACTAATGCGGCTTTCGTCTAACTCGCCAGCCATGACGGATTGTTTTACTGATGAAGACGCTGCGCGCTCGACGCGGACTCAGCGATAAAATCGTCACGGAACGCACAGACAGCTCGAAATTTACACTTTAAATTCGCGATAATTCATTATTTTATGGCAATTCTCAGTAAAAGGTAGTAATATACAGAACATGAAATTATACAATACAATTATAAAGGCTCTCCTGAATATAATCAAAAAGAGGAAAAAAATGGCAATAAAAACCAGCGCAGTAAGTAGGCCGCATATACATTATTGTGAATCAAAAATATAAGTTATAAGTATTAATCGTAAATTAGCGTACGGTTTCTTTTTTTAGACCATCTTCAGCGCAGTTATAATAAAACACGTAATAATTTTAACAGAGATTACATAAATAAATCCGCAATCAAACGAATAAAAAAAATTGTTGTTAATATAAAAAATAATACTGAAGTCTTTCACGTCATCAAGAGCAGCGGCGAGATCAAACGTATGGCTTTAAATACACATCAAACATTTTCGAGATGTGTCAATCCCCGGCTAACAGATCAGGAAGCAAGAGAAGAGAAGAGTCAGCTGAGACTTCCTCGTTACATGTGCATTTTCATGCAGAAAACGCTCAAGCACTTAAAGGTACAAATAAATGATCGTAATACAAATAGAATATTGTAAAAAAAGCACCACTCGATGAACATTAAAAGATTACACGTGAATATATGCAAACAGAATAATGAGACGTGTTAATCAAGAAGAACGTTTCTCGATGAAGTTTCGGGAGATAAATAAATCACTCGTCTCTCACGTTTGTCTCTATTCACGTTTGTCTCTATTAATTTATTTTAATCATGTTCATCGAATGGTGCTTCCTTTTACAATATTCTATTTATTATTATGATCATTTATTTGTATCTTTAAGGCTTGAGCGTTCCCTGCATAAAAATACGAAAAATGTAACGAAACCTCAGCTGACTCTTCTCTTCTCTTGCTTGCCAAATGGAGAATGACACATCTCGAAGATGTCTGATGTATATTTGAAACTATGCGTTTGAACTCGCTACTTCTCTTAATAACGTGAGAGACTTCAAGTATTATTCTTTATATTAACAATTTTTTTTTATTATTCAATTGCGTTGCGGATTTATTTATGTAATCTCTGTTAATTATTACGTTTTCTTATTATAACTGCGCTGAAGATGGTCCAAAAAAAAATGTATGCTAATTTATGATTAATACTTATAACTTATATTTTTTATTTATAGTAAAATATACGCGCCCCATTTATTGCGCTAGCTCTTATTGCCATTTTTTATCTTTTTGATTAAAAATTATATACTATTAAATTAATAGAAAAATCGCCAACAGTTTTAATTCCTACGAAATATTCATGTATAAATAACTTATCGATTATTTCCTGATATCGAAAAGCAAGCAAGCTGTTCATGCCAATATATTTATTGTTAATTAAGTATGAATCAAACATGCACACATAATACGTTAATCAATATCTGCTGAATCTAATATATTTTGATTTTAAAACTAATTGACAAATTAAAACTAACCAGCGAATCAGTCTTTTAATTAAAGAGATAGCATACTAAACTTTTTCGGACATTTTTAATAAAATTTAATATTTTCTAGTGTGCACATGCAGCTTTGTGAGTTTACTTTACTACTATTCTATTTTACTCTACTCTCTATTGAGAAATTGTTCGCGAGTTAATATTGGACTAATCCTTCTTAACAAATAAATAGAAGTATATTTTCTTAATATTTCAATGAAAAATACAAATATAATTAAATAAAACACTAATATAAATTAAAAATAATAATTAGATAAATAAAAAATACTAATATAATTAAGTAATAATAATATAATAAAAAAAATACAAATATAAATAAATAAAAAATAAAATCATACACATTTTTAGAGTAAATAAATCTAGAAAGATATTTTTGATTGAGTATATAGAAGCCATAACGCGACGAATAACATACGTAGCTTTCTCAATCCTTCGAGAGAGAGATGCATTTTCGTTAGGAATTTCCAGCAGAAACGTAGCAAACATAATCCTTTCACGTCATGCCAGGGACATGAATGTTTGATTCGTTCGCAAGAAGTCACAATATAAATTGAATCACTTTTAAAATTACATTGACGCAGGTATCGATAAAATTCGTACAGAAAAAAATTCTGTTGCCAGAAAATAAGTATAAACGAGAAAAATAACTTGATAGAAGAAGTTAATTATGTTAGTTTCTAGTAGCAATATTTTAATTTCTCATTAATCACATGAATGCTTCAAATTAACACGTATAAAACAAATTGACATAATTTCCCGTTAAAATAATTAAAACCAGAAATTATTAAAATAAATAATGCTAACATATGCATACATACATATAGATATATATAAAATAAAAATGTACAAGTTACAGTAACATTAAATAAAAAATTAGTTCCAATTTCATACTTAGCACAATGTAATTGTCTAATTCGTAATTAATGCGATATATCGAGCTGACGTTAAATAAATTATTCGATCTTAATCGGCGACAAAAACATTCATAACGCGATTTTCATCATAATAATTCAAAGGCAAAAATAAATTTTAAAAAATCATTGATGCAGGAGAAAGCTTTATTTACTGCGAATATTACGCGAAAAAATTCATCAAAAGTTCAAATTTTAGAACCGCAGTAGAAAAAGAAATGTGTGATCAGATAAAAATAAGAATAAAATTTCTAATGACAAGGCGTCTTTCCAACAGTTGAAAACAAACTTTAAAGTTGTTTTTCGTTCTTACGAGAACAAGCCACAAGCTTGCGAGCGGCGAGATAAGGCCGCCTTCTCGCGTTTGTTTTTCCGTGATAAAAAGCGAACGCCCGACGAATCGCGCGACTCGCGGAAACGAATAAACTGCGAATTTCCATTTGAAAATGACAAAATTTACACTTCAGAGACTAACAACTATAAACAAGTCACTCAGGGCATGTTCGTTCGAGAAAACGTATGTTTGCAAATTTTTTTAAAAGTAACAAAAAAAATAAGAGCAGAGAGATCTTAATAACGTTTGTTGCTCTGGAAAATTAGCGTAAAATATAATTATTATTGCTTTCATTATGAATTAAATTGAGACGGAACTCTCGAATTATAATATTTCGATATATGTATAATGATCTAATTAAAGAGAATGTTAACAGAGAATTGCTTCTACGTATACTACGTATCGTACTACGTATACTATGAGCATCCATCAGTTGTTGACTTTTGCAATAACAAAGGTCGATTGATAAACGCCGGACAATCCATCTACGTAACGCAGGAAAAATATTGTGACCTCTCTCCTTCGCTAGATGCAATCGTCATAATGCACTCCTCTCCTCCTTCTTATCTTTCGCGAGTAAATTCGCTCGCGAGTAAATTAAAGTTCAACGTGCAGTACGTGCGCATTCATTCATAGAAAACCGCCTGGCGCAATTTGCATTACAGCCATCTAATTTATCACGCCCTACGCTATTACATCGAGTCCGTCGTTGAATAACGATTACCTATGTACGGAGCGTCCTCGGAAAATGAGAATCAACGAACACGCGTGTATTCTTTTCTCACAAATTTTCCAATTCAATATTGCCTCTAGAAAAAATGTATAATCATTACTTTAATTACGATGTTATTTATAATAACGAAAATCCAAGAGTTGACAAATAAAGTTTCGTAAATAAGACGCAAAAATAATTAATCATTCGATTAGTCGATTTTGCTCTCTTAAAAAGAAATTTTTTTAAATATATAGCAAAACTTGTGAGATTTATTTAATAAATTAAATTTCACGAAAAATAATCGGAGGCTTAATTAATATATGAAATGGAGAGAAAATATGTATAACAGTGGATTAGATATACTTGTAAAGCTAACAAAATTCGTGTATATAGTCAAAGTGCATTAGCAGAGTTCACGTTAAAGTTTCCAATTCTTTGAAAATGTAAAAAAAATACATTCGGACAGCTATATCAATTAGAGATAATTGCGAAATATATGGAAAAGGGGTCAGAAACGTATCTATTAATTTACTTATGGCCATTATTTTATTAATGCCCGATGCACACACACCGCGTGTCCTTAACAGTCGTTTTATTCATTTATTAATGCGCCTCCATTCACGATACTCGTTCACTTTACAAAGCGAGTCGCCCGTTTCGCGGAAACACGTTGCGGCAAAATGCCAGCGCGATAAATTCTATCTAATGTGCTCGTAATTAAATCCACTCTCGATATACGTAAGTTCATTCATAATCAAGAAACGGCCGCGCAACGCGCGTCTTTTAGCAACCTGCTAATTGTTATGCAACAAGCGTAAACGCACGTGCTTGTTTTAACGCACGTTAACCCTGCATAAACAAACGGTTTTTATATGAAAAAAGGAATCAAGAGTCTCGCACACAATTTTATATATTGTTAGAGTTCTAAACATAGAGAGAATCCTTGTGCCAATATTTACACGAAAAAAAGCTCGTAACAAATAACATAGAAAAATCACGAACACTATATATAGTAAACATATAAAAAGATGTATTCGTATACATTAGAATTATCAAATTCAATTTTAAACTTTAGACACAAATATTATTATAGATTGATGAATCACATTAAGTCTTATTATAAGAATTCTCCTTGACTTTTTCGAAAAATAAATTGTAGTATAAAACACACAATAAATATACAATAAATACAATAAATACAATAAAAACAATATCTACAATTAATAATGGAAAACGTGGAAAAGGTTAAAAAAAAAGCTCGCCTATTGCTAAAGCGAAGGAATGTACAAGTTGTGAATGCAACTTAGAGCATATAATGCGTTACATTGAATATAATAGTAACAATAGTAGCAAAGTCATTCTACGCTCTGAACATTTGCGTGACAAACGTACACGACAATGTTGTGTGTTCAAGTCGACAATACTGATCGCGACAATGAATCAACTCGCCTCCGGCGAGTGTTAGGCGAAATGTATTCGCGAATAACAAATATGACGATTTTTCGCATACGTATTATTTGTAAACGTATATTTCACGTACGCTAATATACATCCGGCGTGTATATAAAAATGCATGTTTAAAGTCGTCGTTCGTTATTTGTTATACGCGAATATACATATTTCGCCTGAATTCTGCTTCAAAATGGCATACTCGATTAATCGAATTACAAGCAAGTTCATAAAATATATTTCAATTTATCAGTTAGAGATTCTCTTACTTTTCCTCTTTCTCTCGATACAATTTTATTTATTTTTTTTTTTTTTTTTCTTATCAGAGATCGTTCTATTTCCGCGAAATCGAAGATTCGAAAAAATCTTTTTCCTTTTTTATTTTCAAGTTCAGCGCGAAAAAGCGAGCTTCTTTTTTATCAGAATTATACATTGAAATATACAAATCGGAATACATTGCTGATAGAATCGGCACCTACCTTTTTTCTCGAACACCTCCACAGAGCGAAGAATCGTCCTTCGGAGAGAGACGCGTCCACTCGCACTTCCTCTGGCGTGACGATGCAGTACAGCGTGCAGTGCGTAGTTACTGGCACAAGAGACCGTCCCGCATAAACAAAAACACAACTCGCGACTAGTTCGAGCTCTTTTCACAGGCGACGTGCGTCTTTCTCGCGCGGCGATATCACTCGCGTCGATTCTCCTTTTTCTCGTATTCGTATTCGCGAGAAAACACGCGAGCAGCGCGAGCGAGCGAGACGGCGAGCTGCAATCACGAAGGAGTCAAACGCGAAAGAGACAGAGACAGCGACAATAAGAGAGAGAGAGAGAGAGAGAGAGGGGGGGGGAGCGCGCGCACCAAGTGCACGCGGGCGAACGAATGCACGCGAGAGAGAGAGAGAGAGAGAGAGAGAGAGAGAGAGAGAGAGAGAGAGAGAGAGAGAGAGAAGAACGGAGGTGGAGAATGACGCGACGAGAAAGGATTGGATGGGACGGGCAAAAAAAAAGACGAGCGATACTAGGAACGACGGCGCGATAAGAAATGCGCGAGTTTCCTGCACCGAAGACACGAATCGTATCCGAGAAACGCACGATAATCAGTAAACTCGTCGATATCGATCCGCGATCCTGGACTTTGTCGTCACCGTCACATCGTTACTCTCGCGTGGCGCGAAAAACGAAGCACTTCAAAAACGATCGTTAGGAGACATGTCGGAACATGTATGCGCGCGCGCGCGCACGCGATCGTTGCAACGGTCGCAATCTCTCTTTCGCCGAGTGAGAGAGAGAGAGAGATCGTCCTTCTCTTCCACCAGTATGTTCCTGCTCAGGATCCGATCGAGCAGGCACTGACCCTACGAGACGTCGGTGCGAACGAGAGAGGAAGAAAGGTCGAGAAAGATGTAGAGAAAGAGAGGAAGAGGTACAAGGAGGAATGAGTAGAGCGCGAGGGACGCGGTATAGAAGTAGAGAGTGAGAGAGAGAGAGAGAGAGAGAGAGAAGCAGAGAGGGGAACAACACAACGACAAATAATACGAGGAAAAGACGGAGAAAATGACAGAACGAAAAAGAAGTCAGTAACGGATTGCAACGGTGTACAATACCTTGATTCGTACGAAGCGTTCACTTCTCTGTCGCGACGTAAACTTTCAAACACGCGCGGATTTCAAAAACGAACGAGTCGCGAGAAAAAGGTAGAGAGAGAGAGAGAGAGAGAGAGAGATAGGAAGCCCGCGCTCTCTCCCGTTCCTCGAACGCGGTTTTCGCACCAATTTTACGAACGGGACGTTTCCTGTTCAAAGATATATTCGAGGGGGACGACGAAGATGAACGTCGACGACGGCGACGATGCGCGGTGGAAGCGCGCTCGCGGGGACCGAGATGCGTCACTGTATGTCTCTCGCGCGCCGGTTCAGAATACACTGACTTCACTTCGGTGCGGCTCGGCGCTTCGCTCGCGCTCGGCGATCCTCGGCCACGGTCGGCCGCGCTCGGCTGCCGCCGACCGAACGCCCGCAGCGGCGACCGATCGACGAGGCCCGCGCCTCACTCGATCGCTGACCGTGCATCGTGCAGGTCGATGCGGGAGCGCTCGTTCGCTTCTGGTACTCGCTTCGCCGCTGGTGTCAGGACGAAGGGATGTTCGATTTTCATATAAAAAAATCGATTCCTGAATAAATTTGAATCGGAATAATTAAAATCGATTCACTAAAAAAACCGGACTAATTGTAAAAAGATCGATTTCTCAAAAATCGTGCGCAATTTAAAAAATAAGCATATATATATTAACATAACACTTTTTACATCTAATATACAGGATGACTCATTTTAGTCTTTCTTTATGATTATCTTTAGAAAAATAATTATTATTAAAATACATATTTAATATCAGAGTTACGTTGCTTCAAATAAAAGGATCAATTTTATTCTAGATTTTCAAGATTTAAAGATTACTTTATTTTTTTAAAGACCTTATTTTTTAAAAATAAAAACATCTTGTTTTAAAATTAATAAATCTACAATTAGAAGGTATAAAAGTAATCTATGATTAAAATGCGCTAATAAAATTGTCAACATAAAGAATAAAATAATTTGGTATTAGATAAAAGTCAGCCTAAAGATTTTTATTAATCGAAAATCGATTCCCTATTAAAATAATTGATTTGTATCAAAATCTAATAGAAAAAAATCGATTTTTGTATAAGTAAAAATCAATTCTTAAAAAAATCGATTCAGAATCGAATATCCCTAGTTTAAACACACAATCAGGTATAAAAAGGCACATTATAACGCACATGAATATTGCGTATTTTATTGTAGGATCAAAGTTTGAGAGAGCAACGTTTATATATAACTATAATAATAACTTGAAAAAAAGCTCTGATATAAATACAAAATCAAGTATGAAAAGAGCTAATAAGAGCCAGGCGCAGATATTAGACGTAACAAACTTGTTTTTAAATTCTTCTCCAATTATTTTCAAATATTCCAAAATAATTAGAGAAGAATTTAAAAAGTTTGTTGCGCCTAATATCTGCGCCTGACTCTTATTAGCTCTTCATACCTGATTTTATATTTATATCAGCCTTTTTTCAAATTATTATTATAGTTATATATAAACATTAAGAACAGATAAACTTATAATAATTCATAACTATTTAGTAGAATAATAAATTTATACCGATTATTTTCTGTAATATTTACTCTTTTAAATTTTTAAAAATATTACCTCTAAAAATGCCATTATATTCTTAGAAGCTGCATATAAGAGAGATCTATAAATATTACTTTTATTTTTAAAAATGTCCCGCTTTAAATTTCATTTCGGTATACTTATATTTTCTTTTTGATAGCTCGTATAGATAGAATTTAATCCCCCTGGGGTTTATTTTTCTGACAGATCTAAAACACATTGCGCTTGCGGAAAAAATCATATTCATACGAAATACGATATATCATTGTAACAATATACATTGTTAGACGATATATTGTTCCATGGCTTGTGATTACATAACAACGCGTGATACAGTAATCGTGCATTATTAATCGCTGTTACGCTGAACTTGACAGTTTAAACCTCGTTTAAAGGCACATTAAAACAACAGAACCGTATCCTGCAGCATCATTAATTTGACAATCGTTTAGTACTTGGAGAAACTATAAACTTGCTTAAAAGCGCGAGCTTGTTAAAGTTTTGAAATACTGAATTGTTTTACGCGGAATCGTAAATCATTTCAACGCACATGTACAATATCGGAACAGAGATCTCAGATACCATTTTGAGATCTCGTCCAGAATAATATTGATTTCTCGATCTAAATACAATTTTATTTATTACCCGAGAAAGAAAATTTCTAATCGTACATACATCGATAATATTCATAGTTTGCTGCGCATATCCCGCGTGTACTTAAAATACACTCCAATTTTGTTTTCATGAGTTTTGTCTCCGCGATGTTATTGACGTTAGCCAACGTCAACGTTATTCCATCGTCATATAAAGGCAACTCTACGACATCGAGGCATTGTCGAGCATACACGTTCGCGTGTATACATTATGCAAATTGATTCCATCGATTGACCGCCAGACTCACCGCGCGAATATAGACTTGTTGCGCGTTTCACTGGCTCTATTCCGGCTCGTCCTGCAGTTTATATTTGTTACGCAATTCCAAGAAAATAACGTTATATTAGAAAAATAACAAGTCTCCCAGCGCAGTGTCTACGCATCAGTCTATACGTATTTACAAGCATTTCCATAATATGATTCAAATTGCAAAAATGAGAAAATAATTAGCGTTTTGGTTGAACTGATAGAAATTGGGAACATTAATTTTAATAAGTCGAAAGTTAGAATTTTTTTTTTTTTTGTAGAAATTTTTGTAGAATATTTTTTTATAATTAATACATTGATAAAGATTTCTAAAAAAATATACAAGATGAGAGTCAATATTTTATTTATATATTTTTGTACTTAAAATCATAGAAAATGATAATTAGAAAAAAAGCAAGATTGGAATAAATTCGTGTAAAAAATTACTAAATCGATAAAATCTTCTTTCGATAATGCGAATGGGTGCTATTTCAAGGTACGATCGATTCATGAGTTCCACCGATTCAGATAACGCTTCTCCGTGAATTGTTTCGATTCCGCTATCGACTACCAGTCGTGCGCATTTTCCCCGAGTTTACGGGGATTAAGTACGGACGATTAAGGGTCGTCGTAATTATCTTAAGAGGCCTCCTCGTAGGAGCGGTGCCGTTGCCGATTATTACATGTCGCCAACGACGGCGCCGCTCTTTTCGCCATTCTAATGCGAGTGTCATTACATGACCGGTATGTAAACGCCTATCACGAGATATCACGTTGCATTTGACTTGGAAAATTCGTGCAAACGAGAACGAACGATTCAAACGTCTTAATAATAGTTGTTCAATGGCTATTAGAAGCTATGAGCTGAATAAAAACGAAGTGTCGCAAATCGTGAAATTATTGTACATGGAAAAAATTTTACAGTACAAATTACATGAAAAGCACATTCCCTTTTACACATTTATTGTAAAGCTAGAATATATATATTCTAGCTTTATATATATATTCTTCTAGAATGAGATTCAAACGTCGAAGATGGCATGTGCTGACGCGAGAAGAAGAACGAAGTCGTTGACGTAAATCTTTTTGTTGTCTTCAAACTAGAAATGAAAGAGCATATTTTCTTTTATCCCATAAAATATGTTTTATATCTAAGAACGCGGGAATATATATTTCCCGCGAACAGTCGGCAGAAAAAAAAATCACTGAGAGATCACGAAGATCATGTTTTAATGCAAAGAGCACGGTGAAAAGTGGCCATTAGGATTCGCGATAAATGATAGGTAGAACGACATCATCGATCCTTATCGCGAGCTTGACTAAAGAGAGCAACAAGGCTTTGCTAAGGAGAGCGGGTTACCTTGCTGCCGATTATCGCAAGAATGCTGCAAGATGAGGGCCCACAACTGCTTCATACCAAGCCATAATTATCCTGCTAGTAATACGCGGTTGTCGTCGGCACGATTAGCGTCTTCTTTCGCGAGTTGTCTCATCTTGTCGCAAATTGCCGGAATTGGGAAACTGGTTACGATTTCTCTGACCGCGCGAGAATATGTTTCTAACAGTTTTTTCCTTTTTTTCAAATATGCAAAGTAGCTGATAAATTTTTAAATGCGTAGGATTTAATAAATTCATTCTGTCGAAATAATTATCAAAAAATTATTCGCGTAAGAGGATTCGATTAAATTCCAATGTACATTAATACGAGAAAATTAATAATTAATAAATTCTTAGAAGATGATGATTTTGTAGCATAATTATGTATAATTGATGAATACATTTTTTAAGTTTTTAATTCACGGAGAAAAAAAAAGAGAGATAGAACATTGTCCTACTAATTAATATTAACGGTACGATACAAATTGGTAACCATAGCTTAATTAGTGGTCATAAAAATTGGAGATGTCACAGGATTCTAACACAGTAAAATTTCATTATAATGAATATCGATAGAACGAAATTCTCGTTAAAATAATATTTAATGAAACCTTATGCCAGAGAGCCTACAGCCATCATATGAATAAATTAATATACATATCATATTTTCATTAGAACAAACTTCATTATAAAGGGAGATTTTGCGTATTTATAACTCGAATGATATTCACATTTATATTTCTGACAAAAATATTAGAGAGAGAAGTAAAAATTATACAAAAAATCATGTAAAAAATTCATTTCTTAATACTGTAGAGATCTCTTTGTTTGTATATCATCCAGTATCGTTCTGAGTTCTTCGTCTTCTAGGCGTCCCTCGAGACTAGGAATAAGAGCTTTCGCCTCCTCCGGAGTTTCGGGACACAAATTAGCTAGCGAGGCAATCTCGAATTTATGTAGCTTCTTCTGCATCAACAAACTGTAATAATGTAAAATTCACATTACATTATTTGCAACATTCATACTTCATTACATATGTACCATAAAAATATTTTACACAATATATTACATTTTACAAATTATATATATATATATATATATATATATATATATATATATATATATTACCTTCTAACGGCTGCGATTGTCTCTTTATTTTTCAACTTTCCGAATCGATTAGTGTATGTTAAGCTCTTCATAAAAACTTCGGAAAATTCTTGCTCTTCTTCCGCCGATTCATTTTGAGCCTTTCTATGTTCTAATAGCATATAAACTTCCGATATCAACAATGTCTCCGCATTTTCGAATTCTGTGAAGAAATTTGTCATCTTAGTGCTTAACTAAAACAAATATTTTATCACATAACAGAATTGGTTTGTGAGGATTCGCCATTTCTTTCACAAAGTTGTTCAAATTCAGAAGTAATTTATTAGTAATCATTAATGACTTAATTACATAGAATAAATATAAGCATGTACCTAATAATTAAACTATTTACCATTGCCAGAAAAATGATATGCTAATTAACCATACGAGTATGTCATTAAAATAAAGCTCTCATCGACATCCACTTATTATGATCACTAATATTCACAAATTTTAGTCAAGACTTTTAAAAAGAAGTATCTCAATTCCATTATTGCAATCTACTGTCAATCGTTACATGATTGATTGCAAAGTAACATAGATTACTGATTAATTTTTGTAATATTTAAAATAATAGCGATTATATAATTCCAATTTCTTTTAAAGAAAGTAAAAAAATACTGATAATGTATATGTATATAAAACTTGGATTCTAGAAAAGTTATTTCTTCTAAAAAAATGCAAAATCTTTCTTAAAACAATAACACATCTGACTTAATTCATAATATCACAGTATCTGCAAATCGCGTGCTACATTGTATCGGTTTGCTAAAAAAAATAAATATCATTGAGCCGGTTTATTGATGTATCCGTTTTCTACCAAAAAATCATATATCTTTCGCGTTTTGTTCACGTCGATTTTCAGGAGAATACGGGCCTGCGCCAATCTTAGGTAGCCGTTTTTCTTGTTTTCCGTTATCAGAAGCTGCTTAAAGTCCAAATAACTGGCGGGCACCACTCTCGCGACAGAGCAGAGCTCTCTCTCGTCGGCGCTCAACATCTCGTATCCCGGTAAACCCTTTACCGTGAGAGGAGGCGCGGACTTGCGTTGCATGTTTCCGAGAATCGGGCTGTTGCAAACAGCGAAACTATCGGGCAACAGACACCTCCAACTGTACTCCGGATTATTCATGTACTGTTTTCTCTCCCGCTCGCTATCCTGCCTTATCTTGCTCAACTTCTGAAACATGGGCACACTCTGAAAGTGTTTGAGTCCGTTTCCCCTGAACTCCAGAAGTCTATTGATCCGATTCTTTAGCTCGCCGACGCGATGCAGACCTTCCATGAGAAAGTCAAACTCCATTCCGTCCACGAGTTGCATGAATATCAGCAGTCTCTCGGCGAGCGATCGCGTTATCGTGTTCTCGTATCTCTGTCTCCATGATAAGGCCTTACGGAAGATGATTAGTCCATGATCGCGTACGATCCTCCGTCTCCTCGCGCGCTCTTTCAATCTGTTATTGTACGCCTGCACTATCGCCGTTTGCAATGCCTGCCCTAACGCGTACGCGCCGTCGCCAGGTTGGAACTCGTCGTACTCGAGATCGGCCACCAACGATTCCGCATGATTGTCGAAATTTATCGCGAAATCGGATCTAGCCGCGTTGTAACCGGCCAACAGTTTACCGTTAATCGTGTCCGAGGCAAATCTGGGCGGTTCCTCTAAATCTCGCAACTTGTACATGTAGGGGATCGGTTCGCAAACGAATAAGCTGGCTCTGGTATCCCTGATTCTGGGCAGGCCCGGTAGAGTCTGATTGTCTACGTAGTGCTGCAGATAATGCATCTTACATTCCTCAGCGGACTTTCCCAGTATCCTACGTCCTACGTCGATCCAATTCCCGAAACCGCATTGCTGCACGACGTCCAGCAACTCGAGCTCCTGCTTAGCGGTCCAACCGCTGCCGTCGATCAGAGGAAATTCGTTTTTTATAATCACGTAATCGTGATCGTTCTTATGTTCGTTGATGTCGCAGCCTTTGGCGAAGCAGGGGAGACATATCTCGACGTTGTTGCACACAGCGCAACGAATATACGGCTCCACAAGGATCAACCTGCACACGCGGCACATCGGGTCTGAAGTAAGAATTTCGTCCTTCAGGACTGACACCTCAAGTTCTACGTCATGCTCAAACCTGTCTCTCGGACTCAGTGAACAGTCTGAAAGAGGAAATTCGTTACCTTAACCTTCGCCACTCGGATGTGCAGATATTCTAAAGTTGTGAGCGCAAAAGGCAGAAATTCTATTCAAACAAAACTGCTTGAAACTACGTATATATATATATATATATATATATATATATATATATATAAGCTTTGTGTGACGAGACTTAATCTTAACATTAACGCGTAACACCAAACTTAAATCTCAGATTAATTAATATTTGAGTTCTCAAAGATACAAATCAGATTTTATACGGAATATGTCAACAATGGATCTAGCTGTTGGATATCACTTTAAATATTATCAGTGAAATCTTATCTAATCTTTGGCTGTTCATATTCTATATATATATATTTACTATATATTTAAATTTTAAATGTTCTATGCATATTTATGTATATATATTTTAAAAAAGAGACTTGATTTTTTATAAATACAAAAATTCAGAAAATGAGCTAATAAGAGCCAGGCGCAGAAAGTAGACGCAGCAAACTTATCTTAAAATCTTCTTTATTTAATTTGAACATTAAGTGGTCCTTCCTTTGGACCACTTTCAGTGGACCAATTAACAACAAATTACAGAAAAAATTTATGTATCCTGCTCCTCATCCCTACTTTAATTAATAGGCCATTACTGTTTTGTATATCGCTGACAGCATGACATTGTATGTCTTTCGCTTCTTGTTTTTCATCTTGTTTTCTTTTGATCGCTTGGAGACTTACCAGAGACGTAAAGCGGGGAGCAGGACACATAAATTCTTTTTGTAATTTTTTATCAATTGGTCTGTTGAAGATAGTAAAGGAATGACTGAAAACGTTCAAGTTAAATAAATAAGTTTGCTGCGCCTATTTTCTGCGCCTGGCTCTTATTAGCCCATTTTCTCCCTGAAATTTTTTATCTAATATAAAAATCACACTCAATGTTATCATTATAACAAATACAGATTGCTACAATGTATTTGCTCTGTATCCTCCTTCGAGACGCGCGCAAAACTTTAGAATATAAAGTAGCTAATCATATTTTCGCTTTCAACGCGGCTATAATGAAAAATTCGACCAATTTCAAGGCTGAAGATCACATTTTCTTATTAAATTGCCGACAAAGGTATCATGGAAGTGAGGTTAGCTCTATGATATATCTACCGATTTGCATACGATATAATCAGGAAATGTATATACCTTTTGGAAATTGTAGATCCGCCGCATCCTCTTCCGTCATATCCGTAATATTAGGATTAGCCAGCGTAAAAATGCAAAGGTACGGATACTTGCTCAATAACAGGTCTGAATCAACGCTATCAGCTGGAGGAATTTTTACTAACCTAATCACACGCAACGTACTACCAGAGTATTACAAATAATTATGCGACTACGCATGCGCGAAAAACCCCTTCATCCGAATGGAAGCACGCGTAGCTCTGAAGCCATAAATGGAGACAAATAGCGGTCAGTGGCGCCATCAGGTGGAGGAAACAATGAAACGCTTAGAGAAAATTTGTGGCGCTGAGTCGATAAAAGTTACAAGTCTTTTTACTTTTATATATTATTGCGATTCCACAAAAAGTGCCTTTAAATATTGAAAAAAAAAACACATATCATATATATTTCTAGCATTCAAATTTAAAATTCTTCTTTAAATATCGTTACTCGTTGTAGACGCTTACGTTCTTATCACACATTTTGAAAGAGAAACAAGTTGAACGAAATAAAAAATTAATAAAATAAGACACAAAGTTATAAAATAAAAAAGTAAATATATGTATACATATGTATATATATAAGTGAATTAGAAAATAAAAATAATTCTATGTAAAAGTTTGCTCGGTATGATGTCGTTCAAATAAACATACTACATATAATACAACATATAATATAATACATACTACATATAATACAACTTGTTAAATTAATTCATGTTTATTATATATACATATATACTTATATATATATATATATATATATACTTTTATATATATATATATACATATATATATATATTTATTTATTTAATTTGTTGTATATATATATATATACAACAAATTAAAGGACTTAATGAATTAGTTTAACAAGTTGTATTATATACAGTATGTTTATTTGAATGCTAGATATATTATGTATAATATGTGTTTTTTTTCAATATTTAAAGACATTTTGTAATATATAATACAATAATATATAAAAGTTGTAGAAGACTTGTAACTTTTATTAATTTAACAAGTCTCTCTCTCTCTCTCTCTCTCTCTCTCTCTCTCTCTCTCTCTCTCTCTCTCTCTCTCTGTCTCTCTCTCTCTGTCTCTCTCTTTCTCTCTCTTTCGAAAAAATTGTGTATATCACAATGTGTCGATTTTAAAAAGCTTAGCATCAAAAATCACATTTGTAAATTTTGTAGAATTTCTCCAAGCAAGCAAAATGTTAGTAATAATATAGCAGTTAGCAGTTTGGCACTATTGATCAGTACATTACAGCAAATTGACTGTGCATCCGGACTAAATTTGTATTTCGCAGATAAAAGTTTGCAGAACGCAAACACGATTTAACGGAAGATTTTGCGGTAGAAATTCAGCACAAATATGCTACTTCGTACCTACATTCTAATCACTCTGTAATAAGGACATTGAATTAGATGCGTCCTGAACAACAATGAACCAGAGGCATCGCTCGAAGATGCGCGGTAATTAAGGTCAAACGCAGAGCGATAGCATCGGAATACCTAATCGAGAAAATCCGCGTTGAAGCTATTAAAATGCACATCGTCGCCTTTCAATGAACGACAATGGACGTGGGACCGTGAAAATAAAGTTGAAATGCACTACTGTGTCGACGCGAAAAAAGATTATTATGTATTTGATTGCATGTCATTATATTGGGCGCGACAGTTACTGACTTTCTCCTAAAGACGAGTACCGGCTACAAGTATCGTTGGATCGCGAAAATAAAACATAATTTTATAAATTGGGAAGAAAATTTTAAACAATAAAAATTGACTTTGTTCGAAAACGAATTTGTTCGTAATATTATCTCTCGTTAGGAACAAATAATATATACGCATATAGATAAATAAATAATGCATAAAAATATTATTTTTCCCTTGCATGACTCATTCGCCAAAGTAAAACTTTATTATAAAAGAAGAAAATTGAAATTAATATTAAATTATATAAATTATAATTATATCGCGAACATTTATCGAGCCTGCCATTAAAATATTTTTTTAGCATCGTGCGATACTTCGCACGAGTAGTGAAAAGAATTTATAATCACGAAATTATGATATACAAACACTTTGTATGGATATTTTAAAGATTTCAAATATATCCGCTGGTTTCACATTTCTATTCGTTATATTCGCTTACGTCGAATATGTTGTGCGCGGCAGTGAAACATTCAAATCGACTCCTTCGTAAAGAGCGTGTACGCATAACAATGGCATCATTATGCGCACATATTAGCCGACATTTTGTGAAAGTGTCGTGTAAAACACCTTTCAAACAGGCTAACTAACGGCTTTCTCTGCCAAAGATGTGCTGCTAATAACAAAAATAGCGATTTTCCGCGACGCGAAAAACAAAGCATCTTTCCAAATTCTTCACATCTCTAAAAGAACGTAATTTTTTGCTAGAATTTTTTTACTTTTAACACAACTCCCTGAAAATTTTCAGAACCTGTTCTTACAATATTGTGCAAAATATCGAGCACAGTAGCAACTCGCTTTTTTTAAAAAATTTGTGAAAAAATAAATCTTACAGTCCGAAAACCAAGTTTGAGAATTAATTTTCGCAATAATTCACGGAGAGACTGTAATAATTTTTTACAACTTAGTTTTTCGACTGTGTAAAAACTCATTCGATCGTTCAATTCATCTGATATAGGTACTCTGCACGTTAGAACGTGCAGGGTGTATTCTGTTTATCTCTTGCTTTTCCATAAATCTCACATGCGCCCTACGAACGTCTCTTCCGAAGCGCGGCGTCCTTCACGCGACGCATATGTGTCCCGGAGACAATAGAAACTCGCACCATGCATGATGGAAGTTTGTTCCGTGTAGTTCTCTCGCGCGAGCTTGCATTAATACGCGAAAAGCCCGTCGCTCGATCGCCGGCCGCGGGAAACATCGACGCGGGTTGTCATCCGCGAGAAGTCAATTTCCGTGTTTTTTCGAAAAAGGGGTCCGCTTGAAAATGGAGATAACGCAGGACGCGGAGCCGGACTTCTCGAACGCGAGGACGCTGCACTTCTGCGAGCTGTTAGACAGGAAGGACGAGGACGTCCGCTCGATTCGCGACGACTTCGACACCGTCTACAGAGTAACCACCGTTAAAGGGTAAGACGTCCGTTTGGCCTTGTCGGAAATGTCAGGCGAATACTTCCGGAAAGCTGTCCGCCGATGAGCTTCTTGGAAGAGCAATCATTAACTCATCTTCATCGGTCACGGTGCTTTTATGAAGCAAAACATAGGAAGCAGAGACGATATTTTTAAAGTATCTTGGCTTGGATGTTGGATAAGATTTTATGCAAAAAAATTGTCTTTGATTTGCTTTAACAAAACAATTATCTGGCAATAAGAGAAAGTGGAGCAAAATTCCATTTTTTTTCTCGAAATAATGGGTATTTAAAGGAAAGTTTGGAGTCTTTCAAAAATTATATAATATTATATATTAGTATATTAAAAATTCTCTTTAATCTTCAGCGTGTACGCTTTTCACTACGTTCGATTAAATTGCATAAAGAAACGCAACCTGTTGAAAAGATAACGATACACAAATTTTTCTATCTAGAATAATAAATCATCACATAATAATAAATTATTTTTAAGATTATAAATGACTTTGTGAGAAAACATTTGGCGATATTATCGACGTTTACAATTAAGTATAATTAAGCTTTAAATCCATGAAGAATCGCCATAATGAATAAATGCAAATGAGGGATATATTCCCCATTGTGTTTTATTCTTATTCAATATGTTTTATGAAAGGAGTTGATAAAATTTACATTTCATGTGATTGATTTTCAAAGCATTACGTCGGGGAATAATTAACATTATGTCACCGTAAATTACGTTCATAAACGCAACCAATGCAGTGTTCATCAACGAGAAAAGGACAATGACTCAAATAGATTCAACGTTCGACAATAACTCAGTCAGATTTCCAACCAAGTCTCATACTTCCGAATGTAGAAAGTCAACGTCAATCATTCAGTTTGACAACTCGATCATATAGGGTAGTCTGTTATTAATGGTACAATCGAAAGATGATAATATATAAGAAACAATGAGCAAAATAAAGAATTCATCTTATCACGTTGTATATCATCCCCTTTCCGTTTATTTCCTTTATTCACCGATAACAGATCACGTGAGATATATAAGATAAATACTTCAGTGAAAAGTTTTCACGAGAAATTTAAATAATTGTCTCATTAACTGAATCCCGGCGAAATATTAATAGCTATTAATAGCTCCATAACGATAGAGTTAATATATAACTGATTGTAATTGTTAATATAATCAAGTTATATCTAAAAAAATGAACCAATAATATTTTGCTATTTTAAAGGAGCGTCAACATTACTCGTAGCGATCAAGAGATTAGTTAAGAAGCTAATTGAGACTTATTACCAGGGAATATCTTCAAATTTATGGTTCCTTGGAATGCGTAAAGATAAAATGAAGTCGGTTATTATCGGTAGTAAGCTGCCAAGCGCATTCTAGAATTAGTCACGATATGCGACTGATTTTAGTCTGAAGATTTCGTTAAAACCTAGATGATAACGCGTTTGTCTCGACACAAATATATATGGGCTTATCTACGGTTCAGTTGTATGACTCCAATTTATCTCATTAACATCGCCGCAGGGATTTCCACATAACGGTACATGCATTAGCATGCTGTGCAGGAAACTTTATCTCGCCCGGAATTTACAGTCGAAGCTGCATATCGTTCTGTTACGATTGCCAATAAAGTGTATATTTAATAGAAAAATTCTAAAAATTCTAA
Source organism: Lasius fuliginosus (assembly GCA_949152495.1). NCBI lineage: Eukaryota > Metazoa > Arthropoda > Insecta > Hymenoptera > Formicidae > Lasius > Lasius fuliginosus. Next base: position 15,212,898 of record OX424443.1, on the reverse strand, counting down.
ACATTTTTCTAAGTTTTTTTACGGGAAAAGTAAAATCTTCTTGCCGATATTTTTAGCTAAAAGTTGCATGTATTTTTCGATTCTATCTTTAACTCAAAATTTTATTAACATATGTATATAATTTTAATCCATCCTTTTTGTCTATCTATATCGATTATTACATTAATGAAATTTTGAATTAATAGAATAAAAAAATTAATGCAATTTGCAGATAAAAGTAATGTCAAAACTATTTTAGTTTTTACATTTATCTTTCATATATGTATATATATATATGTGTGTGTGTGTGTGTATGTATCTATATGAAAGATAAATGTAAAAAGTAAAATAGAGAGTTTTGACATTACTTTTAGCTGCAAATTACATTAATTTTATATACATTATACATATGTGATATAATTGCGAGAAAATAATAATTCTGTATTAAAAAAATAAATGGAAAATATAAAATAATTTTCTTCATATAAAATAATTTTTTCGTTTTCGAAAAAACAATTTTGAATATCCGCGTCATTGCGTGTACAAAAGGCTAATATCTATAGAATTGAATAAAAGGTTTTTATATACATGTAAATATATATAATTTATAATATATTGACTCTTCCATGTCCCGCAAATAGAACGTGTATTATACCTTCATTATGCTTCATTTGCATGCCAAAAAGATCTTTCATGTGTCGATTTGTAATTCAAACGTAGGAATATAATTCCATCATGGCAGTATAGAATTCTGAGAAGTTTATCACGAAGAACCACTCAATCATGGACTCTAGAACTATCTTCATCTAAATTCAGATAGGCAGGTACCACTTAAGATCGATGGATCGATCGACCTCGGATCCTCACAGAATCTCTTTTGCATTCAATCGATTCGATCATAATATTATACTCGCCCATCAACGATCACAGAGAGAATCTGCTTTAAAATTCTTTTAAAATTTTTCTTTAAATATCCTTACTCGTTGCAGACGCTTACGTTCTTATCACACATTTTAAAATAGAAACAAATTAAACAAAATAAAAAATTAATAAAATAAGAAACAAAGTTAATAAAAAAGTAAATATATATAAGTGGATTAGAAAATTAAAATAATCCTAAACGTAAAAGTTTGCTCGGAATGTTGTCGCTGGGTTTCTTGTGAGAAATGTAAAAGTTTTCGTAATCTTATGCATTAAAATAGGTCTTAAGTCGGCCTTATTAGAGTAGCGTCGATGAATATTCATGAAGATGACGATTTTGGTTGAATCCTGCCTATGTTCACAAACACCACAATTATGTGGCTCCAACGCAAATTACGATTTACGTAAGCTATCGTGATTGATGATAGCGAGATCGAATTCGCCAAAATATGACCATATATAAAGAATGAATAAAACTTAGCAAAGGAGAATACATTATATCGAAATAAAATTATGAGAATGCTTCGAGACGGCTTCTCATTATAAAAAAAAACGTGAAAAACATTGTTAAATTCATATATTTGAAAATACATTTTACATGTATTGTCTCTTTCTCTCTCTCTCTCTCTCTTTCTTCATAAATTATTTGGAAATTATTAATACAAAAACAACATTTTATATTCGTGAATATATTCACTAGATTAACGAGATTCGACGAATATCGAAATTCAATCGTTCAACGTAGAGGAAAATATGAGACGCGTATAAAATTTTTTTCCCGTATATCACATTTACATATTGTGGATCGATAAGTGTCTGGCAACGTATTGTGATTATAATAATTCGAAGGGAACAAGACGAAACGTTACTATAGTTACACACATGATGAAGAACGCGAAACTACTTTCACCAGCTGTTATTAGACGGCATTTTTTGCTACTGTACGATCGATTATTGGCAGTTTAGAAAGTTAACAGCAGAATCGACCGAGCGCGCGAACTGCGCGTAATTTTATCTGTACAAAAATAGTTCGTTTTCACGCTTTTATCGATAATCATATTTAGCGTAGAAGACACTTCTCACTTTTTTTTTTCTTACTAATATACAGATAATCATTGAGATGTCAGTCTCACGTCTTACGTTAAATTTACGCGATGCGAGGATATTCTTTAATCTCATTTAGCGTGATTTGAAGAGTTCTGTTTTTTTATTTTATTTTAAAATGACTGTAGCGTTAAATTTGTACGCGAGACAAAAATACGAGTCAAGGCCTTTGTCATCTCCGCGATGACAAAGTATCTTCTTAAGTCTTACGCTGAAAAATGAGGCGCGGATTGTCGGAAACTAACTGTCACGTCCCGGAAGTAAGGATAGCTCTAATTTTGTTGCGCAACGTCATGACTATCATGTGTGCGTTCGGTTTGTTCTCTGCGAATGTATATGAAGATATCAAGTATTCTTCCTCAAACACTATCCGAGATAGTTTAAAACTTTCAATGCTAAAAAAAGAGCGTCGATTAACATTGTAGAATTGAACGAACTTACATAGCGGCAGTCTGAGAAAAACTTGTGATTTGAGAACATTTTAAATATCTTGCTACGAGACACACGTATGGAAGTATTATATAAAAGCAGTATTATATAAAATAATTCTTCGACAATAAAGTTGAAAAATGAGAAAGCGAAAATATAATCTATATGCAACACATGTCCGAATTATGTTCGTTTAGGTTCAGGTTAAATTGTATTTAATTTTGTATTTAATCGTTTAGGTATATTGCACGCCATTAATTATCTCGAACCTCACGGCTTCTTAATAAAACATCAATAAATCGTGGCGAATCGGTATGCTGTTATCGTAATAGTTAACGGTCGTAAGATGCAATTTCAATCGAGGTGGATACTTATAAACGATCTTCGATAGACCGGCTGTTGTACACATTAGCCGAACTTAACGGGATAAGGCCGATAAATATGTGTTGACCACTATGATGATGATGCTGCCATTCCTAGTCGACTCTTGTATACGTGAGATTGTGCATCTCTTTCTTATACGTGTATGTGGTTTATGCATCCTTCCTATTCTAAGTGTATATCCTGTGCATCTAATTAACCTGATCCAATTTAATATATATTAAGACTATAGATCTTCTGAATTAAACGTATCATTCTAGAATCTAAGTATTTCGAGGTTTTAACAATTATTTCAAATTTAAGTGACATATCTACTTAATTTTTTTTCATAAATACTAAACTGTTGTTTTTATTTGTAAATATTAGAAAATGCTTTCAATAAATAAAAAAATTTGATATAAAATCATAATAAACTTCAAGAAACGCAAAAAAATTGATGTAAAATATTATAATAAAATATTCTAGAAAGAAAGATGCCAATTAAAGCCTAAGTACAATAATGTATGCGCAAATATTTATAATAATTATATCATTGGAAAGTACATCAGAATGTTACACGTGTCTTATTTAAAATATGATTATACAACGGAGAGACACTTTGCTTACGTGGAATATTTTTCCATTTTAAAATCAGCTAACCATTCATATATGGTTCGTACAATACGAGCAATATTCAAATATATGCAAATTATAGCAGCCATTAAACTTTTGAAAAATAGCAAAAATTACATGGTATATAGCGATAATTAATTATAATTGTATATATTTCGCGCATCAACGAATATTCGTGGTCTATACGGTAGAGGTAGAGTATCGACACCGAGCATTAATATTGGTAACAGTTTGTGCTAGTTTATTATCGCATTGGTATATCCAATCGCATTATAGCACTAAAGCATATGATTTAAGCACCGAGTACTACAACGTGTTATTTATGGTTTTGCATACCGGTTTATGATCATAGAATAGTCATAAGTTATGAGTATCTTTACCGATTTCTATCAAAATTGTCCGTTGTATCCCATATATAATCGCGATCCTCAGGTTTCAATAATTTATGATTGACAGCGATTTTTGTAATATACCGAAATACATCATAAAAAATGAAACAAGATCAGTTAAAATCATAACTCTATCAAAAATCAGTAGTTGACAACTTTTAATTAATGATTTAATAAAAAATTTTCAAGTACGATAATTCTTAAATTTACTTTTGATAATTTATAATTCACGACAGAATTTAGAGTAGAGTTTTATTTATCATTTTACGTATTTTAATATGAATGCTAATTCTTTGCTATTTCTTCTGAAATGCTATGATTCTTCAAACGTGTTTTTGTTATAAATGGAATCTTTTTTTATAAATTATAGATTACCCAAAGTGATTTTTAGTTGACAAATTATTTCGTCCATAAATAATAGAGTTAAAAAAACATAGGAGAGAGAGAGCAATTATTTTCCGCAGTTTTTTTTTACGCAGTTTTTTTTACTGAGTATTCATGATTAAATATATATATATATATATATATATATATATATATAAAGTCTATTACGGGAATATTATATGAATTAGAAATCATTGAAAATTTACAAATATATTATAGTTTTCAACATGTTTATTCAAATTGAAAGATTTTCCAGATATACGAATCCAACGTCAAATTGATGAATTTAAAATAGCATAATCAATTTAATAAATGTAAAAATTTTAAAAACTATTGATTTTTAATTTCCATTTTGAATTTGTCAATTTTGATGTTAGATTCAGTATTTATAGCGATAAGAAAAACTTAATTTTAAATAACGATTATATTGAAAAATATTTGGTATAAATCCTCAATAGTCTAATTTGTAATAGTTCTACAATAAATCTCAATTTAATCATAAATATCTTATGAACCATAATTAACACAACAAATTTCTTTTGAGGATTAAAAGTTCTAACAACATATTTGATTTTGATTGCAATAAAACTTCTTTAATATTTCAGATATGCAATAGTTATAAATATAAAAAAAGTACGACAAATGATCGTCCTCTTTCTTGTCTGTGTGTGTTTATTTTTTGTTAAACTATGTAATAGAAGACAAAAGTTTAATAAGAAATGGAAAGATGATTTTTATTGAATCGGTTTATGGGGAAAAAAAGCAGCGAAAACCTGACAGCCAATGATACAAATGAGAAGTTGATACTGTGTTGCCGCAAGCAAGTCCATTCGCAAAATGGATCGATTGCGATCTTCGAGAATTCGAGATAAATGAAATTCAAACTGTCATATCGAATCATCGTTAAAATCTAGCTTATTTGCAAACGAACAGCTTGTAAACTTGTATGCAGTACGTAAATATACGATATCTCGGTCGTTAGATTTTTACGAGTTGAATGTATATCTTGCCGCGATCAGTCAAATCGTTTGGTTATCGTTAATGAACTAGTTCGCGTCGGCAATCGCCAAGTGGAATGAAATACGTGACACACACGTGACTCGATCAACTTTCTTTTACTCATAGGAAACATTGCTTGAGATGCATGATCGGTGTCATCGGTTTATTATACTAAGAGAGCTATTAACGGTATTTCTGATATCGTTTGATAACACGCGTGACAGCATGCATTTACATGTCGATTATGGCGGCATGATTCGGAAATCGCAAAACAAATCGCGTCCTTCTCTTTCCTCCGGCAAGTTAGAGAAATGTTGCACATATCCACACATTATAATCAAAATGGTTATAACTGTACTCTCCGAGTGTCTTCGAGTGTATTTTCATACCTGATTGCATGGCATTCGCTGTGTCCTCTCAACGATCGTTTGCCGATTATACCTGGTGCAGGAAACCGTGATAATAAATAAAGCTCGTATTCGCGTGGATTATCTAGCTTGCTTCATGGATATAATAAGCATAAACTCACCCATAGAATTTATACAGTTTCTCAATCTGTATAGCGTTATCGTAGTGGAGGCTGTGGATACTTAACGCGTAATTGAACCTTGCCTGATGACACTTTTATCTAAGTCTACAGGGAATCTTTAAATGTACTTTGAAGTAGAAGTAATTTTATGCTTATTTAAAAAAAATTTACAAAGAGAGAATGCTTGTTCTTATATCGAGATTTATTAAATATTGTCTCTCGAGAAAATGTTGACGATTAAGGCACGTGTGCAGTCTCTTAGAAAAGAGGCCGTTTCTTCGCCAATATTTTCTATTTCAACGGATGTCAAGCAGGCATGCAAAGATCCGAAAAAATGTCCTGCGACCCGCAAAACAGGATGTGACAGTATAAAAAGCCAATTCTTCGGATTATTATCTCACTTTTCGAATCTCGGGATAACGACTTTTCGGGACTTTGCGCGTGTTCTCGAGATAGATTGTAAGTGTCGTCGCATTCGAGTCGCTTAGCTAATGCCAATATGTGTGCCAATAATATTTTTTTTATACGATCCGCGTTCCAAATCGAAGCGCGCGTCTGACATATCGATCTTTTTAATGCCGCGCTAACGGTATCTCGTATTTCCCTATCTAAAGAGCTGTCTCTCGCACTCGCACGTTTAGAATTGTATTTTTATTCAAAATTATCGCGCGAGACAAATCGAGAAATTTATATCCAGATGAATTTATATCCAGAAGCGTAATTCGAGAGATTTATGCTTAATAATTGTAAATTGTTTGATCAATGTTGCAAATTAATGTTAAAAAGCAACAATCAGAGATCTTAAACCTCGAGTGTGCTCATTCATTCTGTTATTATTTTAATTCCCAGTCAATTATTATTAATTAATTATTAATTAATTATTATTATTCTCCTATATTAAAATGTGTCTTGCCTTATTAACTAGAAAGTATCTCATTCTCTCGTTAGTCAAAACTGTTTATTTTGTGTCACACGCTATATTTTATCTATGTGCATATCTCTTTTGCAAAATAAAATGCCGCAGCTTTCGAGGTTATACGTACATGCAATAACCAAAAAGTGTCGAAAAGAAATACAAACTGATCCTGAACGACTCCTTTCTACAGCGCGAAGATCGCAACAGCATCTAGAACGGATGTTCCCATCATGTTTACGAGATTTATTGCAGTCTATTAACTTTTTTCCTTCAATCATTGGCTATTGTAAAGCAGCGGCCGATAATCAATGGAACTTTCTTAATTAATATCGACACACTTCCACACACACACTATACGGTTCACCGACTTAATTCCAGTTTGACTTTCGCCTCGCAGGCGTTTCTTTGCCGAAGCAAATCTCATTTAATCTGACGACAATGACGATTGAACACAAGCGAACGCCGCGTAATAGCTTTTAGATTAGGTTCAATTTATTCATAAATATTTATAGAAACGGTATATTATACTCTAAGCGCTTTATAGAACTATAATTGATCTACTGATACGTCAATTGACAGAAATAATTGCTCGCTCATCACAGTGTTCTGATGTTTGCCTCGCAATGGATGAAATAATTCAAATTTTACGACTTAAGTTAAATCACGAGTTCGATTCGGTTCTTAAAGAAACACTTGTTTCGTGTGACATTATTTGATCAATATTCAATGGAGTGACGCATTTTTGCTCGAAAACAAAGTGCATGCCTTTCGTAAAAAACGAATACAAAGAGAAGTGCATTTAACGGTGACAAATCGCAAAAGTATTCATTGACAACCGTAAAGGCTTTTCATGAAGTTTCTGCGCTACGTCGCGTAACCTGATTAGCATTCGTCCTTGGTCATTACCCTTAATAAAACTGCGGCTTATACCGCAAAAAAAAAAAAAAAAAAATTTACGGAGGAACGAAAGAAGGTGAAGGATAAACAGAACATCAACCGCAATCGTGCGTATCGATTGTTTCCCTTTAATACGGTATCGACGTTTGCGACAATTACGAACGACGATTCTAAAAACGTTCAGCTATAGAATAAGTTAAGAGAATCTCTACGGAAATTAAATAAAAAATAAATTAATGAAGCTCTAAATGTGATTTAAGCTTAATATTAATAAAAAATCAATCTATCAAGACTTTCTCTCTCTTTCTCTTTCTCTCTCCCTCTCTCTCCTCATTCTCTACCTCTGCAAGACGAGAGAACATGATCGTCAAAGTTATCCTTGAATTGGCGAAACCACAAGTCGATCATCGTGTCAATGCAATCGACAATTGTACACGCGTCTTATGTAAGTTCAAACCCTACCTTAACTAGGTTCTAGTTATAAAGTGGGATTTCCGTCCTTGTTTAAGGTGCGCCGTCGAGAAGTTTCGAGGTTGTTCTTATTAATAATGACTTACTTACTAATTACGCAATGCTTTTAAGAGGTGCAGCGAACCAAGTTTCCGAAACTCGGCCAATTCACGCACCACTATTATTCGCGAGTTCATTCATTGGTCCATCAACTTCTAACAAGATTGTTTTCTTAGATTCCATCATATTAAGAGCACTTATGAGACTATCATTATCATTGATTATCCGCGACGCTAGGTACTACAGTTTTGCACTTCTAAGGTCTTGCACATTAATAGCGTGTAAAATTATTATTTTCGCGATGATAATTGTATGCCGATATATCAATGATTCGTTTGTATAATATAATAAATCTAATAAACAAATAAATATATTATATGTTAACACATTAACGTATAAAATTAAAGTTTGATATTTGATTTCGCTTAATACACACGAATTCGTACAAAATATTTAATTAACTTGAAAAAATATTTTTTTAAAAAAGTGAGTTATCAATTTGCTACGAAATGATTCATCAACTTATATCAAAATATAGTCAAGCCTACACATTTCAAAAAAATATTTGTCAATGATACGAATGTACTTTAAAATATTTTTTAAATATTTTAATTTTACCTAAACATATATTAAAAGAGAGAGAGAGAGAGAGAGAGAGAGAGAAACATAGAAAAAAGAGATTAAATAATTGATATACTTTAGCAGATATTCAGACAAATGAAATACAATTGAAGACAATAAATTCTTGGAACATTTTAAATAAATTGCACTATTAATAATTCTTGTAACATCACATGTACAGAATTTTGCGAACGACTATTATTATGCATTTACCTTATCAATAAACTTTTCAAAATTGTCCTTTTATCATCCCGGACATGCGTCAGTTTCGCCATAACATTTCTTTGACTAAATCGCTAAAATGGAAATCGCCGAGCGCAGTAATGAGGAAGTATCTCCTTACTATTCAAATCGGCGCACCGAGACTATAATACTCTCCAGAATTTAAACTCCAAATTTAAGATGGGAGAATCACAGTTCTATCTTCTAATGTCTCATCATCCTGTCGATTTTATTCATATCCAAATTAGAATTATTAAAATGTAACAAAATGCAAATAATGTCACTACTTCATAATAATACAGAACACTATCTAAAAAAATTTTTGCTTGCAAAAATTGTTGCAAAATATATAATTAGAGAAAAAGAAAGAGAGAGAGAGAGAGAGAGGGAGAAGACTCAATTATAGTTTTTTTTTTTTAAATAAAAGTTTCCAAATCTATTTCGCCAAAGATGTCTTTTAATGTTTTTTTGTAAAAGTTTCTTCAAGTGTATCTAACGGTATTAAATCTTTAAGAATTCAAAGATTCAAATCTTGTGTCGTGTCTATAAAAATCATATTCTGTTTATATATATATTTTCGAGTTTCTTTTTTAAAGAAGGTGGAACTTTAAAAAAACAGAATTGCGAAACAATAGAAACAGTGAAAATATTTTGCCATCTAGGCAAGACCCTTGGGTTTTTGCAGTAATTTGCCCGACTCGAAAAAATGTTCGGGAAACGCGGGAATTTGCACGCGCGAATGAGCGAGAGAAAGATAGAGAGAGGGAAAGAGAGGGCGCGAAAGGGAGGGAGAGGAGTTTAAATACGAGCAGAAGCGCGCGCGCTACTTCAGTCCGGCGCTAACAGTCCAAACTGATTGCTATCCGGATCTCGGATGAAGGCAGCAACCTTTCTCCCTCCTTCCACAATCCCTTTTTAATTCCCCTGAAAAAGAAAAGTCGAACAGAAAACGGAAAATCGTACCGGGATTACGAGAAACCGGTCGGCATTTGAAAAACCGCGCGGATTTTCCAGCTGAATTTAAAAATCGGACCAGCGATAGGCGAGGACGAAAGTGTGTGTGATTATGTGTTAGTGCGAATCGGAAGAAGATACAGCAACAAGGCACAATAATAAAAAAAAAACAATAATCGCTATGACCAACAGCATGAAGCAAACGGTTATCAAGTGAGTTAGCATAATTATTAGAGAAGCAGCAATAACAATCTTCTGCGATAGTAATTACTCGCGAGAGTGTATTTCTTGAGCCATTTTTTATTCTAAAGTGCAACTATTTCTGATACGCCGATTAATTTGCAACTTTTACGACACAATTATTGTAGCGAGAGAGATGCAATGTTATTCTAACATAATGTTATGATTGAAAGAATCAAATTCAAACAATAATAAATGCTGTTTTCGTAACGACTGAATTATTCATGGAAGACAAATAGTATAATGATTTCTATGAAAATATATATCTTTTCAACATTTGTTTGCGAAATGTTTATGTTGGCGGCTTGAAATGTCATTTTAACTTAGTTTTATCATTCAATTTCAGAATGGATATACTATAAAATATATATAGAAATAAAATAAGAATAAATATATATTATATAAGAATATATAATATATATAAGAATATATAAAATTATTAAAACAGATCACACAAAACATGCAGGATGTGTATGTGTGCATGATTTATGATTTATTTTAATAATTCATATAAAATCAGGTATGTGAAAAGGGCTAATTTAATAATTCAGATAAATCTTTGAACAGATTTACAATTAATAATTGTTTATCAAAAATATTAAGATGCTAATAAATGTTTTTAATTTTAAACAATATTATAAATTTAGGAATTTTCATAAATAAAATTTTTCTGGGAGAATGCAAGCAGAGATAACAAAATCTTACTTTCATTTCAAGTAAATTTCATTTTATGCTCTATCCGAGCCACAAAACTTTCAACGAATAGCTTTTTCAACTTTTTTATCTATAAATGAAAAACTTCTACATTAACATAGAAAAGACACGTGTCTAGCAGTCGTAAACTGCTGACGTGCCAGCCATACTGGAATACTTTTTCGCGTCCTCTCTTTTTTCCTTTCACGTATTAGTAAAGTTTTACTTTTACCGTGGACTACGTGTTTGCAGCTTATGCAACGTTGCTTAAAAAACTGGTCGTTCGGTGAAACCCGGTGAATTCAATTGAAATGAAGGAATATTTCATAAGAGAAGAAAGTGTTCTTAAGTTCGATAACGAATCGCGATTGTTATGCGAATTATCAATCATTGATTCCATATGTCAAAGATTTTGAAAATTACACCTTTCTACAATGTTACATCTTAAATAAGTACCAAGTCAATCGTTAAATAACTGAATACAAATCATCAAATTCACTTGAATACTCCAAAAAAAATCTAGTAGAATAAGATTATGTTCCGTAAAAATAACCGCGCGATATTTTGATGAAAAATATATGTATCTTCTAAAATAATAAAATATTTTTCGATCATCCAGCAGATCATTGGTCTAATGTTTTAACTCTAGCATACATCGATCCAAGACATCATCGTTGAATCACATGTCTAGAGTTCATACGTTAACATTAGGTCGATAATTTGATCGATCAGCGAGAAAAATCCTATTTATCTATTTTATGTGTTGTAGACTTTATATATTGATTTAAACAACTTTTAAACGATTGTTACATCTTGTTTAGAGCATATGACTAAGCAATGCAAATACTCGCAGACGCATCGTTTTCGCGTTGCTCCAATATTACGACGATTATGTAAGAGATTGTCTTGCGGTTATGATAAACAAACTTTGCGATGTGCAAATGTGTGAACTGGTGGCTGACACTAGATTTTATCAGTATCATACTCGCGCATCTCGCGAATCTACTCTGATTTGCTATTATCTTCACTTATCAAGATGTAAATACGTTATCTACACCGTTTCGTCTCTAAAATCAGTTAATAAAAAAATCGAAAAAAATTTAAAGGGATCATTATAAACGAATCAGCATGCATTTCAATCAGCATTTCAATCAACATGCATTATAAGACCGCTGCTGCCGAATCAAAAGTTCAACCGTTCGAAAAATTACAATATAATGATGATTTTGTAACAACATAATCAATTCTACAAGTATTACATAAATATAAAAAGATTAATACACGCGCAATTAATCATTATTTTTACTGTGTTTTTTCTTATCATTAGATTGATTCATATATAAATTTTGCTATAAATAATTAATGAATCACCTCTTCTGAGAAACCAGTATTATTCACAGTATCTAATTATTTTATCTATTGCAAGTAGTTAAGAGTGTATCATTTACGAATCAGTACTTATACTGTTTATTGTAACGTTTTCTTTTTAACATAAAAATTCAGTTTGTTAAGTAAGACGGAACTTATTTATGAATCAACCTAATAATTAAGTGTTGTATTCGTGATAAATTTACATCTATAGCTGAATCTGAATCACGTCCATTTATCGCCTACCATGACAAATCGCTAAATCGATATACGCGATTCTACTTAATGCATTTTGATACGTAAACGAAAGAACGTGCAGCGCTTAGCGCAACGAGAGAAATCTCGCGATTTCAATGCACGGGACAACCGGTGATAAAACGTACCACGCGTTGATGTTACAACGAGAGTTGGCCGGCCATTGCGCCGCAAGAAAAATGTAAAAAAAGAGAGGAATGTAAAAAAGAGAGGATAGAGAATGTTAGCAGAAGAAAAAAATCCTATATATATATATATATATATATATATATATATATATATATAGAGAGAGAGAGAGAGAGAGAGAGAGAGAGAGAGAGAGAGAGAATTTTTTTTCTGCTAACATTCTCTATCCTCTATATATATGTATATATATATTTTTTTTTTTCTGAAAAAAATATCCGTCTCTCTTAACGGGTTCCGCTAATAAATATTCGTGCAATGTCGTGTCGCGTTATTTCTCCTTGCGACCTTGACCTTTTGCATAATGAATATACATTATGAACATCTGCATATAAAATATTTTCCTCGCTATCACTCGTCTCGTTTGGACAGGAACGTGTATTTGAAAGGAAACTTCGCTTATTGCGAAAGGATACGGAAATTTGAATCGCGTAACAGACGTTCCTGCGATTCGCAAGAACAAGAACTTTCGCGCACGCAATCGCATTTTATTGCGAAGGAATTTATATTTAACTGTGACATTACAGTTGTCAAGTGTAACTGTACATAATACATACGTATTTCATAATTAAATAACAAATACATCGAACATGTTGATATGTATTCCTCGATATATCATAATAATTTACAATAATAATCCACGATATGCACTTTTGAATGTCTTTAGCAGTCGTCTAACAAGTAAATTATGACTTGCGATTTCGAACTATACTTATAATTTATTGATCATTCTAGGATAAAAAAAGTCAGTATATCATAAACTTTTATATGTAGAAGATGCTAAAATAATTTGCATATTACAAATGACATCCTCAAATCGGTATAAATGTATGATATTCAGCTTTAAAAGTCAACTGGTATCAAATATTAAAACTCATAAAAAATTTCTAGTCATAAGGAAAGAATATAAAGATTCAGTCAGAAATATCAGAACACAAACTAAAAACTCATTTTAATCTACTATCTATAAATCATTTATAGATAATAGATTTGAAAAGTTAAATGTGTTAACAGTGTTTTTAATATAGCATTACATTAAATTTTAAATTATATATAAGCAAATAAAATATAATAAATTTTATTGATTTTTAAATGCTTATCATTCTTTGAAAAATAAAAGACAAAGATAAATTCATGCACTAGCAGAACATTGTGCACGTGCTCTCTTATAATCCTTTCCGTACTGATTAGACAAACAATCTCAAGATGTTAAAATATGTAAAAAAATATATATATATATATATGTATATGTGTGTGTGTGTGTGTGTGTGTGTGTGTGTGTGTGTGTAATACAAATTCAGATAGGAAACGGGCTAATAAGAGCCAGGCGCAAAAATTAGGCGCAACAAACTTGTTTTAATCTTTTTCATTTAATTTGAACGTTTTGGTCCTGACGTACGCGTTTTACGCTCCTTGCTCTTCATCTCGTCTTCGATCGATTTGAGGACTTAGCAAGGACTTACTTACGTAAGACGAGAATGTGGATCAAGACACATGAATTTTTTTGTTAATTGATCTTCTAAAGATCGATCCAAAAGAAGGACCGAGACGTTCAAATTAAATAAAGATTTTAAAACAAATTTGTTGCGCCTAATTTCTGCGCTTGGCTCTTATTAGCCCGTTTCCTATCTGAATTTGTATTTATATATCAGAGCCTTTTCGTTTTATTATGTATATGTAATTACTATAGACATACATATATATATATACATATATGAAATTATTATATATATTATTATATATGATGATCAATATAATTAATGACTGTCCTGTTGAATAAAGATTTTTTTTTATATGGAAGTAAGTCAGTACGTTGCGAAAGACGACAAAGCGTCGTCATATAATAAAACGCACGGAATGACACGAACTTATATCGAACTTGCTCGAACGATTGGTGAAAGTTTCTCGCGAGGTACGTTGAATGTGTTTATGGTTCATGGTGCAAGTTTACAAACGCTTGTATCCCGAGTTATTACGGCATTACGACAGCCTCGCCATCACGATGTAATATGTATGTAAAATTCGTGCGACGGAACGATCTCGTTTAATATCCTCATGAATAAACCGAGCCGCAATAAAGTGATTTCACGGAAGTGTAAACTTGGCAATGCATTTTGTACGATGCACGTGTTTTTTCTTGTCCGCGCTTGTAACACGTTCTAAAAGATTCCTAAATGGGCGTAAATTATGTTAGGAAGTCCATAAGAAAAAAAGTATTAGAAGAATAATAAAATTTTATATAATTTATCATACTTGTGAGAATCATGTGTGATGCGTTTTAAATAAATCTTTGAGATTTATTATTGTTTGCAAATATATGTTACATCTCTCTAATGTTACACAATATGCATAATATATTGCTTTTTTTTGGACATATTACGTAACGATAAAATGAGGCCCCAGACCAAAACATTTTTCGTAAACACAATCGCGTAGTCTTGTATTCGATTTAATTGCGGAATCACGATATTTGCCTTTTGCTTCTTCGAATATCGTCTCGATATACTCTATCTTACAATAGAATCGAGCAATAATAATTTTAGAATTTATTATGCAAATACCTCGTAGGTGGAAAATTATTTGCAACTTGCAAGATGCCATTAATACAATAGCTTATTACACGTCAAATAATGCCATGATGTAGTGAATAATTAATATAATCGTGCACATCACATTGTTATTGGCATAACGTAAGAAACTGCCTTGATGAAACTTAATTAATTTTTCTCTCTCTCTTTCTTTTTGTACATCGCTAATATTAGGACAATGGATAATTTTAGACGGGACAGTATCCATTGCAATAATTTAAATACTTGTTCTTTGAAAATGTAAGTAACATCAAATAAGTAAAAATGTAAATAAATGTAAAAGTTGCAGTGTACATATACTTCCCACATTTTTAGATTTCTAAATGTATGTGCAAATTTCTCTTTCACCAAGTGACTTCAATTTTTTTTATCCCAGCATAAATTTTGCTACACAAAAAGGAAAAATTAAAAAATAAAGAAATAATGAAAAAAGTTTTCTTTTTATATAAGTATATTCGCAAGAAAATATATATAGCTACGTTTTTCTTCTTTGCAAATTTACAATTATATTTACATAGATATCCCACAAATCGCATATGCAATTGTCTACTTAAGTCATAACTATCATAAGAAAAATATGAAGAACGTAATTCGTTAAATATTTAACGATCATATTCTTCGTCTTGCGCTTAATAAGCTAATCATTATACTGTTTGCACTATTATCTCTATTCCTGACAACAATCTTTGAAATATTAATGCTATAGAATAATAAATTTATTTATCAAACAAAAAAAACATTAAAAATTATATTAAATCATATTTTCAAATGACTGCATATTTAATAACAAAATATATTGCAACTGACTTTTCGCGTAATCGGCAACATGCTTCATTAAGTGCGACTACTAATCAAATAAATATCTGACCTTGTATAAATTACGACATAAATAGTAAAAGTAGGGTAGCATTTAATATGATAGCAAGAGAGTTAAATAGAATGAGAGAGACGAGAAACCTACGAAGCAATGATTCGAAGTTAGTTTTTCGCCCTATCAAGCCGTTATTTTTGTTACTTATCACTTTTGTTACATTATCTACACAAAACAGCAAATAGAGAGAAACAGATTAGAAAAGGCACCATGTGATTAAGATAAATTCTTGTTTAATCTACTCTTCTTAAAGCATACCATAATGATAGCTGGATGTTTATGTTTCTTTGACCTCCTTTTTTTCCATGAAAGTTCAACAAAAATTTTAGGAGAAAAGTTTAGGGCCCTCTCAACGAAAGAACATTATGAATATTCGAACATTATAATTTCGAGTATTCGAAATTATAGAAAATATTATGTAATTTCTCTTAGTTCTTACGGACTTGTCTCAACCAGATGTATTTTTACGTAAAAAGTTATAAAAGATATCTTGTAAAAGATATCAAAAATTAAATAAGATCTAATTTATTCCAAATTATTTATGTTTTCTTCTTAAGAAGAAAATCTGTCGTAAGAATCGAGCATTATTTTCACGCAATGCAGGATTATAAATAGCAGAATTACATAACTCTATAATTTACAAAATAATCGATATTCCATATACACATTTTTCATACGATACATTTATAAATTTTATAAACTTTTTTCTCTAGTTTTTTCTTGTCTATATATTGTGAATGCTAAATCAATAATTTATTCATATATAGTGTTTAAATTTGTTCAGAACATTATGGAATTGTTTCATTAAAAGTTTCAACTTATTTACGAAGGTAAAAGTTTCTCATAAATTAACAATTAATGAAGATAAAGGTTTCTCATAAGTTAATAATTAATGATTATATCTATAAGGTTGGAATGTTATCTCGCTTCTATAAGTTGAGATATACATAAAGCAATATTATCACGGTTTTTCTTCTAGGTGTCATTGACATAAACGTCGAGTGCAATCGAGATTACATGACGAAATTTAGTACTTACATTCCTTTCCTGCGCAACTGATCCGATTAATAATCGATTATTTTATTAACATTTTGGAAAAATGTCAATTCTGGCATGACGTGTTACTTTCTATAGGAAACGACGAAAATATCTTTACGAAACAATCGAGTTATTTTGTCCCCAATTTGCCTATCTGCGAATGTATGTCAAGACACTATATTTACAGAAAATATTCGAATTTAAACTCATAAGCAGATTTAATGGAATTATAATAATTTCATAAAATAAACAAATTAAATAAAGAAAAAGAAAGACCACATGCGATATTTGATCTTCATTAATTTTATCATTAAGTTTGACATGTAATATGTATATAACACTATATACATATATCAAACGACGTATACTTGTCACCTGTCAAAAGGATACCTCATCTATTATCCCGTTAAAGATGTTTGCATGGTACGCGTGCCAAAGAGACATCAAATTTTTAGACTCACCAACGTTCCTCGTTTTTCTAACGTTTTTACGTCGAAAATAATGTATCGATACTCTAAGTATGGAATTTTTTTCAACTACTTATTTTTCACTTAAATTATATAATTGCACTTGATATTTATTTCTTTCTATTTGCGTAAAATTTTGATAATAATTAAATGTAACAAAAATAATTCTATCAAGATTTTGAGAAAAAATATATATTAGAATAACTTACGCATTAATATACATTATATTATTAATGTAAACAAAAAATCCAAAATAGTCCTTGGAACGTACGTCGACTATCGACGTTGTAATAATTGAAAAAAATTTTTCTTTCAAAGTGTTCTAGTGCCGCAAAATATATCAGTTGCAATCAAATTGATATTTCAGACACATTTGGAGAGTCTGGAAAATATGTGCATGACATATGTCAACAACGAGAATCGGAATTAATTTAAGCGTATATATACTTAAAGAAGATCTTCCTCTCCCATCTTGCCATTTTAATCTCGCAAGTCGCAAATTTGCAAAGGTCGGCTGAAAGACGGAAGAGTTATTTATGCGCTAATCTGCACGCCAATTGTTAATAATTCGATGATTGGGTACAAAATTGCGAATAAAAAGCCTTCGACTCGACTTAAGTTTCTTCGCGCGATCTTCACCGAAGTGAAAATTTACTGTTACGTCGTCACCGTATATAGTCACTATATCGTTATTGTCATCGTTGTCTCGTGTCCACTCAAAGTGGCCCATGGTCGACCTCCTTGTCGTACAACGGGAATATCGAAAACACGCGAAAGCTCAAACGACGTACACTTGTCGCCTGTCAAAAGGATACCTCACCTACTATCCCGTTAACAATGTTTGCATGGTACGCGTGCCTGCAAAGAGACATCAAATTTTTAGACTCACCAACGTTCCCCGTTTTTCCGACGTTTTTACGTCGAAAATAATGTATCGATACTTTAAGCGTGGAATTTTTATCAACTACTTATTTTTCACTTAAATTATATAATTGCACTTGATATGTATTTCTTTTATTCTGAAAAAATATAATACAAGTAATATACTAAAGAAGTTTGTTTTTAAATATTTATATATAGATTTATATAAAAATATTCTGTAAATATATGCATAATTTTTTTTTTTAAATTCTGTTTCCTTATAATTTTTTAATTATTTTATTATTTATATCTATATGTTTTTATTTTATATTCAAAAAACTTTGCTTTTAATGAGCAATATTAAATATCAGATTATTCACGGGGATAACCATCATTATATATATATTATAATTTAATATATATATAACTTGTGGAATAAATAACTACAAATATAGCGGTTTATTTATAGGTTTTATCAAAAGTTTTATAACGCATTGTGCTGTGTTTCCTACCGCGCATAAGAAACGAGTTACGTTCGTATATGAATATCTAACGAGCGTGCTATATCTAACGAACGACTCTCTGGCGATTGGTTATCGCATGCATTATAATACACCGTCGAGTCCACGGTGACACAGTGTGCTATCGTGTAATTTACGAGAATTGGAAAATTTACCATCATCAGAGCTACCCACGAGGAATTGTGCGATGTCGCGAGTGTGAACAGAGCCAAGAAATGAGACACACGTGTGGAAAGATGAACGAACTGCGAAAATAGTCGTGACTAATTTAAAACGAGTCGTAAAGATAACAAGGCCACGATGTTAAAAAAATGTTCGTCGAGATAATGAAATGAACAACCACACATAGGGTTTAAAGTACTGAAGAGAGATTACGAGACGATCATAGAAGAACAATCTGAATATAATCAATATCTTAAGTTAATAATAGCTCGTCAATAAAAATATCGATCTGCAGACATAATGATACATTTTAAAGCTGCACTTTTTCCCTTTTTTTTTATTAACACAATCATGGAATAGATCTATCGCTTTACAGAGTTTCTCCTAAAGAGAAAATTAACAGTCATCTCGGAAAATTACAGCGATTATTATTAAAAGGTGTCGACCGTTAATCCTAGCCAATCCTATCATTAGCCAATATCGGAGTAATATCTAGCAGTATCATGTCCTCATTTTTAAAAGAAAAAAAAATAATTTATACGATTAGAGAAATAAATGTACAATAGCCATTTGTCACGCGTTCATATTGCCTATTATTCGCTTCTATTTGCAGATATCCTGACGTTGTGTATTTTTAATAGCACACAGTGATATGTGCGATATACACGATAGCTTTATACTCTACACGTATGCAAGGAAAAGGGTCAGGAAGAGACGATTAAATGGCGCCAGGTCACGGCACGTGAAGGCGATGCCGCTCTGCTCGCTCATGCATCTCTTCATTACGATGCAGCTCGCGCCTCTCGCCTCGCCTTTCTGTCGGACCGAGCACGACACAGTTTCGCGGTCGCGTTACTCTGTCGAAACGCACTCTGCACCGGCAAACGTATCCGCGAGAACAACGACGTGTTCCCGATAACACCCGTATCACGCGAATCGATTTCCCAGGGACGAGAGACCGGCAGATCGATTGCCAATTACGCGAACACAATGGAATCGGTCGCTTCAGAAAGAATAATTTTTGAAAAAAAAAGAATCTTCATACTTATTGGAAAATAAAAAAAAAACGTTATATACAGTTATATCTGTAGATAAAATAATCTTACATGATTTATAACGGATTAGTTTTTTTTAAAGTTCTATTTCGAAAGTATCTGAAATGAATTTCTTTGCCGTAAATGTACTACCTTCTTTTCCTTCATATAAAAATGCGAAATTAAGGAACAGAAAATCTTATATAATTTGAAATTTTATATAATTTGAAGAATCAACGGTACTTTTTTTTCGTACGGAGATTACGCACGAGCGAGCGAGAGTGCAGCGTGAAAATTTATCATAAGATCGCTAAAAATGCGCTTATTCGCACGTTTGTTCATTTCGTCAGGTGATGTCATTCGCAAAAATGCACGTGCTCGCATGTGTCTGGGGAAATAATTATACCTCGTATCGTAATGCCTTACGCATTTTACCTGTCGATTATCACTTTTATCTCGCAAGGTCTTCGAAACCGGAACTCATCGTTCTGTAAAACGTATAAATTCTTTTCTCTTAATTCAAGGAGGAGTTATAGTACGAAGCGGTTTTGGAACATCATGAAACGATTTTTAATATGCTATATTAATCGGTAAATATATACTAATCAAGTATGATATCGATGAAAGGTGTATCAAATATTTATACTGTGTTCTCTTATCAACAATTACGATTGAATAAATTACGTTGAATCATAGATTCGTTAAACTCGGCATGAGATAAGCTATTACAATGTTTTACTAGGATTTCGCTCGATTATGATACAGATATGATCTTGTATGTATGTCAATTTTCCCGCCGCATCGTCGATCCATCGCGATCCGACGATGCGGCTTGATTGCTTGGTTAGTGGCGCGACAAATATGGAATATAGATTGCAATCTCTCGCCGATCCCCGAGAGGTAAATACCGCAAAATCGGAGGATAATCATATCCTATCCTTTTTCCACGGCCTTTCGTTACGTCGCTGATACTTTGATGCGCAGTTATTTCGAAGCACTGACATGAATATGTAATAACGATCGAACAGTGAAGCACGATAACGAAGAAATTACTCGCGACCTTTCCATTCTTTTCGTTCGAAAATGAATCTGTTAGAAAAAATAGTAGAGATAAGATATTAAAACTAATAGCATCTTGTTTCAGGGTTCCTATTATAGCTCTCTAAAAATTTAAAATGACAATTGATACCCACAGATTATCAGATTATATCACAATTTTGATAGTCTCAAATGGCCTTTGTTAAAAGCGAATAAAAAGCGAGATCTAAGAAATTAATTGTAAATTGAACCTATTGAAAATTACAGAAACATTGGCGAAAAGCATGCTAAAAACAGAAATAAAATAGGTTTAAAAATCTGTAAATATCTAAAATAACATGTAAAAAATATTCTGTTATGATCATTCGGATTATTTAATTTGTTAAAGACAGCTAGAAGAAAAAAAAAGTTTCAAGAATACGAATATAAATCTTTCGTACAAATGCATTTAAGATATGAATGAGAAACAAATATACACAAAACCACGGGCTTTTGATAAGTATGAGATATACTGCGTGTAAGTAAAAGTTGAAATTGTGCCTTACTGTAAATAAATTTGCATTTGTGCCGTAATAATAAAAGTTTTACCAAAACTATATTTGATAAATTGAATCTAAAATTAAGTTACGTTGAATTTTTAAGATATATGCAAAATAAGCACAAAAGAGACATATAATATATAAAAAATATTTTTAAAAAAGGTAAAAACACACGCCAAGTATAAAAAAAAAGTATCCACACTTGTATGCGACAAATATAATAGAAATTAAAAAAAAAACAAAAATTTAAGATGCTACTCGTCGTCGCATAAATATATCGTGATGTATGTCGAAATCTGTGCTATCAGGATCAAGGTTACACGTCAGATGCAAACGCGTGGCATTGAGTCCGATATTACACATTACGCGATGGAGGATGCCTCTTGGCATGATACGTGTGTGTGTGTGTTTTGTGTGTGTTGTGTGTGTGTGTGTGTGTGGTGTCGCCGCGTCTTAATGAGATCAATACACTCGTTGTTGCATTACGCGCGCCATAAGATCTATTATGTGCTTCTCTATCAGTCTAACAATAAGTACCTGGCATTCGATGCACTTATGCACACACGATGAGGGGGGAAGGGGAGTCATCCCACATTTGTCTCACGAAATAAAGACATACGAAATAAAGACAAAAGCCGATAACTGTATTATGTATTGCATATCGATTATCCCTCTCTAAAAAAGGCATGTTTCGATACTCGAAGTGAATTGTTGTCTCTTTTCCGCTCTGATTGGTTTTTATTGTGTCGTATGCTTCGTAGTGTTAAGGGCTATTTGACATCGCGAAAGTTATTTTGACAGTTTTGAAGTCAATTAGAGATATTAATAATAGTAGAGATATTAAGGAAGAGGAGTGCATACTTCGAAGAATATAGTAAATAATAATTTTTTTTTATATTTAAAAAGAATATTATTATTTGCCATATTCTTTGAAGTTTGCTTATCTCTACTATTATTAATATCTCTACTAATTGACTTCAAAACTGTCAAAATAATTTTCGCGAAGTCAAATAGCCCTTAACACTACGAAGCATGCAACACAATAAAAACCAATCAGAGCCGCGAAAAAGCGGCAACAATACACCTTGAGACTTTCGAGTATTGACATATAAATCAAACAAAGAAAAATTAAACAGGAAAAGAAATCCTGTTATATACAAAATTCATATTTGTGAAAACTTTTTCTCCACTCTCTCTCTTTTTAAGAGTGGAAACGATTTTGCGTACAATTTTGATATTATTGTATATTATTTGTGACTATCAAAATCAATCTAGCAGCGTTTAAAGAGGAAGATACGTCTATCTTGTAACATAGAGCGATGAGACGAAGAACTGACTAACAATAAGTTGTAATATAATGCAAACAGAGATAAAGCTTAATATCTTAACACATCAATGAATACCGCCTAGTGTTATTTACGCAGAATAATTGCTTCTGTCCGAACGAGAGCTTGTATTGTATGATTACGTGCTATCGCAGGTAAAATAAAAAATGCGAGAAAATATATATCTCACATACTTTATGTTTTTACATATTCTGGCCAGTATGGCTTACCTTTTGCCGCTTCCAAAAATCTTGCGCAGCTTACGTTTATTCTTCTGGCCAGTTTGGACTTACCTTTCACTTCTGGCCATATCTATTCTGGTATTCGATCTTTAACCAGAAGGACACTCTTTCTATTGCCGGCTGATTATTATTATCGGCAAATAAACGTAAAGATTTTACTTTGTTCATTTACGATAAGTTAAATCGTTTATTAGACGCGCGCGTCCTTCAAGTCATGGAAGATACACGAGTGTTTATTAAAATATTAATTAAAAAATTTCTTTCTTATAATTTTTTGTATTTAAAATTATCCACGGGAATTTACAAAAAATAGATGTTATATAGTAAATTAATTGCTCTGAATCAAAAAATTTTCGATCTTGCATCACGAATGTCCGGAATCGAATTGTATGATATAAATATGAAATTATAAACGTTTAGAAAACGAACAAATTTTGCAAGCGCAAATCTAAAATGCGTATTTATATTTGTATTTATCCGCGCAAAACCCATATTTTTGCCCGTTACCCGTAGTTGTTGTTACACCTCAAAAGTTTATTAAATGAATAATGTGAGATTCAAAAGACATAATGAATTTCTTGCACAATCAATATAAGAATGCTGTAAATTATAAATGTTTCATGTTCTCATATTATATATACGTCTTTATAAAAAATTTTATGTCGATATTAATATCTTGTTATTACATTATATGTGTATACATCTCGTGCACATTGTTCGTATCGAAATTATAATTTATATATAATATATATTTTAAAATAAAATATTTGCAATTAATGTAAATACAATTAATATAAAACTAATCAGCTCTTTAAGGCAATCTATATAAAAAATTCTTCTCCGCGATGAAACAACCGCGAAATATCTTTTGATCTCACATCATTTTATTATAACTTTGCTTTAACTTTGTAAAGTTAAGTTATTAATCAATATGGATGGAGCTATAAAAAATTAGGATAAAATCGGTGCATTATAAAAATAAGTTACAATATACAATTAATAATCATTAGCGCGTTTTTTTTTAAATTAATTAGTAGATAAAATTTGCTATGTAACGTTTCCTATCTTTATTTAATTTATGCTTGTGATACATATTGGAAAAATCTGTAAGTATATTGCTCTCTCGCACACGATTTATATAATATTTAATCCTGGACGGATATAAGGAGGAAGGAATAAAACAATTTTATTAATTAGATATTAGTTTTATTTATTTTATTTATTTATTTTATTTATCTTGTTATATATATCTCCTTTTTATTTAAATATATATATTTTATTTATTTATTTTTATTTCTCAAAGTGCAGAATATCTTTTCTAATTTTGTTCATGAAGTATAAACATTATGAAGAAACTAAAATAAAAGATTTAAATATATAAAAAAGTCAATGAAATTTCTTATAATCTTCTTTACATTTTTATACTTTTCTTAATTTTCTTTATTATTTTATTTAAATAACAAATTAAAAAATTTAATCGGATATAATTTATATTTGACTAATATTATCCAAATAAAAATATTGTTAATATAAGTATTAGTAATATTCATACTATTCTTACCAATTGCCTTTGTTCCTCTCTTTGTAGAGTACTTAGTAGAAAAGGTAAGAAATTATAATATCTTTATCAAATCTTAAATCTATATTAATCTATAATCTTTACAAGATTGATTATAACTTTCAGGCAACTGGTATATTTTATAACTAGTATTCTGTATAAGACAGAACACTGGAACCAATAAATCATGCGATTTTTAAAAAACGAGCTCTCTTTCATGAACTCTATGCGTGCATACAAGTGTATCCTCATACGCACGATAAATCGATAAATGATCGTATTTATATCCAGGATGAAATATTCAGTCTAATTTGTTTTAACCCATCCATTTTAGGGTAACGGATTTATCTAGAATCTACATCTACGATCTCTGTAAATCCATTACCTTCAAATAAAATAAAAGTTTGTCACTCACCAATCGATGCGCAACAGCGGAGTTGACGGCATTGAAGCTGTAACATATAAATAAAAGATCCAAATTATAGCAGCACCCCAAAATAATTAATATTTCAAAAAATTATTATTGTATGCACCAAATTCATATTCAATGCGTACAATAATAAGCAGATATCTAATGGAATAATTTTTATAAATTCTGAAAAGAAATTTTTTTTAAATAAAAACTTTTACAGAATTTATATAAGACTTTTTCTCTCCAATTCTTTCTTATTTAAATCAAACAAACGAACCGAATTAATGCGCGTACGCGATTTATAATAATTAATATACAATTAATAAATACTTACTCCAGGGTTGCTCCGTCAGCGCCCGATGCCTCCTAGGCCTGCTCTTCCCCTCAGGTTTCAGGATTGTCCGTTTCCAAAGTCCATTGATTTACACGCGCGATACTTTGAACGACACTCCCGCACTTTAATACGCGATACTTTAGACTTTAAACAACACTCCCGGACTAAGACGCGCGACACTTTGCTCGACACTCCCGAATTCCGCGATCGCGAATCTTGCGCGTATATCCCATTTCGCGCGAGAATCATACTCTGAGCCAACTAGTCGGGACTGCAACGGTAATTTCGAGCAAGGGTTAAGCCCGAAGCGGAAGAAGACGGATTCGATCGACGGGATGGACGCGAATGGGATTCGCTCGACTCTTGTCTCGTGCGCATATTCGCATCTCAGAGTGACTCGAACTAACTTAGGCGCGATTTCAGATGAGACGCCAGGATGCTGTATCACAGGCGATATCACAGGGCAGGTAGACGCGCCGAGAGAGAAGATACCCATTTCTGATGCTAATCATGTAAACCATGTATTAAACAATCTAAGAAATGGGAGCTCAACCTCTCGGAACGAGCTAAAACCGGCCTAAGTAATTAAATCAACTCATCAACGCGATACATAATATGCCACCAACCAACGGTGCAACATAATATGACTGGTAGACGAGACAAGAGAAGGGACCCATTAACGACGATCCCGAACAATCGACCGAACTCTAATCCGATTCGAACCGAGCCGTTTGTCGAAGCAGAGCGTGCTCCTCAATCAGCCGGATCTTGAGCCTGAGCTCAAAACCGCGCGAGCATCGTACGATGTACATGCCATACGTACGCGGCCGGCATCACCTCGTGTCGCGAAACACGAGGCATGAAAACGTTGCATTCGCAACGCCTCAATGAGACGTCCCATTCAGTCGGCATCAAAAGTACGATTCTCGACGACAATTATGAAATCGGGATATCATTGCGAAGATGCAACAAACCTGGACGCGCGATACTTTGCACGGCACTCCCGAATTAATTAAGACGCGAAACGTGATATCGATCGATAGCGTTAAAAAATGTTAAAAAACATTAAACGCGTTAAAAACCCGTTTGGGTACTTAGCTTCTCCTTCCAGATACTAAGCCTCCCTACCAACGTCCCCACCTGAAACAAGAAGCGAAGAAACTCACGTAATTAATCGAATGCGTAGTTAATATCTCTACTAATTGACTTTAAAACTGTCAAAATAATCTTCGCGATGTCAAATAGCCCTTAATACTACGAAGCATGCGACACAATAAAAACCAATCAGAGCCGCGAAAAAGCGGGAACAATACACTTTGAGACTTTCGAGTGACATAATATTGACATAACATGCCTTATTTGAGAGAGGAATAATTTATTGAAAATTAAACAACTTCCGTAAATAAATGCGCGCGCTTGTGTTGTTCTAGTTTTCTGTATAAATGTGATTGATAACTGCTTTTTCTGATTATCATCGGTTCTCCTCTTACAAATTGATGACTTGTCTCTACAATCTCATTCTCAATTATGATCTAGGAAAAGGAATTAAGACCGCGATGAAATAGCAAAGCCGCGACAAAGTAACACAGTAAATCATCATTGGCAATTTTGTTAGGGCATTTTAATCATAGATTACTTTTACACCTTCTAATTATAGCTTTATTAATTCTAAAACAAGATGTTTTTATTTAAAAAAATAATGTCTTTCTAAAAAAAAGGTAATTTTTAAGTCTTGAAAATGACACTATCTAGAATAAAGTTAACCCTTTTATTTGAAGCAACGTAACTCTGATATTTAAATATATTTTTTAATAATAATAATTTTTCTAAAGATAATCATATAAAGAAAAATAAAAATGGGTCATTCTGTATATTAGATGTAAAAAGTGTTGTGTTCTACTTATTTTTTAAATTGCGCACAATTTTTTCAAATCGATTTTTGAGAAATCGATTTAATCTTTTTAGTCCGTTCTTTTTTTTTAATGAATAGATTTTAATTATTCCGATTCAAAATCGATTCAGGAATCGATTTTTTTATGAAAATCAAACATCCCTAGAATAAACTCGATAAAGTATTGCAAAAAATATTTTGCGAACGCTCTATTCCAGCGCCTGCGTTTCCCATCATCTCGGCAAAGTCTCGCTGAGCGATTACACGAGGAACTTAATGCGCCGTGCGATTGCTTTCGCGCGCGAGATGATCGTAAAAATAAAACGCAGAAATGGCACGCGGCTTGATACGGAGATAAAAATCTCGGGTCGCGGTTCGCCTTTCGCTCACCGCGAAAAGACGACAGTTCTCTCGTCGGCGCAGAAAAGCGATCCATATAAATTCCGACGCCCCTAATGGTACACGTGCCGTGATCGAAATCAATCAAAGATTAAGAAAGGAATGAATACATTTATACATGCATACACAGCGCACAGAATACTTATAATATTATCCAATGATAAGAAAAAAAATTGCTTTTTGTAGCTCGCCACTTTATATTGTGTGGAAACGATGATTTGTATATTCCTTGCATAAACGCGTATTTTTTGTGATATACATAAACATATTATATATGCAGTGATGCTAGCGTAATATATTATTTATGCATAGAATATGTGTGTACAAAGATCATCAATATCGTTTCGTATGAAATCGAACTAGGAGAAATATCCTTCGGGCATTATTACTATAATTAGCATAAAGGTTGCAGCAGAGGATTCTGTCATTATAACAGAGGAAGATAGCTCGTAAATCACGTTATTTAAATAAGTAATCAAGTCGCAACAGTACCTTGTATGCGACTGCGATATAAGGTGCAGATAATTACATAATCGTTCTTAGCTTAGAGACCTGTTCGTTGAGTTTATGAAATGCGAGATATAAGATCCTTTCTCTTTCTTTAACTTTTCACGAAGCACGAAAACGCGAATACTAATGTTATAAATAAACTTATAATTTTTATAAATGCAAAACAATGTTGCAAAACAATATTACAGAGAAAAGTATGAGATTATTGTATAAGTAAAATAAAATACAATTGAACGTAATATTTTTGCACGAATATTTTTAAAACATCTTTATAAAACATCTTCTCTTGTATAATTTAATTTTGATTATGCGTCGCTTTCTCTCTCTCTCTCTCTCTCTCTCTCTCTCTCTCTCTCTCTCTCTCTCTCTCTCTCTCTCTCTCTCTCTCTCTCTCTCTCTCTCTCTCTCTCTCTCTCTCTTTCATTTTATTTTATTATCTCGCAGAAATCCTACATGATGGAAAAGTATGATATTATTATATGAGTAAATAAATAAATAAAATAAATTTGAACGTAATATTTTTGCACAAATATTTTTAAAACATCTTCTCCTGTATAATTTAATTTCGATTATGCGTCTCCTTTCTCTCTCTTTCATTTTATTTTATTATCTCGCAGAAATCCGACATGGTAGAAAAATATAAGATTATTGTATAAATAAATAAATAAATAAAATTGAACGTAATATTTTGGCACGAATATTTTGAAAACATCTTTATAATCACGTACGCCTTTCTTGTATAATTTAATTTTGATTATGCGTCTCTTTTCTCTCTCTTTCATTTTATTTTATTATCTCGCAGAAATCCGACGTGGTGGAAGAGGCGGTCCGGTTTGGAACGCGGGTTAACGGTGATAGCCGTTTCCGGGTTTCTCTTGTGCATCGCTTTGGCCGTGGCCCTCGGAATTTTGGCGTCCAACACGACATGCAACACTACATCCAGGCCCGGTAAGAGCACTTACTTTTACAGCGACCTACAATGCAACACGGACCGCTCGTGCACGCATGTTGCAAGTGCAATGTTATTCGAGAAGCGTGGAAGTAACACTCACATATATAGCCTTCTGCCTTCGAGATTTGTGTTAAAACCTCGCACACGTATGTGGCTTTGCCTGGATTTTTTATCCCGAAATTGAATTAGAAACACTGAATATATCGGTTTTGTTGTACGCTTTGAGATGTATACAGTGATAGTCATCGGAAACCGAACAAAAATATCTTTAATATCTTTAAATATAAAAAAAAAGAATATGTAAAATATACAAAATTTAGATGATTCTAAATATATCTCTGACATTCTAATATTTAACGTAAATAAAGTAAAATAATTTTATATGTGTTCCGCTTCTGGCGGCTTGCTCTCTAGAATGAGACTGCAATCTTAACACAATAATGAAGAGAAGATTGGATCTTGCATCTATATCCTTCATTTACGAAAGCCCATCATCGTACCGCATTTCTGCATATGTACAGGACCGACACGAATATGAAGCCATTTCTTCTTCTGCTTTTAAGATGAGCCTCGTGTTTTCGATATAATTTCGAAAATGAAAAATGAATAATAACAACTTATCATCTTCCTCCACATAATAAGATTTTCGTAACGTTCGAAAATTTTTCGAAGAAGATCTCATTTTACTTCTTCTAATCTAAGCCGCGTGCAATTTGTAAACCGATTCTGTGCATGCAACGACGAAGTATCATGCATCGGCATCCCAAGAGGTGCGTTGGTCCCGCGTTGCGACAAAGACGTTACTTAACATCGCGTCCAATTACATTAATCATTAATGCCTGGAATGAAATTGCTAGTGGCGAGCAAGTCATAATTCTCCGCGACATGGCAGCGATAAACTTCTGCAATGGCTTATGCAGTAGGCGTAATAAAAAATTATTAGATACTACATCTTATAAATCTTCCACGCAATAAATATACCTTGCGACATTATATATTAAATGATTTAGAAATGACGATATTCTGATATCTAGAAAAATTTCCCGACGATATAATTTCTTTCTAATGCATTCAAAAACAGTTGGAATTTGAATTCTATATAGTCCGTTTTTTGTTGGCAAATAACGGATTATTTATTTACGATCTGAAAAATTTTTATTGTGCGCGAGAAGAGAGCGCAACATATAATGAAACATTTAAAGGAGCTAAACTTATTTTTGTGTGTTCAGGAAGATATTAATGGAAATTTTAATGCTACTTAAATCATACGCCTTTAATCACCGTTTGGTTTAATTACTGTTAGACGTATCGTATATCGTATTGAGATCATTTGCCGATTCAGACGCTCATATGTGCATCGTGTTTTTCTTCGATATTTTGAAGAGAGAAAGAGAGAGAGAGAGAGAGAGAAGAATGTATGCTTTTTTTAATGGCTCAATGCGACAAGCAGCGATTATGTTTACGATCGAAACCGTTTGGTAACGGTATGTGCCGTAAAAAATTTTAATTGTGCGAAAGTAAGACACGGAATTGCATCGTTGTCGTAAATTTTGTTTATATGTCGGCGTCTTTTATATGCGTCTTGTATCAAAAGTGCTTTGTCAACTCATTAAACGAAGAAAAAAGTATGACGTTATAAACATAATTCTGCCGAGTTGTAGAAATTGTTGTTACTTTTTTATCAACATCTATATTTTATCTTGTCATTATTAGCGGCGAAAAATGCTCAGATAACAAATTAAAGAAGAAAATTTATTAAAGAGAAATCTTAATCAAAATTTAGTTAAAGCATTTCATATCCGAAATATTTTCCATGCAAAAAATTACGAATTTAATTAAAAAAGTTTTTTATAAATATAATAACAAATTAATTATTATTATTTAATCAGGTTTTAAAAAATTTATATATATTTTCCTTTTTTCTTTAAGGGAGGCAATTTGTTTAAAAAACTTATCGGAAACAAATTCGAAATATTGAAATAAATTCGATGAAAATAAACTTGAAATATGTTAATTTCGCAAGAATCGCGATAATGATCTCGGCTATCAATGCAAGTTTTTCGTTGGGAAGACGACACGCATCTTAAAAAGGTTCGAGAGGGTGTTACACTTTTCTAAAAGAAGGAGCGATAGAACTCGTGACGTGTGATTCGAAGTGACGTCAACGAAAGGACTCTGACGCATTTTGATATTTCTACTGACAATGAGACAAACCATTGTTTTTAAAGTTACTCACCCGCCGCGCGTGTTTACACCGGCGTAATAAGCGATTACACGCATAATCGCGCGCACCAGAATTTATAATTCGAGCACTCCCGTCGCTAATATTTCGAGTTGCGCGAATGCGTCGACATTACTGACGCATCTCCGCGAGATATTTCCGGAAAGTATGTACTTAAAAGAATCGACGGGATACGAAACTTAGTCAGCGCACGGTAGTTTGACGTTGAAATGTTGCCTTTCCCTACGTGAACACTTAGTGATTACATACGCAATCCGACGAGGAATAATAATAGGTGAAGCAGCATGCGACGCATTTGAATCGAGAAAAAACCGTGATGTAAAAATACGATAATTGTTGCCGTCTATAAGTACTTCACATTAATTTAAAAAATAAATTTTTATAAACTAATGTTTATGAATTTATTGTTTTGTCCATAAACGTTTAAAAAAAAGTAAAAAGGTCGAATATATAATCCGTGCTTCTGATTTTTACAATATTCAAGAAATATATCGTTTAGTAAAAATATTCTTTAAGATTTGTCCTCGCATATTATTGTTTCATATTGTAATGCAATTATTTATTATGTAAACTGTTAATAAATGTAGCGAATGTGATCGAATTTTATCAATATAGAAAAAGTATGCCCTTTTTTTAAATACATTATGCTATTTTCCAAAAAATTCTACATTTTTGACAGACAGAATAGAACTGATCACATACAGAAATGCACAGCATAATTCATATTAATCGCTTGCGAAAAGAGAGATATTAAATTTTACTCTGTATGCAATTTTAGTTTTAAGTTTTATCGCAGCTTGTTGTATGTAACTCGATGCTTCACCCAGCCATTAATTTGTCGCTATTACGCATTTTTTTCGCACCTGCAATCGCACCTGCATCCGCACGAGAACAGATCCTGTTAATGCAGAGATGTTACCGTCCACAGCCGAAGCGTTAAGTGGCTCGGAAACATCGAGCAACATCCATGTCATACAGAAAAGCCCGGAATGCGACGATATATGCTTAACACCTGGATGCGTTGCCACAGGTTAGTGAAATATATAGCGGAACTTGAACCTTCTATTTATTTAGATTTAAAATTATAAATATTTAAAATTAGATTAGATTAAATTTAGATTTAAAATATCATAATATGATATTGTAGATATTAGTACATTCTGCTTAAAAAAGAGATTAACGTATATTTAAACTATGTGTCTGTTTCATATATTAACTTTAAGAAATAGAAATAAAATTTAAATTTATAGTAAATTTCTCGTATTTTTCTCTCGATAAAGATTTTATAATTCTATTGGAATAAAATTTAAGAACAAGAGAATTTTAGAAAAAGAAATAAATTATATATTCAGCATTGAAATATCATATTCTTCGAATTTACGTTATAAAATATTACGTATTCAAAAAATATTTATTTCAATTTCTTTTTTCTTTGATAGTGTTTATTTCACACAATTATTTCAAATTTTGCCGGCAAATACGGAAAATATTTTTGTATTTCTACAAAAATTGCCCTTTGAAATGATATGCAATGGTCGACTATCGGAAAAATGTTTATTGTTTAAAGATATTCCAACGAAGCCTAAACTTCGGATATTCGATGTGTTATAAGATAAGTTAATCTCGCCACGCAAAGGCTAAAAATCTTTGCCTAATAATATCGAGCTCTACTAACTTGCGCACGCCGCAGCCTCACAGATACTGAAAAATATGGATCGCAACGTGGAGCCGTGCGATGACTTTTACAAGTTCGCCTGCGGTGGCTTCCTCGGGACCACCAACATTCCCGATGACAAAACCAGCGTAAATGCGTTCTCCGTTATCGTCGACGCTCTCTTGGAACAACTACGGATCAGTATCGAGGAGGAGAGTCCCCCAAACGAGCCGAGACCATTTAAACTTGCCAAAGACTTCTACGAGGCTTGCATGAACAAAAGTAAGCAGCCGCAAGGTGACCTTTTTTAATATAAATCAGTAGGCTTATAACGGACTTGTCTAATAAATTCAAACTCGCTTATTTTGCAAAATAAACGACGAGAAAATTATATCACGAGTTTTATAATATTTATGAAATCGATAATTATTTTGTTAAGTAAAGAAAAAAAGTTTTATTTCTCTTTTTTTTATTTTCTTCTTAAATTTATTCATTCTTCCAGCCGCTATCGAGGAGCGAGGCTTGCAACCGCTGTTGAACAATCTCAGAAAACTGGGTGGATGGCCAGTTCTAGACGCCGAGAGATGGAACGAGGGCGACTTCACTTGGAAAGATGCCGTCTACAGATTCCGCAGATTGGGCTATTCCGTTGACTACTTCATCGATTTCGGCGTCAGTGTCGACTTGAAGAACAACTCGAGGCGCCTGATCGATGTAAGCACGTAACAATTTACCGCGAAATGCGAGATTTAGAACAAGCGGAGACGATAATGGAACGAAGATCATAATTGTTCTAAATTGAATATATAGAATTTACAGCGACAAATCCATGCTCAATGAAAATTGATAATTTTTAGCTTGATCAAGCAGCTCTTGGTCTGTCGCGCGAATATCTATCGAAAGGCTTCGATGAGAAAATCGTTCAGGCATATTATAATTACATGGTGGACATTGCTGTGATCCTTGGAGCTAATCCGGACCGAGCCCGCAAAGAATTGAAAGAGTCACTCGAATTTGAAATCAAACTCGCAAATGTAAGTCATCTTCCAAGAATTTAAAACTTATAGATGCAACCTTGACAAAAATAATATTTAAAATAAGACTGACCTAAATATTATAAATTCTTGAATTGCAATTCTTTTATTAAATGAAAGGTCCTTCGAAAATGCGAAATCTTCCGAGTTAATTATTTTGTGTATACTAATCAGTATAGACGTCAATTGAGACTATCGTGGTATTAATCGATTAAATATTCACTGTACGCAGATCTCGCTACCTAATGAAAAACGACGCAACGTAACTCTTCTCTACAATCCCATGACCGTGAACCAGTTATCCGCGGCTTATCCTAGTATACCATGGTGGGAATATTTCAACACAATCCTCGCGCCGCAAGCGCAGCTAAGTCGGGACGAAATAGTTATCGTAAA
This sequence comes from Lasius fuliginosus, assembly GCA_949152495.1. Taxonomy (NCBI): domain Eukaryota; kingdom Metazoa; phylum Arthropoda; class Insecta; order Hymenoptera; family Formicidae; genus Lasius; species Lasius fuliginosus. The sequence continues at coordinate 15,178,244 of OX424443.1, read as the reverse complement.
CGTGCCCAGCTATCTGAAAGACTTTGAACGACTGATCAGCGAGACGCCGAAGAGGGTGCAGGCGAATTATGTGTTTTGGAGGGCGGCCGCCGCGTCGGTCAGCTATTTAACGGACGATATCCGAAAGAGACAGCTGAAATATACGCTAGAGTTAAACGGTAAAACGGAGAGGGAACCGAGGTGGAAAGAATGCGTGGAAATTGTCTCCGGTAGTATGGCGATCAGCGTTGGTTCGATGTACGTGAGAAAGTATTTTAAGGAGGATGCGAAGAAGACCGCTCTCGAAATGGTCGAAGATATTAGAGAGGAGTTCACGAAGATTCTGAAGAAGGTGAGAGAATAGAGAGGCGAGAGGTTAAACTCTCGCGAAATCGCAAGTGTGTGGAAGATTGAAATCTTGAGATTGATACTTTTGACGTCCATTTATCTAGAAATTGAAATCTGGAAAAAGCCTCTACTTTCATTTTCTTTTATCTGTAAATTGAGATCACGGAAACACACACACACATGAATACACGAGAACCTTAACATGCACCTATTTATCAACGAATTAAAATCTAGAATATTTTTATCTACATTTTTTACTATTTAAGAAAAAAGAAACAACTCGTTAGAGAAATATTAATTTCAGAAATACTTTGACATTGAAATTTGATTCTCTTTAGTAAATTTTTGACGAAATTTTTTAGGTGGAATGGATGGATGAGAAGACCAGAGCAAACGCCTTGGAAAAAGCAGCTGACATGACATCACATATTGCTTATCCAGATGAGCTGCTGGACAATAGAAAGCTTGACGAGTTTTACGAGGGACTCGAATTAAATTCGTCCGATTATTTAGGAAGCATTTTGAACCTGACCATCTTCGGGACGAATTTTTCATTCGGTAGACTGAGAAAGCCGGTGAACAAAACGGAATGGATTACTCATGGAAGACCGGCTATTGTCAATGCCTTCTACTCATCGATCGAGAACAGTATTCGTAAGTATTTAAATATAACCAACCTCACGCGCAAATTCATATCAGTAAATAAATGTCAAACGTATATATTTCTTTAATAATTTAATAAATTTGAGAAAGATTTTTATATAGAAAGTTTAAAAAAAAAAACAAAAATTAATTTAAATAACAGTTGAAGAAGATATTTACATCACGCTGACATTCACAAAGCCAATACTTTTCAAAATCTTTCATTTCAATAAGAGCAAATTTTAAATCTTTAACCTTTTCCAAAAATGCGATCTTTTTTATTAAATTTTATATTCTTGAATAAAAAATAAAAAAGTTCCATCATACGCAAAACACTATATAAAACTATTCGATTAAAAAATAAAAATACTTCTCATTTAAGAGCCTAGTATAAAAATTTATGCATTTTGAGTCATTATTTTTTCGCATTAAGTCATTAGTGCGTTTTAATCTTAAGAAGGAAAGTTATTACAACATGACATGCAGATTAATTTAGCAATCATTATTTGCCGCGCGCCTACCGAGTGTCGAATAATTCTCTCGCGATTCTTTTTTCCTAGAATTCCCCGCGGGTATTTTGCAAGGCACATTCTTCAGTAATGATCGGCCACGTTACATGAACTACGGCGCCATCGGCTTTGTCATTGGCCATGAGATTACCCATGGCTTCGACGATCAAGGCAGACAGTTCAATAAGGAAGGTAATCTCGTAGATTGGTGGGAGCCGGAGACAAAGGAGCACTATCTCAGGCGAGCCGAATGTATAATTTACCAGTATGGAAATTATACTGTGAAAGATGTAGGAATGAACGTAAGGCGAATCTCACATGTTCACATTTCTACATTTATATCCTTAATTATATTTTCTTGCTAAATTCTACATTTTTTGCTCCATATATGTTTCTGTATATTCTCTATTCTATATTTTTAATGCGTAGATTCTAATTGTCTGCGAAGAGATATCGATAAAGTATGGAAGAGACTCATATTTGTGTTTCATATCGTGTTATACAAGTTCTGTCGCATCTGTCGTTTTTATTTCTTTAATGAATCATTCTCTGATGATACTGAATGCAATTGTCATAACATCCTTTCTTATTCTATTTGCTGCTATTTCCGCCACACTTGCTATATAAATAAATGCTATTGTTGTAAGAATAATTAACATCCGAGTTAATCTTTATTTATTACGTATCGCAACACACGCGTGTAAATGCTGCTAATAGAAAATTCACGTGCGGTAAAAGTGACGGCGATAAGTAAACTTTTTCAGCGGAATTACTTTCGAGTAAAATATCTATATAATACTCGTATAAAATATCTTTTTTCTAAATCCGCAGAAAGAGGAAAAGAGAGAAGCTAAAGAAACGTATAGTGAGTCATAAAAAATATACTGTCTCTTTCATATTTTTGTCAAAATGTTACACGAGGAAAAAATATATCATAAAAATATATTTGTTTATTAAAGAAAAATCAAAACATGTGGAAAGCTATTTAATTGTCAGCATGACAATTAAATAACGGATTATTCATTTCGCGATATGAACAAAACGCGACGAGAAAGCCGTTTCTATAATTTTTGACATATACATTCTAAAAAAAAAAGAATCCTACTCTTCAATGCAATTATAAAAATATTTTATATTGTAATATATTGCCTAGATGAAAAAGAAAAAATGTAATTTTGTTATATAATCCCATCTCACACAAAATCTATTTTATATTTTTGCAGCTGAACGGAATAAATACCCAGGGTGAGAACATCGCCGATAACGGCGGCATAAAAGAGGCGTATTACGCGTACAAGGAATGGGTGAAACGAAACAAGCCGGAACAGAGACTACCGGGTCTGCCGTATAATCCGGAACAGATGTTCTGGGTAAGCGCCGCCAACAGTTGGTGCAGCAAGTATCGTCCGGAAGCGATGAAGCTGCGCATCACGACGGGATTCCACAGCCCCGGCGAGTTTCGCGTAAGGGGACCGTTGTCGAACATGGAGGAATTCTCGCGCGACTTTAATTGCCCGGTCGGCTCTAAAATGAATCCGAAAAAGAAGTGCGCCGTATGGTAGATCTCACAAGTATCAGCGAAAAAAATTGGCTCCGTTGTAACGTTCCGCGACCGCTTTCAATCCTATAAGCTGTAGTAAAAGAGTGCTCGTTGTTTCGTCGAAACAACCAGTATCGTTCGGTGGCTTTATAGTAAAAAAAGAGACATTTTTTTTCGGATGTGTGCACGACGCGTTTCCTTTCCCCGTTTTCCCGTTTCTAAAAGCCATACGGTAATATCGGTTATTGTGATCTTCGAATATCAAATTGTTATGTCGCATCCATAAAATAATTATCAGATTTTTTTCCGTCGTGAAATTTCAGCGATTTAGGAATGTTTACACTGTCGCTTTTAGGATTAATGAACGCAAAGGAGTCGTATCTGCAGGATATCTGCAGGATATAATCTGACCTCTCCTTTGCATCCTGCAGAACAACATTTCATCGTAGCAGAGAATTTTTTATCAGCGATAATACTTGAAGGCGAGAACTGATATTTCGTAATATGTAGTATAAAATGTGCAAAAAAATCTAAGAAAGCATTCTCCACGATGAACTGGAGATTGCATTCGTGCGCTTTTAAATGCGCAAGATTGATATTATGAATCGTTTTTGGCTTTTTGGTAAACAATTTTTATAATAAGTATGAAATACGTGTCACGATGCACGTATGTAAATAGAGAAAAAATGGAATAATGATGGATTTGAAAGTTAATTAGTTCTACTTCTATGAGAAGTTATAATCGTTTAACTGTTTTTGATGTATAGGGCATAAGATTTCTGTGTTACAATGACAATGTCAAAAATTTTAAATTGTTCCATAATGAAGTAATGCAGCTTTAAGCTAAATTGTCAAACATATTTAATCCTCTTAGTTTTTGTTGAGAATTTTCATAGCTTGTATATCGTAAAAAAAATGTTTCATTAAGAAATCGCTTTTTATCCGTTTTTTATTGTTGACAACTTTGTTAAGTCTTGCTTCCTAGATTAAATCTTAAAGTATTCTGTTGACAAATGGGCTGAGTAGTAATAGTATATATTATACAGAATATATGGTCCGTAAAATTAATTGAGAAAGAATTAAGAGTATTTCTGGATAAATTTGTTATACATTTTCTTAATGAGAATTTTAACAAAATTCAGATAATTTTTCATAACTATTTTACGTTGAGTATTATTTAGTAGTATTATCGAGTAGCAATTATAAAGAAACCGCAAATTAGTAAATATGCGGTAGCGAAAATAGAGCGCTTTATCACAAAAAATAATGCGATATGCGCGATTTCTTGTGTCTTAAAGTTTTAGTTACATTATAGGCTCCAATTCAAGTACATAGTACATCGGATATTTCTTCTCTGAGATTTCATGGATAAAAAAATGCCAAAACAAGCATTTTCGACAACTTTGACGGCATTTTTTGCAAGAATTAGATTCTAGTCAAAAATTAGAAAGCGAATCAAATTATAGAAGATGGATCATTTTTAACCATATACATTCGCGAATTTATAAGAAAAATTTTATTAAGAAATATGTCGTCTCAGAAGATCTGCATCAGTTTTGGTATCTTTCCTCTAAACAAGAAAACCAGAAAAAAAATTTTTACCGAAAAGAAATTGAAATGCGCTCTTTAGCGCTATTTAATTAGTTTTATTATCAATAGTGTGTGTCACATCTTTAATAATAAAGTAAATAAGCTTTAGACAGAATGTGGATCTCAACACATTACAAGTAGCAAATTAATCTTTCAAAACAAAATAAGCTTGTAATTAAAAATTAAACTAAAAGATCAAATTTTTTTTCTCCGCATTTTTATTTTTAGAATATAATTTGTGGAGATATTTTACATTACAATGTAAAATAACGTTAACAAAATTTATATTTAAATTTCATTTTTAAATTATTTATTTTTAAATTATTAAACACACAAATATTGCCATTATTAGACCCTGATTTTTTACGAGCCACATTTGTATGCTGTATCGGCGTTATAATTGTAAACTTCGACAATTTAATGCGAGAAATTTTATTTTTTGTCTACTATATATCCTCGGATAATCATTAGTCGTAGAGTTATCGTTTCGAAGTACTTAGAGCAACCTATTAATAAGTATTAATCGTAGATATTTAACTGCAATTGAGATTAAACCGTAATTGCTTTTCAACATATTACTTTTTGCATCCGCATGCATCACATATAGCATTTTTATTTGCGTTACATCCCTTCCTGTCTTAGACGCATTTTCCAATTTCAGGTATTTATTGCAATGGTTATTTAACCCTTTGATTGCGGATCGCTCGGAAGCAAGATGAGAATATCATAATAAGAGTATCGTATGTATGTACGAATTATATAAAATATGACACGTAGATATTACAGATAAAATGTACGATGTATGCAAATCAACAGCAGACTCAATAATGCGTGTCATCTCCAAATCGCTTGTTTTGATTAATAAAGGCGCCTAAAGACGCTGTTCGTACTCAATTAGAGAGTAATTTCGCGCGCCTTTAAGCGCGGTGAGGACTTTCATTAGATGCTTAAAGGCGCTGTTAGCGATCAAAGGGCTAAGTCATCGAGTACAACAAGTTTAAGTAAAAGAAATATGAGAAATGTATATATATATATATATATATATATATATAAATATATATATTTCCTTATAAAATGTTTGTTGAATATATGTAAAAGTTTAATACAAAAATATCTCATGTAAATATCAAACTGTATTTTACGCACTTTCCAAAAAAATATCCGTAATGTTTTCTCTGGAATATATGCGTTAGTGAAATTTCACTCACACAATTTTATAGTTCGTTGTGCGCGCACAACGCAAAGATGAAAATATAAATAAACACTTAACGCTATCACTTACCTTGGCTGATACGTTGAGATGATCGTCCGATTCAGTGGTCCTGCCTGCGTCCACGATGCATTAGACAACGAGATAATTCTTACGGTACTTCTTCGATCATTCAATTCGTCCGTAGCTTGCACTTTTCAGCGAGGATGGCTTGCTGCTAATGTCCAACTTATGACGACGCGAATCACACTATAATCGCGAAAATCCTCGACTTATTATTGCACTGTCCTTCGAAAACTGCACTCGATACTCCGTTGTTCGCTTCGACATGCGCTCGAAATATAACGAAAAACGCGGCGATAACTTCGCGTCAATCCATGAATTGCCACTTGTAATAAGAGCAGAGTTTATTACAGTATCGATTGTAGCGACAGATTATTTTTAGTATTACCGCGCGACGCTTTATTCGAGATGTCTCACTGAGAATATACGTTTTTATAAACGTGACGTGTGATTTTATGATGTGCAACATGGAGAAACACGGAGAAGCGTGGATCATCTTTGAACGATGCTCGCGTTAAAGATGATGACTACGCATGCGCGGCCTGCGTACGCGCATCGAAATATTATTGAAAACTAAATAAATGTTCATATCGGATTGTTCTCAAAATTACCGATATCACACGACGACGCTTGCTTTATTTAATGTGTCACTGTGCACGTATCTTTTTATAAGCGTGTATACGCCTTTTTATGCAAAAACACACAGAGAAGAGCGCGGAGAAGCGCGAACGACGGCTTCAAGCGACGCAAAGCGAACGGTCGCGCATGCGCAGCGTCAATCGAGGGAGAAGTCACTCGGCAACGCAAACTGCTTAGTGGAGACATCTGTTAGCGAATATTCGAGCTACCTCGTAGCATGTACCGTTCTAGCATGTCGGTAATGCAACGCACGCGCTCGTCTGTCATCATGGCGCGGCAGAGCGCGCGCGAGGCGATATTTATTCAGGGCGTATACGAACGTGTTTGTGGTCGCGTAATTGTGCAAAATTGACGTGTTTTGGCCCCGAGAGAGCGAGACGGGGAGACTATTGCGCCAGCATGGACAAGCCGCCGTACAAATTGAGCAGCGTGCTGCTCGGTCACACAGCGGATGTGAGAGCGGTCGCGACCTTCGTCGACGGCACCGTCGTGTCAGTTTCCCGGGACAAGACCGCGCGAGTGTGGAAACCGACCGGGTTCGTACTCTAGGAGAGAGCTAGATAATTTGTAGCATCCGAGTTTCTCTCCTTCCTCCTTTGCTTTCAATTTTCTAAAACTTTCCTTACCACGTAGCTACGAGAAAGATACGTTTCCTTCTCTGTGTATAGGTTATATCTTAATTGCTGCCTTTCTTAAGTCTGTAATCATTGTACAATGAAAGTTGGCCTTAGAGAAAATCAGCTTTATTACTCGTCGATGAGATATACATATCACTCTCGTAGAGCATGATTCTCAACTGAATTTATTGATATTAAAAGTTATTTTTTATTATATGCTTTTATACTGAGGATTACTGTCAGATAATAAAATTGTTATAAATATATCTAAATGTTATATATTAACATCCAGAATTTTGCAGGAAGGGTAACGAGTATGAGCAGAGCGCAATATTGACAGGTCACTCTAATTTTGTCAGTTCAGTGTGCGTCATAAATCCATCGGAAAGAAATCCCAAAGGTTATATCATTACTGGTAGCAATGACAATACCATATGTGTCTATATAGCGGATGAAACAGTACCTGTGCATACGATAATGGCGCATCAGAATACTGTGTGTAATCTGAGGACTGGCAAGAAGGACGATACGTTTCTTTCAAGTTCCTGGGATCTCACTGCTAAGTTATGGGACATGAGAGATTTAAGTAAACCGCAATTGAATCTCACGGGTCACACTGCCGCAGTATGGTGCGTGGCAGATTTATTAAGCGGCAATATAGTGACTGGATCCGCTGATAAGTTGGTAATAGTGTGGGCGATAGATGGTTCGATACAACATAAATTAACAGGACATACAGACTGTATTCGTGACATAGTTGACATAAAAAAGGATGAATTTCTAACTTGCGCCAACGATGCTACTATCAGGCACTGGAACGCCAAACTTGGAACCTGTTTAGGCACTTATTGCGGGCACGAAAATTATATTTATAGTATAGCAGCCGTTCCGAATGGCACGTACGTTTATTCGTCTGGAGAAGACAGAACTGTCAGAGTATGGTATAATGCGGAACTGGGTCAAACCATTATTCTGCCGACGCAGTCGATATGGTGTATCGAGTTGTTCTCAAATGGTGACATAATCACCGGAAGTTCCGACGGTGCTGTTAGGATATTTTCATCCGATCCCGAACGATACGCGAATTCGGAGGCATTGGAAGCGTTTGAGAAGGAAGTGGCAAATACCACTCTGAATGCGCAGCAAGTAATCGGAGACATCAACATAAAAGAGTCAGTTTTTTTTTTTTTTTTTTTTTTTAAATAAAGTAAAAATCTTTCCACTTATATATTGTTAAATTAATTGTAATTTTGTGAATAGTTTACCGGATTCAAAAGTTCTTCTACAACCTGGCCAACGAGACGGCCAAACAAAGATTGTGAATGAAGGGGATGCGGTTAGAGCGTATAGTTGGTCGCAGAGTGAACAACGGTGGATAAAAATTGGCGATGTGATGGGTGCATCCGGCGGTACCGCGGCTACATCCGGAAAGCAACTCTACAATGGCATAGAATATGATTATGTTTTTTCGGTCGACATACAAGACGGCGTGCCACCTTTGAAACTTCCATATAACAAAGGTGAAGATCCCTGGCATGCTGCGCAGAAGTTCCTTCATGACAACAATCTCAGTCAATTATTTTTAGATCAGGTATGTATCTTGAACAGCATTTTAATTTATTATACAATATTGTTTATATAATGTAATAAGTAATCTCTTTCGGCGTCTCTCGTTGTCGCTTTATTTAAAAGACAATTGCAAAATCACGAATCTGAATGGAAAGTGCGAGGTGAAATTATTTGTATACTTCGCTTTAGGTTGCAAATTTCATAGTAAAGAATTCTGAGCCAGCTCCAGTTTTGACTACTGGATCTCAATATGTAGATCCTTTTACAGGAGGAAACAGATATGTTCCTGGATCAGGAACATCGTCCAGCACGCCTGATGTTACTATGCAATCATCGATGTTTAGTTCTTCCAACACGTCTGCACCACCTTCCTATATACCTCACTTGAAATATTTAAAGTTAGAACAAGCAAATATGTCTGCCATTTTCGGTAATTAAGTGTAAGATAATTAGACATAATACAGAATATACAATTGTGTGTATCTCTATTCTATGTTTATGTTGCAGAAAAATTAAACGAGTTAAACGTTAAACAAGAAAGTATATGTAAAATACCAGAGGAGAAACTAGACGCGATAGGAAAACTCGTAGGCGGTCAAGTGTCCGAAGAAGTTAAGGCCAGCGCTATTGGTGCGCTAAAGAATCTTCTAGATTGGCCGAATGATATAGTGTTCCCGGTGCTAGATGTAGCGAGACTCGCTGTGCTTCACAAGGAAATAAACGATCAATTGTGTACAGAGGAACTGCTGCCAGTCATACAAAGGCATATCAAATCTGATGCAATTCCGTCGAATCAAATGCTTACCTTCCGACTGATAGCCAATATGTTCCAACACGAAAGGGGAGAGAAACTTTGTCTCGATCATCGGGATGAGATACTGAAGTCTCTGCTGGATCTACAATCCCTTGGAAATAAAAATAATCAAGTACGTCATGTTAAGCAATTAAAATAATTATCGAAAACGAGAGAAGAAGCCTACAAGAGCCTAAATTGCATGATTAATTCATGAATGATTCAAATAATCGTAAATATATTCATTGCACTTTCATACAAACTAATTGTTTACGATAAGATGCAAATAGCGTCAAAGCTATAAGATAAAATATTTTTTTTCAGGTCGCAATATCGACGTACATCTTGAATCTGGTTGTAGCACTAAATAAGTATAACGATACGCCTGCTAGAATGAGAACGCTGAATGTAATATTTGCCATGTTGCCCCGTTTGAACGAGCCCGAAGCAATATTCAGAGCTCTAGTTGGACTGGGAACGGTATTGTCCGCTACACCAGATCCTAGTGATCGTAACGAACTAATTAGCGCAGTGCGGCAATCCGAAACCGCTTTGAGCGTTCTTAGAACTCTGTCGGAAAGCGCGACCGATCTCAATACGACAAACAAATTGGTAAACTGTTCTAAACAGATTATCGATTTGATTATTTAATGCGAATGATTGGAACACGCTATTCATACAACTGTTACGAAAATAAGTTTTATTAAACGGAGGAAGAGATTGAAAAGATTATTAATGAAAATGATTGCTACACACACGAAATAAAAAAGATTAAAATGCACTAATATATAATTTTGGTAAACATAATTAAAAGTGCAAAGAGTAAGTTTGCACATATATGCATGTTTTGTAGTTTGGTTGCTCAATCCATAAAATACATAACAAAATCCAGTAAAAAAATAAAAATACATTTTTTAATATGATTATCGCATATTTAATTATTTAGATATGTACTGTGTCCTTCCATGTAATTACAGAATGTACTAAAAAAAAAAAATGTATTTACAGATTTATATAATAATCATCACATGACAATTATACTATTTAAAGTTTGCAAAAAAATACAAAGATGTGTCTAAGTATATAATTTTATACGCGACTTTTAAAATTGATCTATATATATTTCTATAAAATTAAACGTCTTTTCAAAAAAAATCTATGACAATTTATTGACTAATGTGTAATTAAAATTGTAAATGATATATTAATAATTTATTTGTCTTTAATCCGATATTGTTATAATTGATCAAGATAAAACAACACTTTTTGCAGATATCGTTCAATGTACGTGTTGACTGTTCTGAGATTAAGGTGAAACGATATGTGTTTCATATTCTTTCACATACTTTTTAATTTTATTCCATTCATAAAGTAAGCATAAATATTTTTCAATAAACAAACACATCAAAATCAAAAAATATACATATATATAATATATATCAGTAATAAAATTCAAAGAAAAAATTTCTTACACATTTCAGATTTTATAATTGATTTTATATCGGAAGTACAAAACTATGAATTAATTAACATGATTGCAATATACGAATAAAAATTAAAACTGTTACGCATTGAGATAATGAAAACTAAATTAATTATTACTATTACCGTATGGCAGATACAATGTGCGCGTAACGCATATATTTGATTTTACATTATCAGATAAACTCGGAAAATAAGAGACGAAAGTTACATGCGTGGAATGTAAATGACCTGCTTAAATGACAATCGATTACTTGCAGTTCAGGTAAGATAAGTTGTATTTCTATAATGAAAATTAGTTAAAATATATATACAACGACGAATATAAAATAATAATTTATATATAATATACATAATATTTGATTAAATTTCTCGGGCATCTCGCGCGCCTAGTAAACATACAACAGACAACAGTGTAATAGTAGAATATTGTTATTACATTAACGTCAAATATATATTTCCTTAATTATATATCAATTTACTCCCGCAGTAGCCAAGAGCTATTAATTACCGTAACTCTTGCAGTTAATTATTACACGAAAAAAAATAACATTCACTTGTATACACTCATATTAACTTCAATTATGCTCAATGAACAATACATGTAGTATTACATGAAAAGGTAGTTACAGTGTCACAGGCCATTCTGGCTCGTTATGGGAATGTGAATGCATTTCTTCTCTTTTCGTTTTCTTTACAAAAATAACTTTCAATATATATCTGAGATCTGTAAGATAATAAAAACAGTGCTGATTCTCGTACAATTCAGAATCCAATTTAGCGCACGAGTTGTTATACGCAATCTACAGCTAGATGCGTTTTTATATGAATGCACAGGCCCAAAAATGTATAGAAAAGTATCTATATAAAAAATCCGAAGAGGGCTAATGTTGCTCTGATGCCCAGCATGTAATGTGCAGGAACCATTATCTTTCAGATTTCTATATATGTAACAATGAAGACGGGTTCTGATTGACAACAAAATCGATTATTGATTATTTGAAGGCGTTACTTTAATAGTGAAATTTTATTTCGGGCTTAAAAGAAAAGAGCGCATTAATCTTTGAAACGAAATTACTAAAGATAGACAAGTTAAAAAGTATACTTTGACACAAATAGATCTTTAAAAGGTCAACCTTTTTATGGCATATATATATATATATATATATATATATATATATTTAAAATATATCTATTAATATAATAATAACATACTAATTCTTTAAGTTTTCTCTTGCCGATTTTAACACTTTGCAACCCGAATTGATGAAGAATGAAAATAGTAAGTAAGTAACGCCTTCATCTCTATCATTCCGAGTGGCTCGGACATTAGTTTCTCTAACTCCGCTCACTGTATCGGTGACGAGCCTGGCTTTTCTCGTAAGCAGGAGAGATTTGGAATGCCCTACAGAAATGCACTGATTTCTAAGATGTATGTCCTCCCTTAAACTTAAGTTACTGGCATATGTACCTGAGGCGACGTGCATATACCTTTCGCGTATCTCGAAGGTCAAAATGCATTGAGGCGATTATCCTTGGCGAGATAAGTCACTTCAGTGTGTGTCGAAAAACTACGTTGAAAATTACTCTCTCGAATTTTATCTTTTATATAAACTACCAAATTAGTAAAAGATCCCGGCAGGGGCGGATTTAAGGATCGGCTCGAACGCGAAACTTCGGACTTTTGGAAACTCGGAAACGCTTGTTTCCGAAAGAAAATGCTCGATACACTTTCTTAGAAATATCAACGAGAAATTTTGCTATGAGCAAACTATTCCACTTTTCAAGGAAACATTTTTTGAGGGCCATTCTTGACAACTGTCCGCGTAAAATTCCGCTTAAATTCGCCCCCGTATATATATATATAGGATCTCTTCTTAATTTTGTACCACGTAAAACTTAGTATACTAAGCGGTGATGTTTACCTTCGACTATACTTGTGATTGCCTGGTGGGAACTCGTCGTTTAGAGATTACTTCGCGTATGAAATATCGCTTGCGGTAAAATAAACACAGCCTCATTAATTGAAGGATTTTGGGGGAAGAAGTATTAAAATATATATATGTGTGTATATATATATATATATATATATATATATATATATATATATGTATATATGTTAGAACTTTCTCTCTTTCACATACACACGTTCTTTCATTCTCTCTCTCTCTTTCTCGAGATATAACGATACATGTTACGTCATATCTCGTGAATGCACAGTGCCTGAATCCTGATATATCTTGCATACCGTTTACAATCGTACACGTTAAGGGTTTCTCGAAACTTGGAAGCATAACGTCAGAATTGTACAATTATGATTACGACGCAACTGTTGCACGATGAGAAATTAGGGAATCTCGTTTATAAAATACTTTCAGTATCCATTGCTGCCACGACAAGTTAGAAAGGAGAATCGTAAACTTTTCCTTTTTTTTCCCTTTTTTTTTTACACATTTGGGCATGAAAAGTGTCGTATCATCTAATCTCCCCATAAGTCACAACACGACTGCATCATATTATCGTGATTCGACGGCGTAACGTAACATGCCAAATCTTCGAAAATTTCAACAAGATAGACAAGCTTCGCCGCTGCAGGTATACTTCGCAGCGCATTATTATTCAACGTGTACGCTGAAAAGCTAATTGTCTAACAAAGAGATAATTTTTCTTTAATATATATTTTCTTTCTCTCAAGCATATTAATCCTCTCATTCCTATATTATTTCAAAATTTTGTCGAAAATTTATCCGCATATTTCGTTTTACCACATTAAGCAGTTATAATCGCGTAATAGCGCTAAAAATCTCAATTAAAAAAAAAAATTCTTTAGAAATTATTTTACAAATTCCTGACCCATTGCAGTCTACAGTTACGATGAGTATTGAACGAGTGCTGCGATACGCGTATTCTCGAAAGCTCTTTGCTCTTTTTCGAATTCAACTTGTAATGAGAATTCAAATAATTTACGTATCGTTAATTCGTACTGTTCGCATACGCTAGGAATGAGAGGCTCGACGGGAAGAAACGAGAAATTACAAGGGAAGAAAAGTGCCGGCGTAGTAAAACTAACTTTGGATGCCTCTAAAAGCTACATACATCTTGGCATTCGCCGAACGTGTGTCTAACATCCTATTCTATCTGGAGATATACCAGGAGCAAGGGTGAAGGGAGGAGGAAATCGGGTTTCGATGCTCGTATCTCTCTCACGTATCAGAATGATAAAGCGCGTTATCGTAATCACCCTTTAATCAGGATTTTTTTTTTTCCTCTAAGGAGACGCGTGTGACGGAGGGACCTAAAACTTGTATTGGGTCCCCCCAGGCCCGTCTCATTCGGCCGGGGTGCTCGCCGCCCATCTGTCAAACTCGATTCCCGAATCGGGACTGAGACCGAGATCGATGGGACTCAGGAAGCTGGGCGCCGGACAGTTGCAGGGCCCATCGGGCCGACACGCCCCGATACATCTCTGATCATTGTTCGTGTTGTTTTGCCGATCCCCCCCTCGATCCCTCAACTCCCTCTCGAAGCTGTGCAACTGTTCCATAAAGTGGAAATTCGGTGCGACATTGGACTTTCTACTACGTACTAGGTTGAAAGCGTCGTTCAGGCTGAGACTACACTTGTGCATGAGATAAGCCACGGTGATCGTGACAGATCGCGATACTCCGGCCAGACAATGAACCAGCACTCCCTTGTCCGAGCTCCGTGCTTCTTCTGAAAAATATACAAGTCGCGACTTTAATCCCACAATCGTATATTCGATCAATTCGCACATATAACACTTATTTTTTTTTTTCATTGAGATGTAACGTTGTTCTTTGTGATAGCTGTTATTTAATTAATATTACATACATGAGATATAAAATTTATTTATTAACCACTATCAGCTCTAATTATGTTTCTATGGATATTTAATATTAATTAATTTAAAAATTGCGATAAAAATATGCTAAAGGAGACAATGCGTGTCACGACAAATTTGTGTAAATGACGGTAACAAAGGACAGCCGGATTGCCAACAGTGAAGTGTGTCGGGACAGTCAAAAGTGCCAGACCGGCTCAATAGTAATGCCAAGCCTCGCCATTCAGACTTAAGTATAGCTCTCGGCCTAACCGGACATCCGTTGTTTAATTGTCTAGCACGGCTTGCCCGCCACGTGGGAAAGTTTCTATTTAGGCGAACCTATTTATAAGAATGCCCCTTTCAGAAGCTGCGCGCGCGGGGACTTTCTTAAACAGGAAATCCTGTTTAAGAAGCGCGATCAGAACTGAGAATTTTTGACGCAGAAAAAAAGCTCGCGTTTCTTATGCACGTGCGATAAAATGATACGAGACGTGACTTGCGTTGCAAGGTAAAAATAATACGAAGGAAAGAAGGAAAATTTTTCTTATTAACATAGGACAAAAAATTACGTGCGTCTCGATTATGTATCGATCACCGATATTCGTGTAATTGTTGTGTAAAAACTCTTTCGTTCAAATTCTTTTTATATTCATAAAATCTGTTTTCTTACGTAGCTTTTGACAAATATAAAATATTTGTGATTATCGCTGAATCTCTCGCATGGGTGAGAAATTAATTTGCATTATAAAATACGATGTTACGATCGCATCGGAATATAATGAACTCCACGATGATGAAATATCCATTGAAGAAATATCCATAGAATAAGTGTATGAGATGCCAATTAATAGCTGAGAATTTCTTTTTTCTTTTCGCGGGAAACGTTTGCTTTCCCTTTGCTTCTTTTGCTCTTGTTTCATGTAACGAGTTTTAAGAAAGATATTTTTTTCAAACATGCTTATATAAAGAACGATTTATTTTAAAAGTAATTTTGTTTTTAAATCATAAGATCGATTAGAATAAAAATATATACGTATCTATTACTTGTAATATTTATATCATTTTCAATAAAATTGTTCGGATCATACTGTCACTTACCTATGAACTGAATCGCCTGCGGGAAGAAACTAGCCAAGTTCTGACTCCAGTGATCACTTATCGGTATCTGCATGTACTTAATTGAACCAGCGCTTTCAAACACATTTGGCAAATCCGGTGTCACATTGAGTATGTACTGTATCCTGTGCCGCGCTAATGCTTCGCGATCCTCGCTATTAGCCGCGTTACCGAGATACAAATGAGGTAAAATTTCCACGGGAAAATCTTTATCTTCCTCGGGACCTGGAATATATAACACCAGAAATTTAATATCGTTATTACCAGAAAATTAATACCGCGTTACTTTTTACGTTATTATGCGCCGTCGTTGTATCATGATATTCATGAATTATATTATTATTAATTATTATGCATTATCGTTACAGAATTCTCGTCAACTATGCAATGAGAATATACGCTCTGAGAATGTTTACACTCACCAACTGAATCGCATGTGCTGTCACTGTCAGAATCCGAATAGGACCTAGTTGGCGGAATGGATATCCGAAGGGATCTAAGGCCCATTAATTCGCCATTATTGTCCTGACCTGGGACACACTCATTATTAGCTTGACTTCCTTCACACCATTCTGGATATCTATCTCTGAATGCTCCAAAGCCATCTACAAACAAACATTATATAACAATAATTATTTGTGTAAGACCAAGTTAAAATCTTTATCTGAAACAGTCAAAAATTTTACACCGCTATATTTATATATAATAATCTAATATTACATATAAATTTCTCTATACTCAAGATATAATATAATAATTTTATTTTATACAATTATAAGAAAGAATTAATTTCCAAATTTATTAATCCGCTAAAATTTTCAATAAATCTATTATTAATAGTTGAGCCAGAGAGAGAGAGAGAGAGAGAGAGAGAAATTAAATACCTTGCATATGATAACACATTGAGAATAATAATAATTATTCTATATATATATTTTTTTAAATAACAAAATTATTTAAAAAAAAAAAACAATTTTTTCTTGAAAAAGGAAAAATTTAATGTGCACACAAATAGAATTTTTAATTCTTTTATATCTGTCATAAAATAACATTAATTGTTCTTGTATTCATTTTTATATTAATATATGTATAATCAGTAAATTGCTTATGCCAAATAAAACATTGAATGGCTAGGCAGTCTTATCTACAGCTTGATAAAGACAGCACACAGGGTATAGAATTAAGTGTCTGGTTCTACTGGAATGCCTCCCACATAAATCAATATTTCATTCACAACCAGTCTCTGTGCTTCAGCTGTTACTTCTGAAAGCTTTCCAACACCACTATTACCATTGCTATCTGTGCATATATTTGTGTGTGTTTGTGGCAAACAAAATAATATGGTTGCAGAGTTATAATTAGCAACTATTGTGTGATGCAGTTAAATTTAGAAACCGTTGTCAAACAAATTACACAAATTAAATTAATTATACAAAAAAATGGCATTATAATATTAATTTGACAATAATCTGAATATTGATATTTGAATGCTGATATTGTATATTTATAACAAGTATAATATTGATCATATATATTTATAACAAGTAATATCAAACACACACACAATATTGATATTGATACTGACACTGTATATTTGCAGTGTTTTCAAATCCATATTTATATACAATTAATCGCATTAAAGAACAAAACAATGAAAATATTCTAGTTTCAAGGATAAACATAAACTTCATATGTATGTAAATGTCAAACTATTAATTAATCTTAGTAAGACAAATGATGAGACCACACAAATAATCTTAATAAGAATTGAACCGCTGTCAATGAAGTTGTTGTCATATAAAGATGCATCTCTCACCAATTAAGATGGCAACATTGCCGCCACTGCTTTTAAGTCTCCGGCTCAAAACTTGTATTGTTTCACCCTGATGGCCTGCAGGATCTGTAGAGTCACCGATTAGTACAAATGTTCCTCTACTGCTTTCATCACCGCACAGAAACATCTCCACTCTGTTTCTCAGATCTAAGCAACTTATCGTGGACAAGAGGTTCACTTTACCAGCAGCCAATCTTCGCAACATGAGGCTGGGTATGACCAGAGGTACCGAGCCTCTTATATGAGCATCAGAGAAGTCAGAGTCTGCTCTGCAGTCTAGGATAAGAAGCTTGTTGGGACCATTCTGCGATCTGAGCTCACTGAATAGCCATTCTGGACCCAGAAGATCCTCTTCCATCGCAACACCGCTACCTGGCATCTTGTATCCTTCCGTAGTCTTTTATTCTCTCGAGCAGACAGCGCTGTCTTGCTTCACAAAAGCAAGCTTCCAAGCTCAGTGGTTCTCCTACAATCACTGAGAATTATTTCTCTCTCTCTCTCTCTCTCTCTCTCTCTCTCTCTCTCTCTCTCTTACACAAAGATATTCTTGAGCCTCTACAGCATTGAAGTTCTGTCATTCCTGGACACTGCACCTCCGCAAGAGAAACAATACGCGGACGGTATTGTCAGGGCGTCATCGTTCTGCTACGACGATCGCTCCAACGACGATCCTCGCTCGTCGTCACCCAGGAAGCTTCTAGGTACCGACTCGCGCGATACATCGATTCTACAATAACACGCCCAACGTCAGAACCGCGTCCGTCGTCCATCGGGACCCGGGAAGTCGTCAGCCCCGTCGTCGGGCGTCCTCCACGACGGAGTCGAATGAATGTACAACATAAAAACACGCGCGCGCGCCCGCGTAATCCGTAGTAGAGGTGTACACGCGTGTACACACACGCGCGTTTTACGAGGGGGGAGAGAGCGTCTACTACGGGATTAATACTTTACTTGGATATGACGAGAATGGCACTTTGAATTGAGTGGCGGTACGCGTTCTCCCCGAAGAGTGGCCCGCCTCATCCGGAGAACGACATTCAACCGTCGACGGCGCGGTCTCCCAACGAGTTCTCACGCGTTGCCATCATTTCCTGCGACACTACGCCGTGTATATATATATATATACATATACATATATACATATATATATATATGTGTGTGGTGCGTGCGTGTGCGTTCTACTCCGCCTCCTTCTCCTTCTCCTCTTCCTCCTTCTCACTCAAAGCTGTCGCCCCCACCACCAGCACTACCCCCACCACTGTCGCTGCCGCTGCCGCCACCGTCGCCGCCGTCGCCGTCGTCGACGCCGTCGTCGACGCCGCCGTTGCCGCCGCCAGCTCGTCCCGGTTATCGATCCCTCGGTGAATCAAGACGACGCGTCCAATTAACGGCACGGGTTGTTGTGGAATGTTTACGCTCGCCGCTCGAAAGATGCATGTCCGACTCGCTCTATCTCGCGCTTGACCCTCGGCGCTCGCGCGAGCTCGCACCCGACGTCACGGCGCGCCAGCGACGGTGGTTCCATCCTTGTCGCTCGCTTGTCATTCGCTCCCGCCTTCAGAGCGTAGCTTTGAACGGCTCGACGGTTGACGGAGCGGCGGCGCTCCGCGATCAACGTTCTCCGTATCCGTCCGATCGGATCGACGCGTCGTATTTCCGTTCGAGCGCGTCGTGTGTCTCCTTCGTGCTTTCCCTGCTGTGTCTCTTCCTCTCACCTCGCGAGTTCCTCCAACATCTCCAAAACTCCGAAGTCCAAGATCCCTCGGCAGATTTTCTCGGAGGAAGAAGACGGCGCGCGACTTCGCAAGTAGGTGACAAAAAAACTTTGTCCTTTTTCTCTTCTTCCGTACTTTCTTCTCTCTCTCTCTCTCTCTCTCTCTCTCTCTCTCTCTCTCTCTCTCTCTCTCTCTCTCTCTCTTCTTTGTCTCAGTCTACGTTTTCGCGATTCCGCTCTCGTTTCTGCGCTCGCTCGCCGCAGGCCACACCTTATCTCGAGCGTCCGTCCGTCGAGAGTCAGTCGTGGAGTCGAGAATGGAACAGAACGGGCGCTCGGCGCGTCGCCTGAAGAGCGGGAGACGCGGCGAACACGGGGTACGATTCGTCGGGGGTCACGTGGGCCCGCGCGGCCGGCCAATCGTCGCGCTGGCTGACGTCAGTTCATTGACAAAAGATGTTTTCATTAACGAGGCGTGGGTAGTAGATGTGTCGGGGGGTCGGTGCTGACTGAGCCGTTGTTGAAGCGGCTCGGAGTGGCCTCGGGGGGCAGGAGGGAAGAGTACGGCGGAGCACCGCACGTTACACGCGCGCTCTCTCACGCGTGCGTGGGCGCGTATTATCGCGAGCCGCGCGCGAGAAGGAGAGAATTCTCGTTGCGACACGCACGCACACTCGCGTGCACGTGCTGCTCGTCAACAGGACCGACAACGACGATCCCGTCACCCCCTACGTTGGTAATCCTTCCCTCTCGATTCGACTCTCTCTCTCCTCTCTCTCTCTCTCTCTCTCTCTCTCTCTCTCCCCTCCCCCTCTCTCTGTCTCTCTGTCTCTCTCTCTCTCTCTCTCTCTCTCTCTCTCTAACTATTGATAGAATCAATATCGCTACTCTTTTCTCCTATCATCTATTTACCGTATAAGTATATGTATATATGACTGCTTCTTCCTTGCATTCATGTCGAATCATATTTTGGATTTATCGCAATTAAGTAGTATCTGTCATTGTATCTATCCGCTCCCTATATAACGATGTTATCCGGGCTCTATTTAGTATGTGTCCTCGCGAATTGCAATTATTTTATATTGGTAAATATAGTAATTTTTTTATTACGATATCTCTTTCTGTATCCGATCGATAAGTCGCGATATCGCGTGCCACACGATTGTGTAATGATATCGACGTTCTCGCGTAGTACGCCTAAAGCTTATGCAGCGCACGTAGTACACTACTATATACTCGGTAACGATTTCCCATTTGTATGACAAAACAATGACCTCACGGGATCAATCCTGGTTCTCTTGCCAACGGAAGAGTGTATATACATGCTTTTAATGTGAGTTTATACATGTATATAGAATATATTGGGTATAAACGTCGCAAAATTTTATGTTATAACGATTTCATGACATAATGATTAATGTACAAGAATAGGAGCATGGAATATATGAAATAAAGCAAAAATATTTATCAATTGAAAAAGTATAAGCGAATAAAACAGCGATATACATATAACGCGCGAAGTAATTCAAGAAAAAGCTTCAAAGTATAGTATAAAGTATAGGAGATTTTTTTTTTTTTTTTTTTTTTGTAATAATAATGATGTTTATAATATCGAATTATTAAGAATCTCGATACTATATACACATGGTCCATTTAATCCATGCGTTGCAGCGTATTGAATTATTAATTGAAATATATTATAATTACAATATATTACAATATATTATCCAGAAATACATTGTCTCTAACAGATGGAACATAAAGTAATGTTATAAATTACAAAATATCAGACCCTATAATTATTTAAACTTTATTCTTCATTATTACAAAATAACGTAGAGATATTTAATAATAAACACATTTGCTATACACGTGTGATATTTCTCTTATTGAAAACTGAAATAATTAATTCGTAATAAAATTATCCAGACGTGTTGCAATTAGATAATAGAGAGAGAGAGAGAGAGGGAGAAAAATGTGTGTGCAAACTCGTAATTATCGACTAATTTCGGATGGATTTTGATAGACTTTTGACTTTGGGATATAATTAGCAGTCTAAAGTTAAATTTTCTGCTCAGATAATTGCGGATAAATAATTAATGCGGCGTGTATAATTAAGTTTTTTTA
The DNA here is from genome assembly GCA_949152495.1 of Lasius fuliginosus. Classification (NCBI taxonomy): domain Eukaryota; kingdom Metazoa; phylum Arthropoda; class Insecta; order Hymenoptera; family Formicidae; genus Lasius; species Lasius fuliginosus. The sequence goes on along the minus strand of OX424443.1, from coordinate 15,156,628 downwards.
ATGCGAAAAAAAAGATCGTTTCAATCTTCAACGAAAGAAATATCGCCTCGTTCGTCAGACACATCTCTCGTCGTACGGTCACGTCGTAACTCTAATTGTAAGGGCTCAATGTAAAGCACGCACACGGGAGGACATGCCATCGAATGATACGGCCTTGGCTCTTGCCGTTTACGCGAAGCCTGTCCTCCGTTCATCGCGCTCGGCTCGGCTCGGTCCGCTCACTCACTCATCCATTCGTTGTTCTCTTTCTCTCTCTCTCTCTCTCTCTCTCTCTCTCTCTCTCTCTCTCTCTCTCTCTCTCTCTCTCTCTCTTTGGCAAGAGGGGACGACAGCCTATCAGACGGCCGTGCCAGGCGTGGGTCGGCATTCCATTCATTTGGGCGGCTGTCGTTGAAGATTTTCGCGTTCGATCGCGCGGCGGCCAGAGCCGCCGCTTCATCGCGCTCAAGCGCGCGCTACCCTCTCGCGGGGGGAAAGTAGAGGGAGGATCGTGAGGGTGAAAGAGAGAGGCAATGTGGCAACGTGGACGCAAGGAAGGGGTGGAATGAAGGCTGGAAGGCGCGTTGACGAGGATAGGGGAAAATGGGACAGACAGAGAGAGAGAGAGAGAGAGAGAGAGAGAGATAGAGAAAGCGAGGGTTGAAACAGGGCGTGAAGGAAAGCAGGGGTGGGAAAGGGAGAGGGGAGGGTTGGGAAAGGGCCGCGGGCGTTTGTGACCTTCCGCGGGTATCCGACGCGTGCCGACGAATTGGATTCGATCCGCGTGGGTGCCGGATAAGGTGAGCACCCGGTATCGCTCGTTCTGCCGCGCGCGCGCACGCCTCCCTCTTCCTCCCCCATGTTTGCCCTAACGTCAATAATGCCCAGAGGCTTGCGGAGGGTTTAACGTTAAAGTAGACGAGAAGGACTGTGCCTCGTCGCCCGCAGTCGGAAAAGCCTTTTCCCGAATCTACCGATTTGCTTTGACATCGAACTCCGACACGTGATTAGTGATATGGGATCAAGTTCAATGTGTATACTTAAAAATCCGAGTCGAATCCAATAATCGAGTTTCATTTTCTAGAATTCGGATAATACTCGTAAGAAATAATATTTCATATATTGTACTTGCGAAGTAATCGAATCTAGAACAGTTATATTCGAATTTTATCTACTTGAAAGTACTTTTTTTTTTTTTTTTAATCATAGAGAGTTCGAAACCATGCTAACAAATTCGAACCTACTTGTAAGATACTTAATCCCATCACTACTCGTGATCGACTCGCGTTTGATTCATCGCCGTATAGTATTTTTGCGCGCAACGAAAGATATAAATATAACGAGACGGAGGAGAGAAAATTGTGACATTCCGTAATCTCGACTTTTCTCGAAAAAGTGTAGAAATCTCCAAATCTGTGCCCGATAGTCTACAAAATTCACCTTGTTATCACTGGAAAATGTCGGAGCCAACCGACCTATTAACTTACAGAATTAAATATCTAATTTTAACGGATCGAAAATACCAGCGTCTCTTACGTACTTGCTTTTTTCTTTATATGAATCTTAATTTATATGAATCTTAAAATTTTACAATTTAGCAGAAATAAGAGCGTATATATAGAAGACACACAAAAATATATTAATTATATAGCTACTTTTAAGATATGTTCTCTACCTTTTAATTTTAGTCTCGTAAAATCATCTTCCAATTCGTGTATGATTTGCGATAGAATCTCCGAAAAAGAGATACGCAAACTGTTACCTGCGGAACAGATACACAAACAAATTTGTGTATATCTATATACAAATCTAGTTACGAGGAAATGTCAAATATCTGGAAACGCTTACGTTACGCAAACTGTTACCTAGATACGGTTGTTATACAGACACTCGCGCATTGTAAATTCCTCGTAACAGTGTCCAGAAGAACATTTGATGCGTCACAATGAAATGCGTGGGAGCGCAGAATAGGAATCCTAGATGGAAATGACAGGGCAATCCGGCTAATTGTGAGACACGGAGACGATTATTGTCCTTCGTTCCATACTGCACTCGCACTCTCTACGTAGCCTACGGCTTGTTGCGGAATTCGCAATTAAAAATTAACGGAAGAGACCGGACGCGTAGGCGAGTCGCGACTCCATTGGTATGCGGCGAAAAGTTTTACACGATGAATTAGTAACGAATACGATTCGAGAGTGATGTACAAAATTCACGAGAACTCGAATGCCTCCGAAGATGAGATTCCGGGATAATTATGCTATTCGAGTGATATAATTATATGGTCCGTGTTTTATGCGGATTTTTAATTAATTATATTTAACTTTTGCACGCCATTGATAATTAACATTCTAAGAATGAGGGAGAATCGTGCTGATATAATTATAAAATCCAGCTCTTTGCACGATTGATAGTTTTTAAATTAAAAATTTTCATTAAAACGAACTGAAACACTAAAATTTTATTAAACAGCGCGGTTACGTCATAGGAAACACCTACGCGTACTATGCTCGTGATGTAAATGTAAATTATATCAGGAAAGGGCGGGCTTTAATGCTATTATTTTTGTCAATTACTTTTTTTTTTAAATTGATTATAAAGAAACAAAAGAAAATAATTGTTTTTGAAAAGATATTAAAAGTTCTGAGATAACGGAATAAAAACATAGGATATAAAAATTATACGATTAGAGAGCTCGGTGCTCTTTCTCTCTCTTATTTTAGTTATCGATCGTTTACAAAACATAATTAAGCTGCTATTGTTCCATCTTATCACTGAAGATATTTTTATTCTTGACGAATTCGGGGTTCGATACAGAAAGCGAAGCATTTTCTTCCACTATGAATACGCCCCCGCGATTACACTTGTGACGTGCACGTTCGCTATATTGATACGTGATATAGTGATCTATCATTGCGTCATACCTCAATCGTGACCTTTTCAAAAATAAAGTACTCTCACTCGTTATCTGTGTACTTGTCATCTGGTATCGGGTCTGGGAATAGCATTCCGTTTGTGCACGCCGATGCAAATCCTGACACTCTCTAACGTGGGCGTCGAGATCGCCTATTATGCAATTGCGAACCAAACGAAGTATACACATATCTGGTCTCAAAACAACAGCGATTTCTGCGATGCTCGCGAAAATGTCATTCTCCTCGTGTAGGATCTTTGAGGAAAGCGAGCGATCGCGAGCGATCCGTGAGATCGAAATTCTCGGGATAATTTAAACGGCAGTGCACTAGAATCGTTTCCGTTTTAAATGACATTTCGAAGTCGCTAATAGGTCAACAGATATTTATAAACTACTTTTTTTTATAACAACGAAGAACATATCTAAAAATGGAGCTTTATTTAATCGCAATTAATTACAATAATCTTGTGCGAAATTTTAAGCTAACGGATCAAGTCTCCCATTTTTTTGCGAAAATTCTCCTTGTAGCTGATAATGAGAGAAGAGACGTGAAACAATTTCTCGATTTTCCGGAAAATGTAAGAAATTTCCGGAAATTTTTTTTTATTTTGTAAATCATAATTTTCGGAAGAAATGTATTTTTCATCTCCGAGCCGTGTATTTCGAAACGATCTGTAATATATTCGCGAAAAGATAGCAGCGTTATATTAATCATTTATGAGATATCGACGCTAAATTGAGAATAAAATAGTCCATTGATTTTAAAATGGAATCACGTGTGTAACTCGATGCTGTGCTCGCTGTAACCAAACATTCGCACGTTTGAATCGAGCCAATTCTTGCTCATTTCCACGAAGCTGCTTTCCCTCATTATCATCATAGAATGGCAAACGCAGACGGTTCGAATGTAATTAAACGCTAACATTGTTTTATCACGCAGAAGGAAACGTATTACGTAAAATAAGCGAGTCTTCGCTAATAAGAAGATGAAATAAATACAACAATAAACAATCTTTTTTAAGGCAAAAAAATAATTAAATATATAAAAAATATAATAAAAAATAAAATATTTCGATATAGTTTTGTAATAATTAGCACGTCTTAATAATATCTTGTAATCATTACAAGTTTAGAGGAAAGAGAATTACTAGCATAATTGTAAAACTGATAGCTTATATTTATAAGGAAGTGATCATTTCTCCTGAAGATTATTATTCTGCGTTTCTTTCCCTTAATTAACGTCGACTGTTTTATTCTACAGTCAGACTCAACTCACCCAAAATGGAAATTTTCTGTTCAGACGGTAGTAATAAATTTTTCTGTCTGCTCGACAAACCATCGCATTACGATGTGTAATTTGCAAATCAGTTTAAAATGATTGAGCCATTTCGATCGCTCGTGCTTATTCGAATGCTACGAAATAAAAGTCTCATTTATCAATTATTTAAAAACAGATTAGATTATAATCAAATTTTAATTTACATATACATCCTTTCCTCGTAAACAGAAATAGCAATTTCCTGTAATAAGGAATGATAATAAAGATACACACACAACGTGACGTAATAAGAATGATTTATATATAAATGGCATACAAAAATACACGACGGCCCACGTCCCGCTTTCGTTTACGTCACAAAAAATTGCGCGTCAATTCCACGCCTTTAATCGCGAGATAAACTTACACATAACAGAAGGCAAGTCGCGTTACACGAAGAGGCGCGCGTTACAAGCAGAGGCAGGCGTCGCGTCAGTTACGACAGATAATACGTACAGCGCTGCAGATTGACGTAAGCGATACCTGACTGCCGATGACCTTAACAGGTGCGCGCATACTTAACAGGCATGACCATTATTTCGCAATGCAAGTCGGAAGATGTTTCGTGAAACTTGCGAGTGTTACTCAATTACAATTCCACGAATATTTTGTACGCTTCTCGCGCGGTCGAGCATTTTTCTCTCACAGTTCTACCCTCGTTCAATATATATATATATATATATATATTATATATAATACATTATGTGTGTGTGTGTGTGTATTTATATACTACGAGGGACGCTACGCGGGCAATTAATATATATATATATATATATATATATATAATACAAAAGATACAAAAAAATAAAAATATATACATATACATATAATGAAAAGTGAAACATGGTATTATCGATATACAAACGATGAGATATAATAACTACGAGAAATAATCAATTGCACAAAACACACATGACTGAGAATAAAATAAATGCGTAGGTCGTGTTGCAAAATACAGTAAAAGCTTGGAGTATTCGTGGTATTATTTATTTGCGTATGTCGCATATTCACATGACTCGACGTTTGTAACCATTTTTCCTATTCGCATATCTTGAAATCAATCTTGTTCAGAAATAACGAAATAACAGGTATTTTCGATGCTTTAATTTCGCGTAGTCTTAAGAATCAGCTGCAAATTTTATTTTGGGATTAATGAAAGAAATGTAAAAAATGAAGAATCGCTTTTTTATTTTTTCTTCTCTCTTTGTTCGATTTAATCTTTTTATGTATTTATCTCACAGTTTCCGTTTGCCTATTTCAATTTTGCGAAACGTAACTCCCACGAATATGGAGCTTTTATAGTATAATATTACCGTATATTTCAATTTTTCATAACTGAAATATTGTTTGGAACTACGTAGCTGACGTTTCTCTTCTCAAATTGCAATTTTTGGAAAATTAACTTTAGCAATTGTGATCTTTTTTCGTTAAATATATGTTTATGTATATGATTATATGTATATGACTTATGTATTATGTATATGATAAAATATTCACGTTCGATATGTCTACTTGGAGAGAGATGCTCCATATTTAATTCCTTCTAATTTTAACTTTTAATAATTTGACGCGACACCCGTCTCTTCGTAATAAATTCGTAAATATTTAATCTTACTCTATATGATAATAATTGTTATCACTCGTCATTATCATCTGTCGTTGCAAAATTCACTTCTCTTCGCTTCCATATAAAATCTAATAATTGCGAGCTCAGTGCTCGAACGACGCTAATTAACATAAAAATTCTTTACGAACGCTCTTGGGAGCCTCTCGTCGACGTTATTTACCGTAGTGTATTGACAGCGTACAAGAGCAGACAAGGTCGGCGGAAGCTACAACTGGTTTTATAATTTATTACGAATCGCTTATGTCCCGGACACACACTCGTGTCTCATTCATCGTCATGAGGAAACGTAATGTACCGAGAAATTATTGGTCTACGACGCGTCTCACGCAGCTCGGCGCGCGCGCGCGCACGCGCTAGGTAAGATAGTAGTATTTCTACTCGCGTAAGTCCATTCAGACGTTTCCGTTGACCTAACCTACCGTTACGTTCTGTGAATCGGGCGGCGGAGGCGGCGGCAACCACGACGTGTGTGTGTGTGTGTGTGCTTTTCTTTTATTGACTAACACCGGCTCTCCCGCCTCGTGCCTCATCGAATATCGAATGCAATGGCAAGCGCAAAAATAATAACGAGCGGCAAAATAACGAGAAGGGCAAGTAAAAGGAATATATACACTCGCCCGCCGCGAAGCCGGATGCATTCGCAAACTTGGCATACGTATCTTTAAACGCGTGATCACAGTACGCGAACGCTGACATTTAATCGTGCGATAACTGACCCGCCGCAACATGTTTTCGTAACGAAAAAAAAACCACGTGTTACAGATAATTCATGCCGTTCAAGCACGAGACAGGAATCGAAAGATTGAAATCTGTCATTATCTTTGTCGGAGGAAAGCACTCTGTGATCTAACGCACTTTCTGAAAAACTCGAAGAAATTAATCTTACAGTCGTGAAAATTAGATTTAGATTAATTTGTGGAGATAATAATTTTATCTTGAAGTCGTGAGAAAGACACGGTTGTGCTGAATCCTACACTTGAATAATTCAAATATCGGATAATGTAGAGTTTTTAATGTTCTCTTTGTGTTTTTCGAAAAACGCACAAATATTATTCTCGATGAATATAATAGAAGTAAATAAAACTTTCTGTTTTGCGTGCACAATTTTTAAATAATTCAGATCTCTAGACTAGTGTTCTCAGTGTTCTTTATTTCAACCTTCAGATATTCATGGCTGTAATAAATATAAATATCAAGCTCTGCAATATTCTCAGATGTACTTTGATATTTATTAATCTATATATTGCAATTATTTTTGCTATAAAGGCACGTTTTATAAGTTTCTATAAATACATTATTACAATGAATATAACACTGAGACGTAGAATGTAATTTTTTATATCAATCGTAGCGATTTTCAGAATCATAGATAGAATCACAGAAATATGTAAAAAATATCGTACAACATATTTCTATATAATGTATTTTAATTTATTTGTTATTTACGTGAATAATTATTTTTAAACAAATAATGTCAGCTTTAATATGTTCTATTATTTATTAATAAATTTACATAAAACATTATCGTTAAAAATTAACAGTTTAAATAGAATGATTTTATTAAGCATAAATATTATAACTTTATTTTATTCGAGGGAGATAAGCGTCGGTGATTTTTAATAACGTGTGGAAATCCTGCGTAGCGATCATGAGGTCTGCATTTGGAGCTAGAGACGAGTTGTTCGAGGAAGCGAAACATCCGCAGGAAACGTTTCAATTGCTTCTGCCTGAGTCAAAGCTGTTTTGAAGTTTCCATGTGTCCGAAACTGCGAATGTGCATATTTTCGTTCATTTAGATCCACGATATCGAGAAGCATGCATTGAGATAAATCTTTTTTTTTTAAATATCAACATCTCTATAAAGAATCAGAGACAAGAGAATTTATGTCACCTTTTCTCTTCGTTATTTTCAAATAATTAATTTATAAATTAGGCGTGTATCTCACATTCACTAATAAAAGAGCAATTTTAGTAAAATTTTTTTTCTCCGGATATTGCTTGTCGAATTTCATTAGCATGTCAAGTTACTTTATTAAGATGCAATTATGCTTTTCGAGCTTCGCAAACCGATTTTATTATAGAAATAAATGCAAGTACAATCTTTTCAGTCTTTACAACCTAAAAATTATATGTGTGTCTACGCTAGAAAAATTAAATTCTTTTTCTTAACGTGCACACAGTCTGGAAAAGGACGAGGCGCGTCGATGGCGATTCGCGATATCTATTTTTGCTCATGAGTTGCCGTAGTGGAAAACAAGGTCGTTAACCCGGGTTACGAGGAGTTGTAGATCGATATAATCCGTGCATGAAAATGAATTAATTTTACGAGGAAAATCCTCGTAGTTTCTCTTTTTAATGGATCATAATTATTATATTGATTTTTTTCATGCCAAATGATTTCAATTATAAGCATTTTTTTCGTACATATAATTTTAGACTCATTTGACAATTTTATCATACTTTACCGACGTCTCGAGTTGTAATTAAAATAATTAATAACAAGTAATTAAAATTATTCAACGTTATCTGTGAATCTCAGATGGAAATCTCAGATGGAAAACAATAAATAGAAGATAAAAATTACTCTTTTATATTTTATTTAAATAATTTACTGAATTTAAAAAGAAAATTTACATATTTCTGATGTGTGTTCTATTAAGTAAAGATTAGATTTAAAAACTTATCCAGAGAAAAGATTGCATGAGAGAAAAATATGGAATATATTAATAATATATAATTCCATTTTTTACTTTTAGCATTCTTATTATTAGAATCAATTTTTTAGAGAAAGAGGGAGAGCAAGAGGTTATATTTTTATATATATTATAATTATAAATATAGACATATTATATCTCATAAAATTTTAATTTTTCTCTTCTTTACTCTTTCAATGGTTTATTCAATGTTTTATCTTTTGTTATTTTTCTTAAAAAAATAGGATTTTCTTATAATATAGGATTTCTAATTGTCAAACATATTTTACGCGAAATATCTTCCCTTTTTAGGAGTAGATTCATTTGTAAAAGTCAAATCTCTCTTAATAAATAAGATTTCTTAAAGAGGATTTTCTTATAATATAGGACTTCTAATTGTCAAACATATTTTACGCGAAATATCTTCCCTTTTTTAGGAGTAGATTCATTTGTAAGTCAAAGCTTTCTTAATATAGGCCGAATTGTTCGCAAAATATTGTCGCGCGTTGACCCTGTCGTTGGTGCATCTATCGTCGAGAGAAAAATGATTATCGGGTTCACAGCAGCGCGCAGCGCGCTCGCAACCAGATGCGACGTCGAATGCACACGCGCCGGAAACGGCCTCACTGCCCTATCCTATAACGTCGCACGCGCGTGCACGCGTGTGCGTGAGTGCATTCGCGTTGCACTGGTACGTTGCGAGGGTGCGGGGGACGAGTATGCGTAACACACCACCACTATATATACCGAGAGTGGTGGCCCTAGGTCGACAGGAAATGGTTCGAGATAAGATAATGAGGCCCCTCTCGCCTCCTCACCGCATCCGGCAGCTTTCTTTGCAGCGCCGGCTCTCGCGTAACGCGTCATAAAAGACTCCTTTATATATGCGCCACTTATAGGGATACAGGTACGAAACGCATCGGGAACCCTCAGCACCAAGGACCTTTCGTGCGTTCCCAACGACTGCCCCCGTAAAGGAATAAATATCCGAAGAGAATAATTGAGAAAACATATAGAGAGAGATACGAAGCAAATAAAAATATAGAGGATATAGAGATAAATTAAATAAAAATAAGAAAATAATTCGAGAGAAAGAGAGATAATATTCTTGGCATGTCTAAAGAAGAGGCGGATAATAACTCCGTCATCGAACTGCGATAGATTGAATTTTTTTTTTTTTTTTAGAAAATCAAGAGTTTTTTGTTATTATCCAGCATATTTATAAAATCTAGCTTTTTTATCTCGGCGCTTTTCGTCTTCTCTTTTTCTTCTCTATGATGCTTTAAATAATATTTTACGTTGTATCGAAATAACTACGTAACACAAAAGATTATTATATATAAAAAGTTTATTTTACAACATTTTTTACTCGCGATTTATCAGTATTCCTTGCGAATGCGGTATAATCCGCGGAACACACGTTTGATGACAAATGCGCAAGACGGCGAATTTTGCGATAAAAAAAAGGCTAGGTTTTTTTTTATTGTCAATGCCGACGTACAGATAGTCACCGCGTTTGTTGGGATTCGTCAGCACAGCCGTGACTAACCGCATCCTGTTGTCAGTGATAACGGAAAAGGAGTATAACCACGCGAACGAATGGACTGTATTCCGTCTGTCACTGTATAAATATCGACGACGCGTCTCATCGCTGACGAGCGATCATTAATATTCGATTTTTCGCCAATATTGTGGAAATTCTAATTTAAAATCCTGCTGTTTTAGACAAAATATACGTGCGATTAATTTCCGCGAAACTTCTGAATCACTTTTAGCCCGCTCTATCGATATGCTCTTTATTTCTGATAATATCGCGCAAAACGGCTCGTTTGATATTGTCTGTGGCAAAATAAATATAGGATATTAAATTATACACATATTTACACGAGAAGAAGAGAGAGATAGAGGAGAGAATGCTTTATTGCATTTATTAATAAAATGCCGACCGATCATTGACGCGGGAGATTGTATAACACAAATACAGAAAAATAACTGATTCTTTATATAGTACTGCGTTTCTAAAAATATATATAAAGCAAATGTTTTTTTTTCTTATTGATATTTAAAAAGATATCAGATAATTACTCTTCGCGTAAAAGTCGCGTTTCAAAATCTATTTCTATTTTTTCTTCTTCCAATGCTTATATAAATTGCGCCATAATATCTTTTTCATTATGGGAAACGAAAATACATTAGAGATACATTAGAATTACGTGCACAATCTACGTATTAGATTAATTAATATTAACGAGATAGCTTTAACCTATTTGAATAAGTCATGACCAGGATACAAATATCTCTTATAAATTAATAAGTAAATGTAAAGTGAAAAATAGAGAATATAAAAAGAAAGATAATATTAATACATTTTTAGAATTTTTAGAAAAGTTATTGTATTACATATAAATTACGTAATTGTTTAAATGTAAAAAAATCGAGAATCTATTAAATACAGTGATCAAATATACAGTAATCAAATATAAATTTACCTTATTTCCAAAGAATGAAGTAATATATGTAGCTAATAATAAATATAATAAGAGTATAGATAAACAATTATCCACGGTAATAACCGTAATTGATCGCGGTTTTCTGCGTTTATGAATATCCCGAGAGAGAGAGAAAGAGAGTTCGTAAATAATCTCGGCAGTTTGAAAAATTCAGCCTTAATTGGAGTGACGGTCAATCACCGGAGCAATCAGGCCGCTACTTGTCCACCCAGATGATAAAACATTTAGAGTCGTAGGTGGATCCGGACGGTTTTTTTTTTTTTTTTTTTTTTGTCGTCTCCTACGCTTCGAGGATGACCGTAAGGTTCAGGAATATGGAGGCGCCCGCCTATTCCTTTCTTTCCATCTCTCTCTTTCGTTCTCAATGACTCTCGAAACTGGTGCGCCCACATTCCTCAAGGCACGCACAACCCACGACGTAAACTCTCCCGCGCGCGTTCGCTATCTAGCTAGCCATAAAACTGCCCACCAGTGTTTTTCGCTCTGGTTCGCTCTACAATGTTCCGCTCTTCTCGGACGATTTTGTCGATCGATGTAGGGGAGAGGAAAGATGAGTTTGAAGAGGCTGATTTTGACCGGTCTATAGAGTTATCGAAGTCATTTAGCGACGACCAAAACTCGATTCATTCGAACGCGTCTCTCTTTTTTTCATGGATACGCGAGTAAATAAAGCAAACCTTGTATATTTTAATTTTAAAAAAAGTACAGTTTACAATCCAGAACAAATCGTGATACTGACGTACAACTGACGACGAGGTAATTTTTCGTAAAAAAAAAAAAAAAAAAATACAAGTAAAAATGTACAATAATTTTTTTGATTGTGTAATTTTCGAGAGAAAAATAATTTTTAATACAGCAGGATTGGTTGTGTAAAATGAAATCTAATTAAAAAACACTGAATATAATTACTGCAGAAGTGAATTGACGGTTAATGCTTATTGAACAATCGTAAATAATCATGATTAACCGTAAATAATAGTGACAATCAAGATTGATATAATTAATTTACAATAATTATTGAGAAAATTAATTAAAAAATCATTACATTATGGGTGATTTAATAAAAATTGATTTCCAATGAAAAGTTAAAAGATAATATTTTTTAACAACTTTAGTAAGACTTTAGTAAGGCTCTTAATGTGAAATACATATTTAAATTTCAATGGGCTAGAAAGAGCGCGGATATTAGTGCGTCAGTTTAAAAGAAAATTAATTTTTCATTGAAACTGTGCACAGGGCACAAATCTTCCTTCTTCAGGAGGGACAGAAGGATTTATTAAAATAGAATCTCGAATTGAGATTTATCTAATTACTTGGTATCATTCCAAGAAATATATTTGCCCTGTGCATATCTAATCAGTTTCAAGGAAAAATTAATTTTCCTTGAAACTGATGCACTACCATCCGCGTCTGATTATTGCTAACCCGTTGAAATTTAAATACATATTTTTTAAGATATTTTATGAATCTCTGCATATAATTTATCTTATTGGAAATATAAATATGTGATTTTATAGAATTTAAAAGCGTAATCTACATACACATACACATACATTATAATATATTCCTTTTATATACATTCGCTACTTTCTTCTCTAGATTTTTTTAAATACCTTATATAATAGCTTCCCGCTTTCTCTATCCGGAAATTTCATGTTCAACCATAGTCGCTCGAGACATGGAAAAAAATCACACATTATTCATTATTGCAAATCGCAATTAGAAAGCACGTTACTCTAGAATCCTTCCTTTTATGAAAATACTGGAAGCGTTCAACGGTATTAATGCAACTAAAAGTATTTCATAAGGTATTTCATTACATTTTCTTTCTGCCATTGTTCCTATATTGGCTGAAGCGGAAATAATTTTTTTTTATATATTATAGATACGTGTCGATATATAAAAAGCTATTTTCGGAATAAGATTTTTTTCATATGTATATGTAAATATAAGGCAAAAGGATTCGATTGCTTTTGTATTTTCTGACGTTTCGACAATTTCGACTCGTTAATGACTCGAAGAAAACGTCTTGCATAATGCGAAGCATATCCGTTGTCGGCTGTGGAAACACAGCCTGTGGACTTCTCGGAACACATTACATAAAGCAAGTACGAGCAAGGAGTTCCGAGAAGGTTCGCCATGCTTTCGACCCTTCCAGGGTGTCCTGTGAAAATAAATGCCGAGCGTGAGAAGATCTGATCGCGTTACAGGTAATAATAAGACAGGGAGGGGATCGGGATTGCATTATTATGGGCCAAAGGAGCCACTTAATGCTCGGTTTGCAAGGTCGACAATTGTCCGCGAAACTGCCATATATATGCTGCTATTCTTTCTGACAATGAGACTTCTTTTCTGATTTTTACATTCGCAGTAAGGCGATAATAATTGACGGCGGTAGTGCACCTTTAATAAAGGGCTTATAACAATAACAGTATATAGAGACTAAGGCAACGTTTCGTCGAGCGTAACACGAAGATTTTACGTTACGATAGGTGGGCTGCCAAAGTAAAGTAATCAATGAAGGAGCGAGTAGAAGGGATAAAGCTGAAGAAATACCGCGCGCGCTTCTCTCTCGCCTACGCGAGGACCTGCGACCTTGTCGTCTCTGTCTTCCTTGCTTGCCTCGTGCTAGGATCTTATTATTCTTTCCGTATAGCCGCTCCCCCTCCCGGATCTTGGGAAGGAAGGATCGTGTCGAATCGGCGTTAATGGAAAAAGTAGGGTCGATATAGATAATGTGTGTGTGTGTGTGTGTGTGTGTGTGTGTGTGTGTGTGTGTATGTGTGCGTGTGTTTAGTTGGCCTGGTGGTGTTGCCTGCGAGGTTGACCCCTCAACATCAATTTATCCGGTTACAACGCCTGTTGTACTTGCTGCAATTCGAGCGCGGAGCGATGTATCTCGGTTTACAAACGAGCTTGCAAGTTGCAAATTAAAAAGTTTTGACTTGCCGCTTTACGGAATGCGACGCTCTCGTAAGTCCGTAAAACGGAATCACATAACTCTTGGTATACAATTGTTCACGTATTTAGAAGTATATATAAAGAATAGAATTTTAATGAAATATAAGCCTTAATAAGAAATTTAATGAAATGTGTATGTAAGTCTTTAAATACTAAACTACTTTTCTATAACTTTGAATGCGTGCCTTTCAATACATTTATAAAGATATTATGTGTAATAAAGTAGTTGAATTATTAAATATATATTATTGAGATTGAAGAAATAAAATGTTATTTTAATAATTTTTTAATAATGATAAGAAATGCTAACTTTGAATCAGTTAAATTTCTTTTAGGTATATGACATAATATACTTGTTTAACGTTTAATATATATATAGCATAGAAAATTTATATTTAGTTACAAACGTTTGATTAATTACGTAGCGTCAATGGTTTAGTTCTGATTGACTCTTCGTGGTTAATTGATGTGGATGATCGTAAAGAACTCTTATCCTATTCGTGTTATTTAGCTTATTGTGCAGAGACCTAAATCTACATTTCCGATGTAGAGGCTGTGCGATAATTTGATAAAATATGCTTTCTATGAAATATCGGTCAAGGCCATGCCATTTCCGGGAAAAAATCCTATCCTAGAGAAAAAATATACAAAATCGTGAAAAATGATTAGTTGTTATTTATAAACACCGGCATATGCCGATAGTATTGTTTTCTATAATTAGAAGTCTTTACATATGTCATACGTAGAAATGAGCAAAATAATATATTTGAAATAAAAAATTGATGAAAAGGTAAAAATATTTACGTAAGTTATTTCTCGTATTAGAAATCTCATAAATGTTTTTTAATATGAATTAATAATTTATTTGTTAATAATTATGTTTATTAAAATTCATTAAAATTTGTGAAATATTTAATTGATTGCACATAAATCAGAAATAAATATTTCAGATATGTGTTTCTCGTTAGGGACTTTATATAATTAATTAAAATATAATTCTTTTTGCGAATTTGTACTTCTATTCTATGTATATATTTTTGTTTCTTTACATTTTTAATTAAAAATCAAATCGCCTACTTTCAGGAATTTTAATTAAATTTATTGTTAGAATTTATTGACAAAAGAGGAGCGCGTGCCATTTACAGCTGTGTCAATCGACGATGTTGCAAAAAATTTTCTTTTGTCGCTCTGTTGCAAAAAACAATTATACAGAACGACACGCACATAACATTTGAGCCAATTTAAAGAAAGCTGCGAATGCAATTTCTAAAGTTTATTTTTTCTTACTCGAACGTACGATTAACAAGATATTAGATTTATACAAAATGAGTGAAAATTGAAACAGATTAGTAATTTGCAGCATTTAAAGAACTAAAAGCTTAAAAAGCACAAAATATTATCAAAAATTATTTTTTTTTATCAAGAATTATACACAAAACGAAATTTGCATCGATTATTAAAACTGGCTTATTAAAAAAGGACTATAGAAATATTATATTTTTTAAAATTATTTTTTTCTATTGAAAAAAGCAATTATGTAGAACTAAACGACTTGCAATAGTTAAAGGCTGGACATAAAGAAATGATTTTAAAACACACGACATGTATTTTGAAAAATAATGTTTTCTTGTTCACGAGAAGAAAATCCTTCAAAGAAAACAGCATTGCGGAGTACTGTAGATGCTATTTATAAGAAGACTGCTGATGTATAAAACAATTAGAAGAAGTATCGTTTCTTAAAGAAGTGCATTTTCTAAGTGGATAGATATTAATTGACATAATGCGCCGCCTACTTGCAAGCTTTATTTACGTCAATTGGTTATTATATATAATTTATATTTTCCTCATATTTAAAAGCAGGAGTAAATGAAAATCTTTAATGCATAAACCTAAACTATTTATTGTGTTGATCTATATTCTTTTTAATTAAAACAAATTTTAATTTTATTTGTTGAAATAGTTGTGAGAATTGGCGTGTATCGAAATTTCGTATATACGCTCTCTCTCTTGGTCCCTGTTTTTTCTCTCTCCTTCTCAGTTATTTATTTTTTTCAATAAAAAATATTTACCTGACAAGGCTAACGTATCATAAATCTGATATTGTTTGCCGAGCAATATCGATTCCGCGGTACGAGCATCAGGGAATTTCAATAGCCGCGCGTAGGATGAATCGGACGACCGGAAATAACGCGGTTTCACTTGCTGCTTGCATAATCAACGGTTATCGTATGAAAGTCTTGCGGATCGTGCTCTTCGTCGTATTATAACACAATGGTGCATTGACGTGATATAAGTACAGTGATTCATACGTTTTGGTCCTCAAGAAGAAGAGAGTTCTTCTCTCTTTCCCTCTCTCTCTCTCTCCCCCTCCTCTCTCTCTCTCTCGATGTGATTTTTCTTTCTCTCATTTGTCTTGTCTTTGTTTAATCCGAGATTTTTTGCATTTAAACTTACTTTGCTAATAATATTAGTAATGTAATGATGATAACACAACACAATAATATATTGGAGCTACGTTTTTATAATAAGAGAGAAAGAGAGAGAAAGAGATAATTTATTTTATTTATTAATTATAGTAAAATATACATACAAACTCATACTCATACGTACTTTTAATTTTTTTCTCTAATTACTTTTTTCTTCGTAATTTTTGCGATTCCATAATTATAATATTTACTGTTAAATTGGCATTGATTAAATGTTACTTTATGCGTACATTTTTGCCTCGTAGAAGTTTGCTTTCTATTTACTCATTAGCTCAATTCATTCAATGCAGGATACTTAAAATTAAATTCATTTTCTTTTATAGAGAAAAAATTAATCTAAATTTGGTTTTCTCAACTTCAAGAATAATATTCTCGAAGTTGTGGAAAAAAAAAAATAAAGTCTGGACCATCGTTGCGTTGAATCCTTTAATCTGCTCGTTCGTGAAGCTACGAAAACGTTAAGAAATGCATTTTAAAATACGCCGCAGAATCGAAACACGTGTCACCAAGGGCCGACCCTTTGATTACTGGAGCTTAGACGCGTAAGCGTAAGCCGGCATAAAAATTGCCGATTACCGTTGCAAACGACCGCTTCCCTTGATGAAAGTAATTAAGTCCCGGCGCAACGTAGGCCGCGCACGACGGCATGACGATAATTCCTGGAAAAAGCTCTCGCTCTCTTGGCTAATTACGTAAATCGCCGGTATAGCAACTCTCCTCGAGAGCGAACGCGAGCGACGTTATACAAACGCGGCGGGATCCTCACAATTTCCGTCGTATCGTAATAATTCAACGGGCACGCGATGAACGAGTTTCTTGTGGACCGCTCGTACAAAGGTCGATTCATTGAGAAATCAGCTAATGTACCGGATGTTTCACAAGTGAGAGAATCCGACGATCAAAACCCCGTTAGATTTAGAAAAGGAAGCCTCCTTTTCTAAATCTAATTTGCAAATTACGTTTAAGATAGTTGTATCGCAATAGGCACTTTCTTACGATATTTTTAAAATTTTGAGTAATTATTATTTAAAGTTTTCTGAAGACAGCGGAAAAAATTGAAAGAATTATTGACCACATAGGAGATAATGGCTTTTAAATTTTGGATTTTATACATTGTATGGTTTATAATAGTGTCAACTCACACTTTCGCCTATAAAAAATAAAACGCTTCTTACGATTTTAAAATAAATTATTTTTCATTAATACTGCGATACAATTACCTTAAGATTCGCACGAAATACGGCTCATATTTTTTAATCTGCCGGAAATTTATCACATATCGTCGAAAGATACGAGTCTCGTGTATAATTGGTCGCGTTACTTATGAAGCATCTTGTATATTACAGCTAGTTCTCTCTCATTGCAAACGAGACCCAATTGATTGTACTCGATAGCTTCGCTTTATTTAGACTCGATGTCCACGCTCCGAATTCCGATACTCGTGCAAGATAGAATCCCCTTTTACGGGATTGACACGCGACCTATAATGTATCTTGTAATGTTACACAATACCGAATTTTCCTAATACGGCACAAAAGCGGGCCGTTGGACCTTTCGCAAGCAACGATCGAATATCAATTACGCTTCTGTTAGAAACTTGATCACTTATGAATTTAATCAACTGTACAGATTGATTTTTTTTTATATTCTACGGATTATAAAACGGACGAATTTGTTATATGGGCGTATTTGTAGAAAAAAAAATGGATATTATATTGATCTCGATTGAAAATTCAATGTTCGCATTTTTCTCTCGCGGACAAGATAAACTATCGTGAAGGATTATTTGAACAATGAAAAATCCCAAGTTTAAGCGTTAGCTCGAAAATCATACTAATTTTCTCTCTTTACAACATCATTGACATTTACCAGCGATATTTCCCAAGTGTAATCATGCCGCCCATTCGTTTGTAGAAGAGAAAAAATTTAATCCGCACAAATATTGTAGAAGAGAGAAGATTTAAAGTTTTCCTGAAATTCTAAAATTCAAATATTTTTTTTAATAAACATCTCATTGACTTTTTGCTATGTCATCAAGAGATATCATGTAATTTTTCGCGTTTATGCACGCAAAAATGAGGGAAAAGAAGAAAGAAAGAGAGAACGTATAGTTTTACTTAATAAATTAATATTAGATACATATAGATTATCAGCAATATAGGTATACATATGTTATCAGCAGAGAGATGTTAAAAATCTCGTAATAAACATTTAATTTTCACTCTAATTAGAATTCCATCGAAAATTACGCTATTTATGAACTGTACATTAAATTATGTGTAATACATATAAATAACGAATGCAATTTTTGATGAAATTCTACTTTGCGGAGTAATTCTAAAGCTGAAGTATAGTGACAGATAAATACATTATTTCGCAATATGTATCCGTAATCTTAACAACCGTGAGATAAGAGTATACATGAATCGCATGAATCAACGCGTGAATGGAATCCTCCCATTCTTGACAATTTTTATCCGCCGTATCTGGTCGCACGATCGTTCGGTCCTTATCACGCGACAATGATAAGCGATCTCGCTCGGCGAGGCACGCTCGAGTTCGACGAACGTCGCTCTCGACGGCGCTAATTGGCGTAATAATTAATTGCAAACTCGACGAAAGTAAGCTTACATAAAAGCGAATTATGATTGTGACACTCGTGACTCGTTGTTTCAGTGACTAACGACGGCGAGCGAGAGTTCGCAAAGGTCGATCGCGATGAGTGATCGATTGTTCGACGCGGTCAAAATAATAGCTGCGATCAAGCAATATTTAAATATCATTGTCTCAATTTACGTCCGTGCGATACGCTCTATTGGCTATATTGGTCGAACAAAATTTCGAATCAAACAACTTTATAACGCTAAACGCGACGCTAAATGTCGCTACCGCGGCTAACAATTGGGTCTGATTAAAACACGTACTCTCTTAAACTGAATCACTGAAAATATCACAGATTAAAGCAACGATACAAGATTTCATCGAAGATCCTCAGTGAAAATAATTGCACTTTGCTCTTCTGTTTTATATCCTACTGATTATACCAATAAGATTCCACTGAAAAATCATACATATATGCAAAATATGGCTTGTAAAACTTTTGCTATTTATTTTGGGTTGCTACTTTTTAGAAGAAACACACGCACGTATCTAGAATAACTAGTATTCAAATTCAGGAATTGTATATGTATATATATTATTTTTTTTACTCTTAAGATGTGATAAACCCAGAAAAAATGAGCAATATTTTTGGCCAAACTCAGTGATATTTCTCTATAATAAAATATATTGCTGTAAATTTATTTTAAATATAATATTATAAGATACATTTTAACATATCACTGATTGAAATAACTACTACGATTAATTAATTATTTAAGTGAGATTTCGCTGAGATTTATACTGAGACTGTGAGTGACTATTCACTGCTCCTTCCTCAGTGATAGCATATTCATTCCATTTAAGAGAATCAATTATCTCTCTCCGCGAGTTAAACAATAACGCGCGTGTAGAGTTTCTTAGAATTTTTAATAAAATAACGCGAGGATGCGCATTAACCATTGTTAACCGAGATGTAGAGACAAAGAAGCGAGTTGTTCTTATTTTTAATCGCACTTCGCATTTCTTAACATGCGTCATCCGCGGGATAAATTTGCTCGACGCGGTATCGATTTCTAATAAACGTCTAAAGCACGTTTATTAGACGCAGGCCCTTTATAACTTGATTTGCGTGGTACGGCACCTACGAAGGGTGACACTTTATCGATCTCAAAACAATCTGCGGTGGAAATGAGAAAATGGACTTCCGGCTATGTCACACATACATGATTTTCATCTCTCTCATATAAAGTTTTCTCATTGTAACATTCAATTCCGCTCCGCTGGACTATCGTATTTTTCCGAGATTCGTTAAATTGACGTTTCTTTCGAATTTAAAAGATCTCTTCGCTTAATATCTCTTTACATAGTTGTGATAAAAATTAATAATTATACAGATATCTTCGGTATCGGCAGCAACAATCTCTAGATGGAGCTTACGAACGGAGACTTGCTAACTTAAAGTAAATCAGTTATCTATTGTTGAACCACTGTCGAGGCTTTCCGCTGGTAGCAAAATTCTCTGCAGAATTATTGATTTTACATTTCGCCAAAATAGTGAATCTAAAAAAATTCAGCTGGTTTGAAACAACCGAAAATAACAATGCTAAACCTTTTTTTCACATATCACATATAATTGTTTTAATGAAACATATATAAATCTTCTTTTTATAAATTTTTTTTGAAAATTCTAAAAATTTTTATTTTAAAAAAGGATATTAAGAGATCATAAGTTAAGAGGCTCAAAATAAATTATTTGGGTATAAATTAATAACACTTGCGTTGAAGTAATAATATCATCTCTGCAAATCTTTGCTGATCTAAATTCGTAAAACGATGATACGCAATCGAATTTCAGGACATGTATGGAATGAAAGAAACGGGCAAAATTATTCGTTTCATGAGAATGTTTATTTAATACGATTACAACAATACGGTTAAGACAATATACAAAATATTAAGCGTGTCTATTTGTTGTGTATAAACGGCGGGCTCCTGTTACGGAATAAAGTAATGTCTTGTTATAATTTTTGTACTTCATATCGCCCGCGAGTCTACTCTGCGAGTCCCTAAAGTTTATTTCTTTAAAGAATCGCAATGGGGTAGACATTGAAGAAACTTTATGAACGCGAAGTATATAGATTGTATCGAGAAAGAAAGAGAGAGAAAAGCACTATTCATTAATTAAAAAATTCTGCTGTTAAAGTTTGGTGAACAGGAAACCCAGATGACATTCGGTATCACCGATGTTCATTGAGATTTTAAATATCTCCCATTATACAAGAAAATTAACGTGATAAATTCCGTTTCTTCGATTTTTCCGGAATTCGCCTCCAAAAATAAAAATTTTTGGTGATTGAAATCAAATCAAGTACAAGTGCCGAAAATAAAATATTCAAGAAAGATTTCAAAAATCTCAGTTTTCGCAGAAATACTATTTATTTTAGCCATTTGGCACACTGAATTAGTAAAAGGCTATCTCAGAGAGCAAGTATTGAATTTAATTACGTTTCGTAAGCCAAAGAAATCATCGTCGCGCTCATCTCTGATATGTAATCTTCAATCTTTAAGATAGTTGTATCGCAATAGGCACTTTCTTACGATATTTTGAAGAACAAGAGATAATGGCTTTTGAATTTTTGATTTTATACAGTGTATGGTTCGTAATAGAATGGTGTCAACTCACACTTTCGCCTATAAAAAAAATGCTTCTTACGATTTTAATAAAAAACGATTATTAAAATAAATCAATATCTAACAAAACATCTCGAAAAATTTTTAAAGCCATTCCCCATCTAAATTTAAAGATATTACTAAATAAAAGATGAACGATTTTGCCAGATTGGTACAGAATAGATTGATAATACTACAAGCTCAGACAAGTAAATAGAGTTTCCGTTCGTTACACCGTATGCAGTGACCATTATTTTTGACTGATACTATCGCGATACAACTACCTTAAGAGATTCTAAAAAAAATACTTTGACGAGATAACAGCTTTACGAGACGAAGACTGAAAGTCCGCTTAGACCTTCGCGTACTCGCGAGAATTGCACAGTCTCGATTCTACGCACGGGATTCCTCTCGCTTAGATAGAATCAGGGTTTGTTCGGGGCGCTTCTGGGCCTCTTCGGGGTCGCGTACTTGACGCACAGGAAGCCCAGAACGATCAGGAGGGCCGTGACGGCCACGCCGACGCCCAGCCACAACTCGCCGCGTACGTTTAGGGCGACCTTGTCGAGGGCGACCTCGCGGAGGGCTAACGCGCCGTCGGGCGGCTCGCACGCGGCCTGGATGATGATGTCCTGCCGCTGGATCTGCTTGGGCCTGCAGTTGGCCAGCTTGCTCATGCTCTCGCTTCTGTGCAGACGCGGCAGCAGGAGTGACAGCGACCACTGCATCGGGCTGATCCGCTGGTACCACGACGGCAGATTGTTTAGGTGCAGAGTGACACCGCCAGCCAGACTCATCTCGCCCACGACTACGCCGGCGAGCAAAGCCGCCAGATACGTAGACTTGCACACGTGCGCGAAGAAGGTGCAGATGAGGTGCTGCAGCATCAGGTACAGCAGACCGACGGCGAGGTGGTTCCACAGCGACGTCAGATTCTCGTCCGGCACCAGGTGTAGCCCAGACATGGCGAACGCCGGCGCCAGGTATATCAGGTAAATTAAGCACCAGGACGATACGCTGCAGATGAGCTAATTAGAACAAGAAGCGACGTTACTGCTTATAGTGCTTCTTCTAAAAATTTCAGACTTATGATGATATATCCTACAAATCTATATATTCTTTTCTGAATTGACAATGTCTTAAGAAATTTTGATAGAAATCAATAATATCTTAAAAAATTTGTATATAAATTACATTCGCATGTGTGTTAATTCTAATTATTTTATATCGTAATTTCGGATTGGAGCACATATTTTCTTATTTTTACGTACGCTTGCTTTATATTACTTTAGTTGCTCACGAAATTGATCAAACGTCTCAAAAATATCATGAAAGCTTTTAATATAACGAGAAGAAGGAAGAAGAAAGAGAGCAAATATATATAAAGAGAGATTTTTACGACTTATGTATTTTATATCTCGCAAGAGAATATAGTAAACAATATATATTTCTAAAATAACACATTTGTCACTAAATAATTTTCTAAAAATTTTTCGAAACACTTGTTCTCTCAATTTCGTAAGTCACGTGTCTTTCGCCAAACTTCCAAGATAAATTTTGGAAGTTTGATAAATTTAAGCTCACCTCTATGAGGATGTAAATAAATCTGCCGTACAATCCATCCCTGATGTCTCTCTCTATGTTCGGCCTGGTGTTGGCTATGTCGCACATCGCCAGGAGACTGAGGGGCCAGAAGAAGATGCCCAAGCTGGCGTAATGATAGCCTAATCTGTCTCTCAGATATAGGTTTGACTCGCCGGCAACGTCCCAGAATATTGCACCGAGTAGAACACTGAGCGACGCGGAGATGACGATTTTTCGCAGCAGCCGCGTCAACGTCCACGGTTGACTGTAGATGAGCGTTCGCAATAATAACGCGTAGATCTGCAGGAATATGTTGGGACCGGATCTCGAGGGCGGAAGCGCGCCGGGTGGACCAGGATCGCTGAGCGGAGGTAGCCTCGTCCTGGCCAATTCCGCGAGATGATCTATCCTCTGCGAGGACTCCAGCATCGCTTCCGCCGATAAGTCGTCCAGCGTCACTAAATCGACTGAAGGAAAGAGAAATAACATTATTCGTACGTCTCTCCATACGTTTTATCGTTCTGCAAAACGATTTGAAGAGAACTCAATTTTTTTATTAAAATTTTAGATACATAGAAAGATTTAAAGTTCTCTTTTTTCTTTTAAAAAATTTTTTTCTATTGTTTTAGAAATTCAGTGATTTTTTATTTCATCTCTCCGAAAAGAGTAATTTTTTTTTTTTTTTTTTTTTTACAAACTGCGTAATCTTTGTCAAATAATTTTTGCACTCCATTTGTAAGATTTATAATCAAATTTATTTTTCATCACGTACGATAGTAATCGGACGGATTCTTGAACGGTGGACAGGGAAACTCGGCGAGCGCGAAATATGGCAGCATGTCTCTCCTGAGCCCGGAGTACATGATGCGACCGCCGGAGGTGAGCGTGACCCTCGACACCATCGTCAGGATCTCGTACGTGGGCGGATGCAGGGTGAGAACGACGAGCCGCTGACCGCGGCTGGCCCACTGCCTCAGATACTCGACCAGGAAGAAGGCGTCGAAGATGTCGAGACCGTGCGTGGGTCTGTCCAGGGCGAGGACGTGCGAGTCTTGCAGCAGTCGACAGGCTAATGCCAGTCGTCGGGCCTCGGAGGTCGTCAGGGTATTCACCAGGCAGTGCTTGGTCGCCTCCAAGCCGAGCTCCTGCAGGACGGCTTCGGCTTCCAGGGCGGTGGTGTTGCGGCCGCCTCTCACCAGCATGTAGAAGCTGAGGGTCTGCTGAGCCGTCAGTCCGGGACTCAAGCCGCTCTCCGTTGGCAGGTAAGCGACACGGGATCTGTTCAGATTTGCGATATTAACAATTGATATTCAAATTATCAATTTTATATATACATATATATATATAACAATTTTATTAATATATTATATATATATATATATATATATTACATTATATATTAATTTTATATATATATATATAAAATTGAATATTAATTTGAATATTAAATTATCCGGATATTTCTACATAATACAGATTCAATTCGAAATAATATATGTATATAATTATCGGTTCGATATCCAAAGAGTCGAATCTGGATGTAAAAATAATTTGCAAAGCGCAAGATTTATTGCAATTCTATAAAAGGCAAATAAAAATTAAAAATAAAAGCCGAGAATCTCGAATATTTTCATGCGATAAAAATTAATACATATTTTCAATATGTATAATACACTTTGTAAAATTATTTAAACGGTGCAAAACTGTGAGAAGTTACACAAGATTAAATATTATGCAGTAATATAAAGGCAGTAATAACGGAAGCGACAATTGAAGCGATAATTGAATAATGAGCGCTGCTTGTTATTCAACTATATGAAAATTTGCATCCTAATGCTCACTCGCTAGTTATTACTTGCTAGTTATAGCATGTTTCGCTAATGTCGGTTACCGTTATAGCCGTAGTTAACTAAATCTTTCTTTTCTACCTGGATCATAGCCAGCTCTATGATCTAGAAAGAAACCTGGAGAATGAGTCAGCCAAGCTGCAGTTGACTCATATTCTTGAAACCGGTCATAAAAATCTCTTATTTAATTTCTACATCACATGCATAACTATTTTATAGTTTCTATATTAACCGATGCATCTGTATTGCGAGAAATTAAAAAAAAAAAGGATTAAAATTTACGGGGCAAATAAAACGAACGCGTTTCTTTCGCGAAGTAACGTCTATCAGTTGCGCAACGCGAATCTTAGTGACTCACTGCCGCGTACTACAGGAAAGCGTACGTGCAAGGAGGAAGATTAGAAAGTACCTCAGAGTACGTGCCGATACCGATCTTCCATTGAGCAGAATATCGCCCCTCTTTATACGCCTCCTGCCCGCGATCGTCTCGACGATCTGCGTGCCTTCCTTCTCGGTCGTCGCCATGATGGCTAGCAGCTCGGCTGCGCCGGCCTCGAGGGTGATACCGCGAAGAAGCGGTAGCCCGTTCGAGCCTGAAGCCTCCACACTTCGCAGCTGCAGGTGAGGATGCTGCAGACACGGCACAGGTCTCAATGGCAGCGTGTAACCTTCCGGTCCCAGGATACCCGGGTGACCTGTCGAACGATCACGCATAGATATTTCGGGCCCACTTTTCCATTCGAATTTTAATCATTCTTTGTAAACGGAAGAGAGATTCGAAACAATCCTCGCGATGATAAAATCAATCTTCACGTCGATGAGAAATCAATTAAAAAAAAAAAAAAAAAAAATCTTTAGCTTTAAGTAGTCTTATTTGAGGTTTAATATCGATATATAAATGGATGCTGAAAATGTATCTAGAGATCGTAATCCTCTCTCTTTTTCTCGTACCATGCGTTATGTATCCAGGATCGATCGGCGCGATGCTGTGCCGCCGATTGGTCCTCATCGCGCTCTGCAGAAGATTGGCCTCGCTGGCGCTCCTCAGCCTCGGATGATCCCTCGCGACAGTTTAATTGAGAGTGCGTTGCTCTCTCGGGACCGCGTGAACGTGCCTGAAGTCCGGGTCGCTTCTGGCTGAACGCATAATTGATGTCGAATGCACCGGAACACCTGCATTTGAAGTAAAATTTGTAAAGAGCAAATATCATGAAACACTCTATCATTTGATCTGATAAATTTTATTATTATATATAATATTAACGTAGAAAAATTAAAATTATTGTCTTTATACATTGCTCAACGTTTATCTCAAATATTCTAAGAAATATAGAATATTCTTTAATAACAAATTAATTAAAAGATAGAGAAAATAGGGGAAAAAATATATGAGAATTAACTTATTATCGTGTTATATAAAAATAATAGATGTGTAGTAGAAAAAATACCTAAATGTTGCTGTTAAATCTTACGCTATATCCGCTCGCGGAATATGCATGCATGCGTACGATACCTGCGTGCGATACGCGTCGTCCTTCCTCGCTGGAATCGTAGCCGCTGGAACCGTCGCGATTTCGCGAGCTGGGTGGCAAAACGCGCGGCAGGCCGAATTTCAAGTAAGTGTAGGAGTTGTTGGCAAGCGGGCTCTTGGGTCCGTATCGCGGATGTCTCAGGATGCTTTGCACCGTAGAATCGCGGAGCTGGAAAATTCCCGTAAGGCAGCGGCGACTTCT